>CM066156.1:8417500-9017500 GCA_033617975.1 Populus alba x Populus glandulosa | reverse complement strand
ACATTTGATCCAAAAACCCATCACAGATGTCGTCGCAGGAAACATGATTATAGAATGGTTGACTCATTGAGATAACTCACCCGGTTGTTGGTAAATACGAGGAGAAAGTGAGGTCCTTTTGCCACTGGTGTTTTGATAGTATTTACTGTATTAATTTCTTGCAACCCTCTGCTTTCAATCCCTCTGCTTTCAATCCCTCCCCAATTTTGTGACATGTTTTGGAATCTCATCTCTGCTGTTGAGGTTGGATTTCTCCTTTCTTGTTGCATAAAGCGGCTGCTTTTTGCGGATTGATCCATACTTGTTTGTTTAAATGTCTGTGACATGTCTAAGTAGTTTATTTGTGCATTACATTCAAACAACTCTTGTAAGAATTGTTGTTAATCTGTAAGTTATACAATTTTTCTAAATGGATTCAATGCTGAGCTACAATTACCTTTAATTAGATCAATCAAGGAAAGAACTGAAAATTACTGGAGGTATCCCATGGGCCAGATTATTCCAATCTTATTTGCCGAAATTTCCATGTCACAAACTCCATACTTTTTAGGAAACAACTAACCTGGTGTTGCTGCTTTTGAGTTGTTTCCAATTTTTCTTTTTATTTCGCAAAACACCATTAAGGGTAGGAAATCCAAAGACTTCAAACCAGGTTCTCACCCTTCATTTATGAACTGGAGTTATCCCCTGCATCTCTGTCCAGGAGATGACCTGGTTGTGTATCAGAAACCTTTCAAGCAGAGTGCTGCCAAGAGAGGTTAAGAAACTGTGAATAACTGATGCAGAACAAGTTATCCTCATAGTTCGAGAGCTGTTGCTTGACCTTTGTAATAGTGATTCAGAGGCTCGGGAAGAGTCTCATGAAGCAGAAGAACAAGAGAGGTAACTCTGAACTCTGTAGCATCGTGAGATTTAATTGTATGATGCGATGAAAAAGGTTAAATCGTTGGATATGCATATTGCCAGAAGAGTAATTTGTTGGATATCATGCATGACAGGTAAACAAAATGAAAGCCAAGGGAGTACAATATATTCCAGTAATATCCCATTTACATTTTAAAGTATTGGAGCACGACTCTGTACAGTGGTTGTAGTGATTTATTACCTTGATGTGGACCGAATCTTTGGCTTAGCGAATCACGTGAATTCAACCCAAGAGTAATCGCGATCTCTTATAAGCAACTCTGCTTTGACGCCTAAAATAGCCGCTTAGCGCAAGAAGATAACTAGAACATAGCAGCTTATAGTGCCTCCTGACCTAAAACAACAACATCGCAGCTTATAGTGCTTCCTGACCTAAAACAACTTCCTTTCACGCTTGGCCCGCTTCCAGATCTTTGTTTCTGTGGTTTTCCACAAGAGCTTCATCTTTATAAACCCTTTATAATCAACTCAAGGCTGCCATGATTTATTTTGTTAATTTGACCCGTCACTTCTGACACTGAGATCAAGCTCCGTGATGCAGCTGAAATCTTTTTTGCTCATGCATCACAGTTACCCATATAAAGGGAAACACTCAACAAATCTCCTCACCCAGATTCATGAGAGACACACCTACCTAGTCACATGTTCTTTGTCATCAAAACCTACCTATTTCACTTCAGCTTCCTTCTCCACTCTTCCCATGTTTATTGCACTCACCAGCCTCCTGCTTTTCTATCAAACCCGCTTTGGAAAGCTCCCATCTTCATTGAATTCACACCCCTTGCCCCTCTTTAAAGCTTTCCATCAAGTCTCTTACCTGCACAACTCTGCATTCGCAAGGAACAATGTAATGTCTCTCACCGCTCTTCTATATAATGTCTCTCATTCTATAATCTGTGAGGTCATAGCATAGGTGTTCTTAGTATCAATTTTTAATCTTATTCCTCCGTTTCTTTTCCTTCTTTGAAGCATCATAAATATCATAGAATGAGAACCATCTCCATTCTCATCACTTTCCTTTTCCTTTCATGGCTAACATGTGCTCCGAGCTGGGGTTCTGGCAACGGGGACACTTATGTTCGAGAAGCATGCAGTGTGACTAGATATCATGACCTTTGCGTGCACTCACTAGCATCCTTTTCGCACACTGCTGGGAGAAGTCCCAGCAAGTGGGCACGAGCTGGGGTCTCGGTGACAATAGGCGAGGCTAAGAATGCTAGCCAGCATCTGAATAAATTGAAGAAAGATAGAATCATGAGAGGCAGAAACAGGATTGCCCTTTCAGATTGTATCGAGTGCTTCCAAGACGCGATTGACAATCTTCACAGATCACTTGGCATACTCAGAAAGCTTGACGCAACAAACTTCGATACACAGATGGGGGACCTAATTACATGGTTGAGTGCTGCACTCACAGATGAAGACACTTGCTTGGATGGTTTTGAAGACCAAAGCAGCAAACAAGTTAAAATGCTTCATAATCAGGTTTCAAGAGTCACTTATATCACCAGTAATGCACTGGCTCTTGCCAACAAACTTGCAGCCGCTGGCCTGGGAAGCCAAAATGGTCTGTAGTCATGTCAACAGGGAACCGGGTCATAAATCAGAATATAAATGGAATAATCTAGCCTATCAAAGCTAAAATACATCTATCACTTGTTTAATTGGCTGTCATGGCTACCTATGTATCTTCGGTTTCTCAGCTGGTATATAGCTACTGCGTTAAAACCTGGGCTCAAGCGATGCGTGTTGGCTTCTTGAGTCAGAAAATAAAAGCAGGGCAGCAACTGTGGTTTCATAACAAGTTGTTGTAAATTATTTCTGCTTGTCCATCAATGCTATTTGAATTATTCTTCTATGATTAATATCTGCTGCCACGCCTCTCTTAGTTTGTTCAAGTACTGGTACTGCTTGTGGGGGGCCTTGTATGATGATCAATGAAGATAGATTGTTGTTGAAAGAGCAGACATGTTTGTTCTATTGAACATCCGTACATATCAAGAGCCCCATGGATCCAATGTGTACAACAAGCTCTCATATCTAAGATACGTATTTAATGTTACAATACCATAACTACAGCTGAGAAGCATGCGACACTCTATCTTCTAAATAAAAATAGTTTTTTATGTGTTTTTATATTATTTTGATGTTCTAATATCAAAAATAATTTTTTAAAAAAATATATATTATTTTAATATATTTTTAAATAAAAAATATTTTAAAAAACATCTGTTAAACTCTTTAAAATTACTTAAGCAACTTTAACCATGCTTCCATCCAATGGCTCCAGTTGCCAATTTCAAGGGTATTTCAGAGCATAATTCGATCATGTTTTTCAAAAGATTTTGTTTTGTTTTAAGTTAAATTTTTTTGTGTTTTTTAAATCGTGTTTTGACATACTAATATTAAAAATAAAAAATATATTATTTTAATATATTTCTAAATAAAAAATACATTAAAAAAACAACTTCACTGCAACCCTCCAAGCTCCTAAAGCCTAATTTTACCTCCATTTTAACCCCATAAAAGAACTAGTTAATTTCATCTCCTTTTATGGATAGGTTGGGCCGTAAAGCTCTTCTAGGCCGAGTTTGGACTGACAATGAAACCATTCAAAAACATGTACTGGTGTATAAGCTTTCTCTGTTGGCTCTGTGCAAAATAAGCAACGAAACAAACAAGGAAACAAAGATTGGTCCTATGGGCAATTTGACTTCATAAATAAATATAGCCTAAGTGAAAAACATAGGGGGGAAAGGACAAAATGCAGATTTATATGGCAACGAACGAGAATCATATATACGAACACCTCATGTGCTGAAAATAAAAAAAATAAAAAAATGGACGCCCAGTGATAATTTGCCTTGGTTCCTAGCTGCCTATCATTTTCTTTAATCAACACCTCAAACATTCATCGGTGACGTCGAAGTCTAAATATGCTTTCACACCTGGGCAAATTCTAAAATGCGTGTGGTAGTTTGCAGAGGCATCGCAATTAAAAATTCTAAAATTCTTTTTTATTTCTCCACGAATATTTTATACTACTCTTGCAAATTTCTTGCAAAAGCTTGCAAATTGACCGCGCATCACCGAGATGATGCAGTGATAGTATCCTATTCCTATAATATCTGATCAATGAGTACATGTTTCAAAATTTACTGTCCAACAATTTAACTGGATAATCTAGAGATAATTTTTATATAATTTAATTTTATAGTTAGATTAATCAACAAGTTAGGTTTAAAGTTTCTTTTATGTTAATTTTTTTTTTCTATTTTATTCTCAAATTTTTTTTATTAATAGCCTGGTTACTTTTGGATTAGTCAAGTTAGTTGAATCACGTCAGAGTAATTCTCACGTGAATTGATTTTAAACCTGAACTAAGTAAATAGTTAAATTGAGAGGGTTTTTTTTTGTCAATTTCATCCCTATATTTTTTTACCTGTCAGTCAAAATGTTTTTAGATACACCAAATCAACTTGATCATATCAAGACAACTCCTACACACTTGTTAGGTTTAAAGGTTTTTTCCATGTTAATTTTATCATTTTTTATATATTTTATCCTCAATTTTTTTTTACCAGTACCCTGATTATCTTTGGATTAGTTAGGTTGATTGGATAACATCAAAGCAATTTTCACATGATTAAATTTTAAACTTGGATTAAGCAAGTAGTTGAATCGAGAGGTTTTTATATCAATTTCATCTTTATATTTTTTTACCAATATTTATTTTAACTGGTCAAGTTAATTGGATTATGTCAGGATAACTCATGTATATTTTAATTTTAAAAACAAGTTACGTAAGATGTTATGAAGTTTCAAGCTAATATATAAAGCCAAGTTTAATAAAAATATTAAATAATTCTTTAAAATTATGAATATGTTTTATTACATTAAAATTTTATTTAACCCGCGCATGTCTATAAACTAGTTAGTTAGCACACAACTTATCCTCCACTTCCCGTGTTGGAATATGACGACCTGTATATAGTAGGAGATGCATTTTGGGCCGTTTAAGCAATTATTAGTTCACCAAACATGATGGTGGGCTAATAATAATAATAATAATAATGGGTGCAAGATTAGCAATTTCTTTTTCTCTAAATAAAGAAAAAATAAATAAATTTAGAACACGGGTAGTTTGCTTTTAGATAGAGACCCAACACCATATTCGTTTCCACTCCAATCTTCTAATTAGTTGTGAGATTTTCAAAGTTGTCGGCATCAAATCAGATCATATAAAACTAAAAAGAGGAGATGAAATGTCCATTCTAAGTCTTCTTCAAGGGCCCTCGTTACTTTTAATCCAATGATGTTCATGGCGGTCCTTTTCTGGGCTCAGGAGAAATGATCCAATAGCAATATCTTCGAAGAGAGTAGAAATTTTGAATTAAGATTCAACCTGTTTTTTTGTTAAAAATTATTTTGTTTTTATTTTAAATTAATATTTTTAATATTTTTAAATAATTTTAATATATTTATATCAAAAATAATTTTTTTAAAAAATTAAATATTATTAAAAAAAATAAATAAAAAATATTTTAAAAAATAATATCTACCATAATATCAAATATAAAAAATAAAAATTAGAATTTCTCATCAAATCATCATTGACTCTGAGATAACGTGAAGTTTGTGTGTCAATTACATGTTCATCATCTCCGAACCGTGCGCTAGAAAAAATAAAATGGTCTAATGCGATGCTGAATATGACCTAAGATATCCGTTCTTTGATTATGTTCCACGGCTTTATCTTCCAGGAAAATTCTTCTAGCCAGTTTTACTTGGTCCTAAGTACCTTTTCAGAGCCCTGAAAGATATTAACAAGAAAAATAAAAAAATCAGAGCACATTTACTTTGCGGACACCAACATGACACTATTAAAAAACAACAGTTGGGCCGTTTTTTTTTATTTCACTTTTTTTTTTATCCTGAACAATTTATTATTTCACATTTGAACCTGGAAAATTGTTTTGATTGGTTTCTTGTGAAAAAAAAAAAGGAGGGAGGGGGGTGTTTTGTTGCTTGAAAAAAAATTGAGGATGCAGGGACCTAATTTTTATTATGTGTAAAATAAGGGTTTTTTCACTGTTCCCCTCCCCCTTTTTGTGTTTTTTCTCCTTCAAAATTGCTTCAGGTTCAATCTTGGTCCTTTTAGTTCTTACAATTTTCACTTTGGTCTAAAATGTTGTTTTCTTTATTTTTTAGTATTTGATTGAGAGACAAGAAAAAATCATTATAAAATGTGAAGGGGGGAGAGTCGATAGTTTTTGAGATTATTCGAGTATTTATTGAATGTTTTTAAGTTAAAATATATTAAAAATTTATTCTTTTTCCTCAACAAATGATGCATTATATGATTAGTTTTTTTAAAAAATGAAGGCAGGGGACATATTGCCACCCTTTTAGCAAAAAATAAAGATGCTAGGAACACGGGTTTCACCCTTTTATTTTACAGGTAAGGTGCATCAAGCCTATAAAAACAAGGTTATTGAACTTAGTAGGTTCATATTCTAGATTAACTACGGTTCATGTTTTAGATTATAAGTTTATAGGTTATTTTAGGTTAACTTAGATCGTTTTAATAAATTGTTATTTTGATATTGAAAAAAAAAATATATCATATTGAATCTTTTTAAATCAAATTATATTTTTATAAATTATATAAGTTGTTTTTTGTCTTATTAAATTAATTTAATTATATGAAATCGATATTTATATAGTTTAATTTTAAATTTGAATGAGGAAAATCAGATCGAGATATTTAAAGGTAAACCTCGTGTCAAGAAATTTCCTACAACAAAGTGCGGCTGTTGTGTTATTTTGTGTTATTTTTATAGCTTTTAAAAAGTTATATTAAAATTATTAGGATGTATTTTTTAATAGAAGCTTGCTTTTGTAGTAAGAGTAGAATGTTGTATATGAAACAAATATCATGGTAAACAAATAATTAAAACTTTCAATGTAAAACAAATTTCGCGACTTTCTTTTACCATATTTAACGAACGCATCATGTAGAAAGTTCACGATTAATATTTTTTTATTGATAAAATATAAATTAATAATTTCTGATGTAAAAAAGAAACTACTTTTGTTTAAATCCGTAATATAGCACTGGCGAAGTAATTAGTTGGAGAACTATATTATAAGAAATTTTATAAAGTCTGAGAGTAATTAGTGACATCATTTTAATTATCTATTGCAGTCCACTTTGAAGAAATAAATAAATATAAATAGAAAAAAATATTAGGTGTAGATATTTTTATTATTTTTAGATTTTAATGAATGATGAATTTTATTCTCTTCTGTTTGCTCTTGTTAGTTTTTTTTTTTTTTTTTTCAAAATAGACTCCAAAATAAACTCTAAAGAATAACTAATAACGTAACCCTAATTATTTAATTACTTTTGTGCACCAACAAACACCTCCGTGTTGTAATTGAAGCTTCATATACGCACAATTAATCAGTTATAATAGTTACTATATAGTTTACAAGATCGTATACTACATCTTTCGCATTTCACAGACTGATATTATTTTCTTAATTACCATAGGAAAAAATCGAGATATTTCGAGATGGCGCTGGCTTGATATCGATGTTGTGTGTTCGGTGCTGTGTTGTAAAATACCTTTTAATTAAAAATATATTTTTTTATTTTTAATATTAAAATATAAAAATCATTTTAAAATATTTTTTAAAAGTATTTTAATATATTTTTATGTGGAAAAAAAAAAAACACTTGGTTAGCGGTGTAACCAGACACTTGCGAAGTTCGGTGGCTTAAACAAGACGTTGCAGAAACGTGGGAAATGGAAATGGTCCTGTGCCACGTGGGTGGAGAAGAGTCAACGTTGCTTAAGAACGAATTTTGCTTTCCTGCGGACGACGTGCAATCGAAGTCCCGCCCTGAACAAATATTGTTTTAAACATTTTTTTATTTTAAAAAATGGTTTCCATAAAACATCAAGTCTTGAAAAGTGAGTTATTCCCTGCTGATTGAAAATGCGAAAATGAGTTTTAAACAATTTTTAATATTTAATTATGTTATGTAAAATAAGTTGAAAAATTATTTATTAATATTGTTTTTAAGTTTATCTAATATATATAAAATATAATTACTTGACCACTTGTAAAAAAGGGTATTGGTGAAAAAATGAGTTATTATATCATATATTTAAATATATTTTATTTTACAAAAATATAACTATACATTTGATATAATTATTTTAAATATAACATTATAGACATATAACTACTTTTTGATGTTTGGAAAACATTGAAAATAAATTTATTTTATTAACACAATTTATATAATTTAAAATGTATAATTATTATATAATATAACATATTTTGTATTCGAGTGTATTTTCTAACAATATTATCTAAATTAAAATATTATATACATTGGTATATCAAATTAATATGTTTTTATATTGTATATTAATATATCCTAATATATTATTATTTATATAAACATATTAGTAATTTATTATTTTCTAATAATATTATATTTTAAATTATTTTAATAACATCTTATTAGTATAAAGAATAATAAAATATTATACCATTTTAGTTCCTACACTCTTTATGAAAAATGGTTACGGTTATTTTTTAAAGTATTTTTAATATCGAAATGCATTAAAATAATATATTTTTTATTTTTTAAAAATTATTTTTGAGATCAGCATATTAAAACGATCTAAAACATAAAAAAAAATTTAATTTTTTATAAAACAAAATAAATTATTTTTAAAAACATGAATTGATACTTCTTTCCAAACACTACCTTGAAGTAAATTCTATCTGCTAGTTCCACAATATAATCCAATATGAGAAAGCCAAGGGAGCTTTTCAGGAAAACATTTTACAACAAACAAACAAATTCAACTCCATCCCAGAAAACCCCAACCAAATTAATTAAACTATGCAAATCAGATTTTAATTTAACGCCTGGTAGTTATTATCACCAAGCTATACTTCTGTAAAAATTCAAAATTATTTTTTTACAGGAGAGAAGAAAGTCTTGGGTTATAGATGTGTTTTTTTAATATCATGAAGTTTGTTTATTGAAAAATTAAATGACAATGCATACGCTTGATACAATAAATTCAAAAATGTATAAATTAATAACCTGTGAATATTAATTAAAGACTAAAGTGAGAAGTTTATCTTCCTACCAGGGATAAAAAATTGATGCACATACAAATATTTTATAATGATAAGTTATAAATGATATTAATAGTAACATAGGTGCATTAAATTGTGGAATAATTCATAGCCAATTTTTATTTAATTCCATGACATTTAAATTAAATATTTGAAAAAGTTTGAAGGATTAAAATTCTATATAAAAAATGTATTTTTTTAATCAAAATTTTTATTTTTTATTTACGTTTTCTTTTTTTCATGATCTAACAAAAACATGGTTTTTTTTTACTGGCAACTTGATTTTTGGACCCCGATACCCAAATTTCACCTTGTTTTCACCTAGTAATACCCAAAACATCATAATAATAACCTTAATAACTCCAATTACAACTCCAAAAAATCATTTAATCAATTTAAATATAAAAATTCAAACCAAATAAAAAAAAATATGTATCCATATCTACCTTTTTCTGCATTGTTAAAGGGTAGAGTGGCCTTCATTAAACTCCTTTTAAAAAAAAAACTTATGGCTAGAATATGGCAAGCTAAAATCCTTCTCTCTCTTTTTTTTTTTTAAATAATTTTTCATGTCAAATAACCCTCTTAACTTAGAAGTTTAAATTGTTATGTGTGGTCTTAAAAATATTTTTATACTACTCTTTTTACTAATTAGTTGTTAGATAAGATCTAAAGAATGATTTTATATTATTTTTCTATTGATCAAACCCTAACACACTTTATTAAGTGAAAGTTTTATTGATTTTAAATTTGTATAAAACCATCATTATTTTATGTTTAATTTTATTGATTTAATTTGTCGAGGGTGATGAGAAATTAACTCGTGATAGTTTGGTTATCAAGGCTTTGATATTATATCAAAAACTATCTTAAATCAAGAATTTAAATTATTAGATGAGGTTCTAATAATAATTTTATATTATTCTTTAATATTTTCTCAACAAACAAAAACTGAAACACGTGAAAAATAAAATTTAAAGACCAAAACACAAATACCTAAATTTACAAGGACCAAGATGTAAAAAAATTAAAAACCAACTTTTACCAAAAAAAACTTCAAGGACTAAATTAAACTTTTCTTAAGATAAAAAGATTGAAAAATGAGAAAATGAGGTTATGGGGTCACAACATAAACATCCAAAACAATAAAGCCAAAAATATAAAAAAATTTTAAAAATCACATATCAAATTGAAAATGAAATTATAGGAACAAAACATAAGAACCCGAAACTACAAGGATATATATATATATATATATAAATAAGGATCAAATTGAAATTTTATCCAAGTTAAATGACTAAGCTGAATTTTTACAGACATATATGGACTAAAACCTAAAAAAATAAAGTCTTAGAACCGAAATATAAAGACCTCAAACTATAATAATAAAAAAGTTTAAATTTAAAAATTTAGTAACCAAGTTGAACTTCTTAAAGATTGCATGGTGAGGTAACAATGCTTACTTAGAAATGCACTGATCCAGAGTCCATATCATAGAAAAGGAAATAACAGACATGCAAAATTGACGGATGTTGAATTAGTTAGATTACTACTTCGTGACAGAATCTAGCAGCTGAGTTCCTCCGTTGTCCGCCGGGGTGACCGGATGCCCCCGCACTTTGTTTTACGGTGCAAGGTCTTCATCGTCATCGTCATCGTCATCGTCATCTAACTTTACAAATAATATTCTCTGCTTTATATAAAACTTAATTTCTTGCTTAAAATCTCTCAAAATAATTGATTAATTTCAACTCACGACTAAAATACTGATTTTCACCCAAGGAATATTTTGTAGCTGTAATTTTGTAATCTCAAACGGATTTACTGATAAAAAATTTGGTGTTGAGCGAGCATTACTGACGGAGCACTGGCGAATTAGCCATGGATAATAAGATCATGTGGAAAGTATTCTATAGATAATTCTGTCTGTTGCTATTAGACAATCTTGCAGGGGTGACTCCCGTTCCCAGAACATATTTTAGAGGAGGAAGAGCTGGAAATCAGGAGATGCTTTCTTAAAAGCATACCTTTGCTTTACACAGAATGAAATCCACGTGTCTAGCCCCCCTTGGGCCGCCCCCCCCCCCCCTCTTTTTAAAAAGCGGAAATCTCAGGTAGCTAAAGCTGTTCATGCAGTTTCGATGCCGGGTATGTGTATATTAGTACAGAAATTCAGATTAATTTATATGTATTTTAATTAATTTTATAAGTTTTAAAATTAATAATTTTATAAATTTTTAATTACTTTAAAATTTATACAATTTAAATTAATAATTTTTATAAAATAAATTAAATCATCTCCTTATATTTTTATAAAAGTGGAGTTGTCCATATTATCAGTAAAATATTTTTGGTAAACGCTAAGTGGCTTTGTCCTTATAAGAATCAAACCAATTAATATTAATAATGTTAATGACGCGATGCAATTTTGATCCAAGTGGCTTTGTTTATTTTGTAAATAAAAATTTACCCCATGTCAATTTTAACCAAATATTTTTTTCACTATAATTAAAAATATTTTTAAAAAACTATAACCATCGAAGTTATCACAAAAGCTAACAACGAGCGTTCAAAACACTCCAAGTTATCACCAAATTGCCTTTTGAGTACTACCCTATGAAGCCATTAAAGGGCAACTAAGATCATGCCTAGAGCTCAACAAGACCTCTAACTTCCTCTTAAAGCGTCCTACTAATATTTGATTTGTTATGCCAGCCAGGTAACATATAAGAGGAAAAAAAAAAAAAAGCCAGGCGAGATTTTTTGTTCATCGCATACCAAATTTTTTTAAAAAAATAATGCTGTCTAACTTCGGTAAATAAAACCTTTAAACCGTTGCGCTTCAACAAAATCAAACAATTAAAAGAAATAACACGAGGAATTTCACAATTGACATGGACGGGGCGGTGAAATCTTGACTATAAGCACAAGATGACATTAATGTGAAAGTGGAAGGTTAAAACAATAATACAAGGATTCTCTCAAGCCATTTGTAACTATTTCGATTTTATCCATTTTAATTCAATGGATAGTTTGGATTTTGTCACATAATTTTTTTTTATAAGAACGATATCATTACAAACAGGGACGGAGCCATAAAATAAAATTAAAAAGATCAGGATTTCTAATAAATTTACTATTTAAGCTAAAACTATAAATATTAGTAAGAGAGAAGATGGAGAAACAGTTTTATTGCAAGAGCCGGGGCCCTTGCCAGCCCTCTCCTGTCTCCACCCCTGGTTACAAAAAAAGAAAAAGGAAAAGAGTAAACGAACAGGTACACAATGGCGATAATTTAATTTTATGTGATTTTTCTTCTTTTAGTTGTTAAGAAAAATATCAGGTAGAGTTTGATAGTACGGTAAAAATCATTTTTTATTTAAAAATAAATTAAAATATTTTATTTTAAAAAGATTATTTTTGATATTTATATATATATCAAAATGATTTAAAAATATAAAAAATTAATTTTTTATAAGACATTGACTGGACGTGTTTAAGAATGCAACTTTATTGTAAAAAAGAAAAGGAAGGCTACAGGTGGAACCCCGTTTGTGATACGTGGAAAAGCCTCCATGCTTTTATATGTGGCCATCAAACTCTAAAGTTATGACGGCAGCCAATTGTCTGCATACATTTTATTTTCTTGGAGGAGAAGACGCAAAGAAAAGTCGTACAAATTGAAATCCGTGTCCTTTTCCTCTGGCTAGCATGATAGAAGGCCATTGAAGGATGTTATCGAGGATCCAGGTCGCCGCTGATACATCCATGAGTGGCGTGCCATGGAAATGTACAGAGCGTCCCAATCGCACGTTGCATTCTTTTTTGGAGAAATTTCAAAGGATTATCTTCCAACTCTTGCACCTAAGCACATAATATGGATGCTAAATTATTAGAAAATTAAAGAAAACGAACTTAATGGAGAAATAAAAGCTTGAAGAGCCATATAGGAGGAGGAGGAGGAGGAAGAAGAAGAAGAATAAGAAGAAGTCAAATTTCTAATAAATGCAAACCCTGGCATTTGGTCGCGAAATGTTGTTTTCCCTTAAAAAATCACTTCGATGGATACAGAAATTGATCACATGAAAAGGGTTCTTAGGAACTTGAAAGTTTTTTTTTTTTTAATTTTTTTAGAAAAATATCATTTTTGTCTCTTCTTTGACAATGTAAAGATATGTGAATCAAATTCCCCTCTTATCCTTGCCGTATGACTAACGACGATGCAAGTTTCAAACCTCCAGCGAGAGGTTGATCCTTGACAGGCTGTAGGCTTTAGCTTAGGATAGTAAAACTTTGGCTAGCCTAGAAAGGGATGAGGTCCCAGTGCTGGGAGAAGCGTAGATGATAGCAAGCCTCCTCCTCTTTTTTTTTTTTTTTTTAAAAAAAACATAAAAAAAAATAATGTTTAAAATTATGATAATAATTATTTTTTAAAGTGTTTTTCACTTGAAAATAAATTATAATAATATTTTTTTTATTTTTTTAAATTTATTTTTGACATCAACAAGTTAAAACGATAAAAAAATTATATAAAAAAATAATTTTAAGTAAAACACTTGAAAACACTTTTTAACCGCAAAAACATACATACTTTAGAGACCTTTCTCAGCTACTTGAAAAACAAGTATTTTATCTTTCATTTAATACTTGAGTTAGAAAGTTTTTTTTTTTAAAAAAAAACTAAATGTGTGTATATATCAAGTGTTGAAATTCATAATATTACAATAACTCTAATTATAAAATCAGGACTGGTTTAACAGGTTGATCAGGAGCCTGAACTAGTCTGAGTTTAAAAAAAAAATAAGAGAAGGATTAACTCGACCTAGTTCAGTTAAAAACTCATAATAAAACACGAGTCAAAAACATGTTGATTTTTTTTAAAGAAAAAAGCAATTTGGGTTAGTCAAGATGACCTTCCCGACCCATGACATGAACATTCAACTCTCGAGTTGAGTTTTAAAACTATAATAATAACTACTTTTATCCATACGTTGACTCGTGTTGACCCTCCCAACCTATGACCTAGTCCACCTAGGTCAACCTACCGAATATATGTTCTAGTTATGAAACCAAGATAATCTCATATAAAGCATATCAAGTAAAATAATGAAGTTCAAATATCAAAGAATCCAACATTGAAGGTCGAAATTAAAAAAAAAATCCAATATAAAAAAAACAAAAGGAAGAAAAAAAAAACTCAGGTTAACCTTGGTTAACCCATTTAGTCTGTGACCCGATACATAAGATTGAAATAATCTTTTAGAAAGTAAGGAAAAAAAATTCATGAAGTCCAATTCGTAATTAAACCAAAGTTAAAGGATGAAATTGAAAAAAACATCAATTTTCCTAAAAAAACTGAAGTCAACCCAAAGTAATCTTCAAACCTGTGACTCGAGTCATGAAACATTGATCAACCCTATAAAAGATAAATATAAAAAAATCATGAAGCCAAATCTCCAATCAACAAAATATTAAGGGATGAAATTGAAAAAAAAACAATAAAAAAAAGAGAACCATATTTGATATAAAATCAAATGAAACCAAATGCTAAAAAAACAAATAGAAAAAAAATCAATCAAAACAAAACATTCAAAACAAAATAAATAATAGTAAAAAAAACAAAGAACTAGATCTAATACAATAAATAGATGGTACTACACCTTTTAAATCTTGCAGGCGAGCGCGGTTCCTAATAGAGGAAAGAGTGAAAAAAGGAGGAGAGGAAATAACTCATTGGAACCTAACTATTGAACCACCATTGACATGCATTGCACCACCGGGAAGAATATGGTGTGATGCTTTCAATTCCATTGCAAGAGTCTTTGTTCAGCTAGAAAAAGACACATCATATGCCACATGTTGGTACTCCGTACTTGCATTGCAAACACCAACTGATTTTTCTGCCTGTTTATTTTAATTTGTTTTAATTTTGATCCCTTAACACTTAATTGTTTTTTTTTTTTTTTAAATATAATCTTTTATTTTTTTATCCCACCTGTTGGTACTCCGTACTTGCATTGCAAACACCAACCTATTTTTCTACCTGTTTATTTTAGTTTCATATTTGTTTTAGCTTTAATTTTGATCCCTTAACACTTAATTGTTTTTAATTAGCTAAATTTTATTTTATTTTATAAAATTGAATATCAACCAAGCACAAAATATTTCCCTCAATATTACAAGATCCTTGTGTCAGGGAAATTGAAATAAACTATCAAGTTAAATTTCAAATAAAATTAATGTAAAGCGATCAACTTGGAAAAAAAATTGAGGGATTGAAATAAAAAAGATACATGAAGTTCCCCTTTGACCATGCAAATCGGCCCTTGATCTGGGCAAGAGAAAGGGACTGGATATTTCTTTAAATTTCAAATTCCATCATTGAAGCTCTAATTAATATAAACCAGTTAAATTGAATTCTATTTCATAAAATCAAGAATTAATCGAGCAATGTAACATTTTCTTCTTGATACTTTGAGATTTCTGTGTGCACGCACAAAAAACACATCACCAAAACCAATTGCAAATCATAGCAATTTGAAGAACTAAATTAGAAGAAAACAAATTAAGGGTCCAAAAGTTTAAAAAATCTTAGCGACTGAAAAAAGGAAAGAAGAAGCGGCACTCAAATGAAGAATGCTTTCTCTCACAATCTACATCGAGAGATGAGGGTTATTATTATATATATATATGAAAAACCAATATTGTAAACTAACATATGAAATAAATAACATATAGCAACAAAAATTGATCTATTAACGAAAAAATTGGTAAAAACTCTTTTGGGTTGCATTTGATTAGTGTTCCATGATAAAAAAAAAAAAACACATACAAGATAAAAACATATTTGATTAAAAAGATAAAAATGAAAACATAAAATAAATTTCTTTTTTATGAGTTTTTTTTTTAAATTATATATTTTAAAAAGGTGTGAGGAGATATGTCCCTTATATTCTTATCATCTTCATTTTTTTTTAAACAATAAATAAATATTAATTTTGTGAGATTTTGGTTATTATACTTGTAGTAATAATAATTAAAATCAAACATATTTACGGAGGCTAGTATATGGTACAATTTAATACTACCATTTAATAAAAACTAACAAAAAAAACTAAATACGGCCCAAAAAAATTAGCAACCGTTTTTTACCCCTTTTTTTTTTTTTTTTTTTTTTTTGAAGAACACACCATCTTATTTCAACATCCCTACCTAACTGATAATTGCATTATATTAGGACATACTTGGCCAGACACTCAATAGACAAGTCCTGTCCACATACAAACAGCAGAAACAGATCAAACAAGAAAAAAACAGTAACAGGTGAAGCTTCCCTCGATATTACAGCACGAAATCTTCCCACTTCCATGCATTGTTTTAATTCCATGTTATTATTTAAAATAATTTTTATTTAAAAATATATTAAAATAATTTTATTTTTTTAAAATTTTATATAAAAAAAACCCTCTGCAACCACAAAATCAGCCTTAACATGCAAACCAGCTCTGTCAATCACTCTGTTTGCTTTTGTGACTTTGTCCTCTTTTTTTTTTGCTCTCACCCCATAATTTATAGTACATTAATGAAGCTTTTCCCTCATATTGTTAGAAGCATTTGACCAGGTTTGGAGTTGATCACTCGCTATCAGCCTCGGTTCCCCAATTAAACATCCATCTTTATTAACTGACTTAAATCATGTTTGTTTTTTTTATTTAACTTGTGTTTTAAAGTAGTTTTTTGCATGAAAGAATATTAAATGATAATTTTTTTAATATTTTTGATCTACTAATATTAAAAGTTAAACTTTTTTAAAATATTATCTTAATTAAAAAAATACTTTTAAATACTACCCCAAACGGACTTAACCGTGAAAGTGAAGTCAAATCAGACAACGGGGAAATGAGCCCCCACTAGTAAGGGTAAATTAGTAAATAGCTATTACAAAATACTCCACTCTTTTATGAATTTCCCTTTTTTATCTTTGGTATCTCTCCTAATGAAACCGTTTACTTTTCAACAACAATAAAAGCGAAGCAGTGGCAATTCTCAGTAATTCCTTGCAATTCCAAACCTTGTTTAAATCTCCCTTACTCATTAAATACCGAAACCCAACACACACCCAAACCCACACCATCACCACCTCCGTGAATCGAAAGGGAGAGTAGCCCACTCCCCATATCCCGGCGACTCTGTCTCTCCTTTTGAATTGTCCAAAACAAACAACTCCCAATACAATTTTGTATCCATTGTTGGTTCTTGTGACCTGATACAAAAATGGGATCTTCAGAGCTTATTTTTAGAGGTCACGACGAGACTCAACCAACACCTGATGCTTACTCGCCTAAACCAGCGAAGCCATGGCTCTTCGTCATCCGACCCGTTCGTTACCTGCTTCGCGAGAAGCGACTCGTCTTTTTCCTTGTTGGCATGGCTATTGCTACTGTTTTCTTCACTATCCTCCCTTCCTCTTCCCCGCATGCTCACAAATATGATCCACTCCCAGACTCTTTCTCTCACATCTCTCACGAGTTAACAACCCCTGTGCGTTACAAATACTACGAGCCCCTTCAGGTGGGATTCCAATCAGCCAATTTGGGCGGCAAGATTCCGCTTGGACTCAAAAGAAAAGGGCTCCGAATTGTCGTTACAGGTGGAGCTGGGTTTGTTGGCTCCCACTTAGTGGACCGTCTGATCGCTAGAGGAGATAGCGTGATCGTGGTGGATAATTTTTTCACGGGAAGGAAAGAGAACGTGATGCATCATTTTAAGAACCCGAGATTTGAGTTGATCAGACACGATGTTGTCGAGCCACTGTTGTTAGAAGTGGACCAGATCTACCACCTTGCTTGTCCTGCATCGCCTGTCCACTACAAGCACAATCCGGTCAAGACGATAAAAACTAATGTCGTGGGCACATTGAATATGTTGGGTTTGGCTAAGAGAGTTGGTGCTCGGTTTTTGCTTACCAGTACCAGCGAGGTTTATGGTGATCCTCTACAGCATCCTCAGGTCGAGACTTACTGGGGCAACGTTAATCCCATCGGTGCGTTTTTTCTTTTCTTTAATTAATCAATTAATTTAATTGTAATTGATAGCCGGTAATCGATATATTTTAATAGATATTGTGGTTCGTGTATCATAGCATTGAAATAAAGCCTGTGGCTAACATGTGCCGCCTAGGTTACTATGAAAAAGACAATGCAGACCTGTTCTCTTTATTATTTATTCTCGGTAAAAGTGTGACATCGGTGGCGGCCGGTGTGGAAGTGGGGTTCTTGGGCCTTAGATCCGGTGGTGGTAGGTTTGTATGGTCAAGGAGCAGCCCGTGATTGATGGGTCGATTAATCGGACGGTTATTAAACAACAAAAGAATTCGTAAACAAGAGAAAAGTGGCGATCTAGTCAAGTTTTGATTTTTTAATTTTCTTAAGACAGAGATCTTGACAATTGCGATATATTTCTTTGTACAGGTGTCAGGAGTTGTTACGATGAAGGAAAGAGAACAGCAGAGACATTGGCTATGGACTATCACCGTGGTGCCGGTGTTGAGGTGGGCGTAATTTGATAGCGACCCAACACGTTTTCTTATATAAAATAAAACCAGCTCATTATTAACAGTCAACGCATTATTGCTTGTAACCTAAACTGTTCAGGTCAGGATTGCTAGAATCTTCAATACATATGGACCCCGGATGTGCATTGATGATGGCCGTGTTGTTAGTAATTTTGTCGCTCAGGTATTCTTCTTCTAATTTTCCAAACTGCTTGTACACTCGAATACATACATTGATTGGGTTGCATTTGCTAATCAAGTGTTAATTTTTCTTTAAAAAAATGATTTATTTTTAGTAATTACCTGGTATTGTGCAGGCACTGAGGAAGGAACCCATGACTGTTTATGGTGATGGGAAACAGACTAGGAGTTTTCAATTTGTTTCTGATCTGGTAAGCCTTTGTAGCTCACTGTTTGTTTTCTAAAAAGGAAAGAGAAAAGCCAAAACTTTTATTCTGTTTGTTGGTGCTTGGATTGATGCTTTATTGCTTTTCTTTTTGATTTAGCTTTCTTTATACTAACTTTTGTTGTCCAATACAAATTTGAAAATGGGTTGTGAACATTTCATTCTGCTTGTGCATCGCACATTTTAAAGGAAAACAATTTCTGCTTTGAGTGGGGTGCTCTTCCAACTTCAAACGCTGAAAACATGGGTGCTGGGCAACCAGTGATTGGTTTTGAGCTTTCAGCATGTGAATTTCTTGCTCGGTTATCTGAATGTTCTCTTTATGCTTTATGGTGCAGAGCATTCTCCATAAAGATAACATATTCTGATGATTATTGTATGATAGTTTATGCATGTTTAAGCATCTAGAGTGCTCATTGACAGCTGCTGCGCAGGATTTACTTAGCCAACTTGTTATATGTGTGTTGAAATAGGTTGAGGGCCTGATGCGCCTTATGGAAGGAGAACATGTAGGGCCTTTCAATCTTGGGAATCCGGGTGAATTCACCATGCTTGAGCTTGCTCAGGTGAGTGTGTTTCCGTTGATGATATCCCTATTACCGGTTCAAGTTTCAGGATTGCAGTCTTATTTTCTTCTTTTGTAAAAAAAATAAATAAAAAAACTGAGAATTTCTCTTATGTATGAATTGTTTTTGCGGTCTCATAATGCATGTATCTTCTAGATTACCTTGGTAGTAATTTTTATTTAAAGATTGTGCTGGTGGTGGCAGCAGTTGGTTTGGTAATTTTAAAAATAGGAGCTAGCAACTTGTTTTAATTTATTCTTCATTACATTAGATCTGAAAGTGCTCTAGGTAATTGCTTTATATCTCTTCCAGCTATGGCACTGTTCATTACATTAGATCTGAAAGTGTTGTGTAGTGTATTGGTCACATGCTTCTGTTTCCAGCAAGCTTAGAAGTCTCCATGCGTTTGTTCAGGTGGTCCAGGAAACCATCGATCCAAATGCAAGGATAGAGTTCAGGCCTAACACAGAAGATGACCCACACAAGAGGAAACCTGATATTACCAAGGCTAAAGATCTCCTTGGATGGGAACCCAAGATACCCCTTCGTAAAGGTCTGCCAATGATGGTCTCAGACTTCAGGCAACGCATCTTCGGTGACCACAAGGAAGAAGGCACGGCCGCCAATAAGTCGACATCTTAAGTTGGCATATATAAATATATGCTTGAGAGGCAACAGAATGGTAATCTTTCCAGTGGATAACCAAATTTATTTTTTCCCAGTCCCAAGCAGTATAGATAGCGGTGGTAGCAGCAAACTGAGCATTGTTCTATGGGGAATAGGTTCGGAGTTGTTCTTTTGGCCTTTGTCTGAAGTCATCTTTGTAATTTCAATGTTACTATCCCCTTTAAAGAATGTTAGACAGTGAACACTGCAATCGAAATTAAATTTTACTAGTTTTTTTATGCAATTGACATGTGTGGCAGCCATAGAAATAAGCTTTACCTCTGCCCTGTCGTTTACTGTTTGAATGAATTTGTTTTGTTTCATACGCCAAGTCTTCTTATTGCCACTAGAAAAGTTGGAAATCACATCAAAGAATTTAATTGTTTGCATGAATTGACATGTGTAGCAGCCATTGTTCTACGGCTTTTAAAGCTAGCAGGATATTTTCTGTTCTTGCCTGACAACGAGCGTTTGCGTGGTCTAGACAAGTTTTGAGACTTTACCATGAAAGAATTGTAGTAAAATTTAGAGTTGGATTACTTTACATTATTGTTTTGGTGACAATAACCTTAAAGCAAATCTTCATGCTCCCCCGCTCAGATGCGGGAGCCATTTCTACCGCACCATATTTTCAAACGGTAGAACTGTAGAAGTGATGATCCATTCATGATCAGAGGACCAGCTCTAGGAGAGACTGAAAACTTTCGTTATTCTCATCATTAATCATCCAATAATCCACTCAACGTTGTAATCACAAGGCAATAATTTATTCTCTATTTATTTATTGAAAAATATTTTTTTTTTTATAAAGTAAATTTAAAAATAAATAAATTATTTTTTGATATTTGAAAAATAAGTTGAAAAACACTTTCCAGTGTTTGGTTATATCATGAAAAATAAGTTGGAAAATAACTTATTAATATTTTATTTTTTTCAAGTTTATTAAAATAATAAAAAATAAATTTTACAAATTAAAAAGTTGAATGAGAATGAAAATTGAAAAAATAAAATTCATAAATTATCTCAAATAAAATAAATAATAATCAAAATAATAGAGATCAAATCTAACAAATTAAAAAAAAATAAAAGATGAAGAAATTAAATAAAAAATTTATAATAAAAAAATATTCAAAATAAAATACATGTAGCAATCAAAAGTTTAAAAATTAAATTTAATATAATCAGTAAATAATATGATATTTTTAAATTTTTTATAACTTCATAAAAAAAATTTCATTTCAAAATAAAATAAAAATATTTTTTTAAAAAATTGAAAATTTTTTTTTATTAATTTTTTTAATAATAAACAAACACGAAAAAAAAAGTTGTACTTCACCTTCCGTGGACTCTCTCTCCAGTCAAGTGGCGTGAGAAATTCGCTAGGACCATAATTCTCAATATTGCATTTTAACTGGCATGATCTTGGTGCGTATGCAAAATTGTGATTGACTAATAGGGTGCTTGAGATTACAGTTGGATTTTGATTTTGAATTTTTTTTAGTTTTTTTTTATTTTAATGTTCTAATATAAAAAAAAATTAAAATTTTAAAAAATTATTTTAATACATTTCCAATTAAAAAGTATTTTAAAAAATAATTTTTATTACATTCCAAAACAGTACCTAAAAATCCAGTAAATTGCGGCAGAGGCATATAAATTTTAGCAGGTCAAAAGCATTGTTTGATCAACACAAAATAATCCAAGTTGTCCGAAGAGAACATTTCTCGACTAAACACTTTAGGACCACGGTTGATGTAACTTGAAAGTCATGGTTGATGCAGAAATTTTTTATTTTTCGCTCAGGGAAAGGACACCCTTAACAAAACCACGGTGATTGAGGAACCAAGATTACACATATATATAAAGTAGAACAGCTCGTTTTTGCTGTCGCCCATTGTAATATTGAAGACTTTTGCATTTGCAATTAATTTTCCACTTCATTTTCTTTTTAGTAACGCTACACCAACAATTAAGTTTTACAAGAATTTCATACAAATTAACGTGTCAATTGTTTTTTTTTTCCCCCTCAACGGACCAATTATTTAGTGTTTCTACGATGGATCAATTTCATTAATTGTGTGTGTATATATCTATATGGATACTAAAACTAAAATTACTATTTTGCTCTTGAATTGATAAAATAGGAGCCTCGTGGAGGTAGATTGTTATTTTCCAATCACCCATTAGTTATTGGAAGATTGTTGAAGGGTATATTAATCTTTTTCTTAATTTTCAGAATGTTGGAGGGTATGATAATCTTTCGCATTTTTTTACATGGTAAAATGAAATATTTATATCCAAGATTAAAAAAATTTAGAACTGCTGTATAAGTTTTTTTTTACCTTTTAAAAAACTTTAAAACAATCAAATTACTTGTAACCAAGTGTTTTTTTGGTTTTTTTGCTTCTTAGAATACAGTAAAGATATGTTTTTTTCCCTTAAAAAAAACAAGAAATAAGGCATATATCTAGAGGCATTGTTGTCCTTTCACACATTTATTTTTTATTTTCAAAGTCATGAGTGCATTTTGGTATTTTTACATTGAGTGTGCTCATTATGCACTAGCAAGGAGGGTAGCATTTGTGTCATTTGGGTGGGCTCCTACGGTGTCACCCGCTGATCTGCCATTTTGTTTTGTTTTTAGAAACATCACCGAGCCCTATTACTCTAGTATGGCATGTGATGATGGATGATAATCGATTTTTTGTTAATAATAATTATTTTTTTTTATCCGAAAAAAGTATATGATTATCTTTTTAATTTTTTATGTTTTAATTTTAATTTCAATTTTAATTTCAATCCTAATTTTTTTATTTCTTTTTATTTATGTTATTATATCATTTATAAAAGTTTTATTCATTTTCAATTTAGTCTTTCACTTATAATTTATCATGCATTATTATTATTTTTTTATCCTTGTTTTTTTGGTTTTTTTTCCTTTTTATTAAAGTTTTATTATTTTTCAATTTCATCTTTTTAATTAGAGTTTTTGTTATTTTAATTTTTTTTTCAATTAAAAATTTGTGGTTACTCTCTAATTTATCTTTTATTTGGATTTTCGCCCTCATTCTTTTAATTATATATATATATATATATTAGATCTATTTGTGTAATTGACTTTTTTCTTAATTTTTTCATTCAATATTTGATTTATTGGGGATTGAGTTTTTATTATTTTTTTAAATAAATAAATTTAATAAACACAATCGATTAAATGCTTCATTTTATGAAATTAAATATTTTAATTTATATCCATTTATTAATATTTCTAATTTCTCTGAGTTATTTGTTAATCTTTTTTTTACATGAATGATTATAATTTATTTAATTAAATGCTTATCATATCTAATTTTAGAATTTGATAAAAAGTGGCACATATTATTTCAGTAAACCAATCCATGCGAATCTCTTTTACAAAACCTTTTTTGGTTAACAAATCCACTCCCGTGTGCCTCCTAAGACCTAGCTAGGAGTGTGTGCGTGTGTATATTAGAAAGTGATTTGATATTTATTATAGGAAAAGATTTTCAAATTATATAACAAATAACCTTATAATACGTGATGGTGCGATAATAATTATATAACGCATTAATTGATTAATCATGAATCATATACTGCCAAATCATTTAATAAACAAAAGTTTAAACATCCCTGGCATTATCCTTTTATCATAGACATCTCTTAAAACGATCTCATCACATACCTATGTTGATCATTAAAGACCAGACTTCTCCCTTAATTTAGCAATCATGATCATACACACTTTTCAGGCGAACCGTCAGCAGTCTGACTGTAAAACATGGCAATATACAGAGACCATGGAGCGTCCGGCATGGCAGCAACCAAAACAAACCAATCTGAGCTGCGCAAATGCATTAGTTTTCCTTGACTAGACTAGCATATCGAAAACTCGAAAAAGTCATGATCAATACAGCATAAAACCTCGGGCAGCTTAACTAGCTTGCTGGAAAGGAGAGGGAACAGCCCCATCATAACAAAATAGCTTTTAAGCAAACAAACTTTCAAGTAATGGTACTACAAGGAAAATTTAAGCATGGCAATGTTAGTTCCACACAGGATAGATGGTTCTCATCCATTTCTCAATAGAGATTCTATCAAACATGAAGGCATATTAGTTTGTTCGACATAAAGATCACAGGATTATCACATTTCACTTCGGATTCCTAAGGACAATAATAACAGAATCACCACGGAGGAACATTTTGCTGATGAATCTATCTTTGTTGACTGGCTGAGCTTTCTTCTTGCCTTTCCCAGTTTTTGGCACCTGAAACAGATAGCCACGAACATTTAATTGATATAGTAGTTACTTAGATGGAAAATGCAGCTTAGGACTTAGAAGTTGTAGTCTGTCAGTAACCAACCTCAGTCCACATCTCCCTAACATTTTCAAGAACCATGTTGCAATGTCGATCGAATGCCCTCACACGTCCAAGAAGCTTCTTGTTGTTGCGGCAGTTAATTAGTACCTGAATGACCAACAACCATCAGAATGTAAAACTGACCAAGATTCTAACAGCATATAAGCAAAATCATACCCATTCAATATACAGTTAAGTGATTTCATCAGCCAATATCAAATCTGATAACTCCAGTTCCAATAAATGGCATCTGTTAATTAGGGAACTTTGATTGGAGCCCAACATGCAAGGTACAAACTAGTTCAGGGGAAAGAAGTCAACAAAACAATGATTTTAAAGTCTCTTTATTCCTAGCAAACAAGTCTACATTACCGCAAAAATCACCATACCAAAGTTTTCTCCAAACAGCACCATTAGCAAAAATGCCACAAATCAGAATGTTTATGAATAACTCAACTTTAACTTCAAAACTAGTAATCTAATGGTTCTATTCTTTATCCCTTAATGATATACTAGGTCTGAAAACATTACCTGGGTATTATTTTTGACACTCATCATCAGAACAGAGAGCGGCCCAGTGCTGAATTCCTCCTCCTCATTCTTGCTCTGTAAAACACTTTGAAGGAGTGTTACAAGCAACCAAAGAAGTTATAAGACAAGTAGTGACTAGGCATCTTACTAATTGCAAACATTTTCCTAGCAGATGTAAATTGGTATATCAACGGATAGTAATAGCTCATTCTTAGTTGAATTGCAAAATGAACATCACATTTCACTTGAATTCAATTCTCTCTAAGAATTTTAACTATGTTTGCCCTCAGCAAAGGACATTGCTCAAATATGCATAGAAAAATAAAGGTACTGATTTTTCTTCGGGTTCAGGAAGACAGAGAGATGCAAAAACTTGACATAACATGAAAGAGAATCAAGCCAGCACAAATGCTCCCCAGGTGTTACAATAAAGCTGGGTAGAATAACAAGTTGTATCTAATTCAATCTAATTTTCTCTCTAGCAAAACGTTTCGACATTTGGAAAAATAAAACAGAGCACTTATATTTCCTAAAAGTAACATACCGGGGCATCCTCTTCCATCGGCCTACTGCAAAATATAGAGGAAAAAACTAGTTAGTATATTTTATGGTCAAGTTCAATATAATATTGAACAAAATAAACAGTATCCATTCAGATAAGTATCAAGAGCACAACTTCTAACAAATAACAGACAAATCACAGCACCTGTTTCCCTTGGAAATTGTCATACAAAAAATATACTAGCATAGCGTGGTTGATTACTATAGTTGCAATATCTTGACTGTGCAAGTAAAGAAAGACATCAACGAAATGAGATGAATTTACAAAGCATGCTTTTGAGTTCCATGAAAATTGTATTTTCTTCACCACCAAAAAATAAAGAGCAAGTGATTGAGAAATTACAAATTCCCCAGTATTCCAGAGGTAACATAATAGTTTATAAAAACAGTGTTCACTGTAGAGAAATTGAAGACGCATCAACACATTTTAAGCTTCGTGAAACCATATAAAGAAATACAGCAAAGACAAAAAATTGTTTTTTTTTCCTTTTCAAATGACAACATTCTCTAATATCCAGCAAACAATTCCAGAAATAAAAAATAATAATGATAATCAATTACTATTTTAATAAGCAAACGATAATAAAGATCTTCGAATTTCAAAACGACGCACAAATTTTACCAACACTGTCACTAAAACCGAGCCCTAGTTTGCTACTAAGTAGATAGAGGAATCAAATAAATCGATCCATAGCTAAAAACAAGGAGATTAGGGTTAGACGAAGTTACCTCATTTTGACTTTTGAGCTTGAATCTCTAGAAGCAAGCTATCAAAATCTGCAGATAAATAAAGAAAGAATTAGTATTTTTTTCTCCAGGAGAAACTGCAAGTAGTAATCAAGAGACGAAGCAAGAGAAAAAAAGAGGACTTTTGTGAACTTACAAGAAAGAGCTAGCTAGGGTTTAGAGTGTGGGTTTAGGGATTTCTTTCTTTCGCCTCTCAGATCTGGACGACTGGGGAACAAAATAACAAGGGGTCCGAGACGGTGCAGATTAGTACTATAAGACAGTCGGCACTTTACCATGTAGTAGTAGATCCAATGGGCTTTTTTATCCTATAAGAATTTTAAGATTCATGGCCCAATTAGCTTCATGCTAGTCCTTTTCTTTTTCTCTCTGTAAGCTGTCAATTGTTTTCGGTCAGCTTTCCTGCATCTGTCATTAAAATAAATCCACTCCGACCACCAGGATAATGCCTAGGATTTTACATTGCCTTTTTTTCCAGCAAGTTTTGGATTTAGTTAGGTAGCATTTATTTTTAAAAGTAATTTTTATTTAAATATATATTAAAATAATATTTTTTATTATTTTTAAAATTTTTATTTTTAACATTTGCATAAAAAAAAAATTATAAACACAAAAAAATAATCAATTTTTTTAAGAAACTCGGCCAGCCACATAAATAATTTTTACCTTAATGTTTATCCTAATGTTAGATCATAGAATTAATAAAAGGGAGGGCGATTTATTTTTTTTAAGTTGTCTATATATTTTCTTGACATCCAACATGTTTGATTGCAACCTTTCTGCTTGTTTTCTAGTCAAATCTCCGATGAATCTCTTACAATAATGTCATTCTGTATAAATTAATAGCATGGATTGTGCATGTGAATTGTATATGACTCTAATTATGCATTGTCCACATTATAATCTGGAAAACAATCCAAAAAATTGCTCAAATTAGCTGTTTGATAAATATGGCGAGGTTATTGCATGTAGGAATTCCTCTTTACCTTCCTCTTCTCTTGGTTACAATTAGTTGATAATCTCATGCGAGTTTATACAAATTAAATTAATCATACTTCTTCAATCCTGTTTAAAACAAGTATTTTGGATTCGAGAATGGGTAATATGGTTTTTCCGTGAATTTGTATTTTTATATTTATATTATGATAGTGATTGTTATTTAAAGTATTTTTTATTTGAAAATATAATAAAATAATTTTTTTTTTATTTTTTAAAATTTATTTTTAATATCAACATAATAAAATAATTTAAAATAAATAAAAATAAAACAATTTAAAATAAAAATATTTTTGCACGGTGCCTTACTTGGGATACATTTTCCACTTTAACGAAGCTTGAGAGCTTTTTTCCAATCTATTTTGCTAGCTGCATAGTTTCCGACCTTTGTACATCTCAATTAACCAGATAAACTTTTGGATCGTTCATTTTGTAAGCTACTTAGATTTTCATGGGAAGTTTTATTTATATATAGTATGATGATATTTTACTCCTCCCACATTTCCCCATCAGTTTTCACTTAACAGCACTCCTCCCATGGATTAATGTGCTAGTTTCTGAATAAGCTTGGAGACGTAAGCTCATCCATGAAACAACAGCAGGAAAAGAGGGGGAGGTAACTTGGACAAAGACAATCACTTTATTTCTTTTTCCCTGTGAACATGATTTTCACATTTTCAGTAAAAAGAAAGAAACCAAGCTCTTGGATAACAGCCATGGAAGAAGAGCTACATGGCGGAATGAAGCGTGCGGGTTTCCTTAAATCCACAAAGATAGCAACCAAGTGATGGCTTGTAAGTCGTGGGCGGCGGAGATGGAAGTTTCTCTATGCGAATGTTGAAAGGTTCATGCAACGGTTCAACAACAAGATTACTTCCCTCGGCGGTGTACTTGTCAAGCCAAGCGACAACATCGGTAAAAACGATTCCAACGTTTTCATCAGTTTCTCCGGCCGTCAAACCATGCCACATTCCGGGGTACAATTTCATGGTCTTGTCTACGCTGCTTGCTCGCTCATACAAGGCCTTGCTTATTTCAGGGTCCGTCACCGTATCTGAGTCACCGTGCAACACTAAGAATGGCAGTGTCACCTGTAAATTCAACAACCCAAATTAACCAAACATTGCAGATGCACCGTCAACAAAGGGAGCTAAAAGCAGGGCTAGTGACTCGCCTTGTTTAAACTTTCCTCCACCCTCATGCTAGTTCTGAGCATTTCCAGCGCTGTTTTCAGCCTAGGCTTGTCTTGGTATATCAGCTTGTTATTCCTTATCTGAACCATCACCAGGTCAGGAGTTGTCACCGGAAAACTTCTACTTTTATAAATTTCCGGCAATTTCCTTATCAGAACATATCATTTTTAAACAAAGGGAAAAAAAGCTTACCTCTTCTCTCTTAACAGGGTCTTTAAAGGCAGAGTCAATGACATCTTTTGACGGGACAATCTTCCACTTTGGTATAAGATCTTCAAAACCAGTCAAGATATTAATAACCACCTGGTGTGGCTTCATCTTCTCCGATATCTATCAAAAACAATTCACCCCAGTAAATAAGCATGCCCAGTAATGGTTAAATATCTATCGAAAATAAAACATGCGATCAGCCACCGGACCAGGCCCGCCACACTATTTACCTTACACATAGGGGCGGCCAGAACAGCGCCATTATAAAAAGAAGGTTCCTTCTTGTGGAGTAACAGGGCAACTGCTCCTCCCATGGACTCTCCGTACAGGAACCTGCCCTTATACCTGTATTCTTTCTCGGCTGAAAAGCAATGCGAACAAATTAATTTAAGCTGTATGCAGTTCACCGTCATAAACTCACCGTAAAATTTGGGAAAACTGGTGGCTAGCTCACCACAAACTGACTTGAAGAATTCATCGCAGTCGTTCACTATATTTTCAAACTTCTTGATGTAACAACGAGAGCCAGTGGACCGTCCATGCCCCTCGTAGTCAATTCCAAACACAGCATATCTAGCACTTGCTAGCCTGACTCCACATTCTATTCAAATCAAACTTTGCTTCATTAAATTACGATCCAACATTTATATCACAGACAGTGTTAGGTATTGCAATAAAGCATAGGCGCATAGCAGTTCCAAATTTAGACAGGAGAAATTATATCTTTGTTTTTACATTATTTTGATATATTGATAAAAATAAATTTTAAAAAATATTATTTTGATGTATTTTAAAATAAAAAATACTTTGAAAAACAATTATTATTATAATCTCAAACATATTAATAATATTTACAGCATTAAGAGAGATAGACACGAGGAGAAAAACAATTTCTTTCGTGTATCTCTCCTTCTTGTTTGATGTTTCTCTTTGTTCCCATCTGTTCTTCTTTTTGTGTCTTTAGCACCAAGAAACTTCTAGAGAATTTCAAGTTGTTTACCAAACAAATCAATATCGTTACATGCATGTCATTGAACAAAAATTTGTTACTCATGTTTAAAAAGATTAATAATCCTACGATTTCTATTTCACGGAGTCTGGTAGGTCACAATTGTTACGCAAGTGCAAGATAAAATATGCTGGTGGGCCTTACAGCCCAACAAGAGACCGGTCGCCAAACCTACTAACCAAACTTTTTAGCTGACCCACGTTTCCATTTCTGGTCAGGCATTTAGCTGACCCACTCAGGTGCACTGATTCATACTCGAATGTGGTGTGAATAATTAGTAAACTTACTTTACTCTAAAAAAAAATACTAACAATCATATTCAAACCAAGTTGTTAAAGTAGCATTAGAAATTATGAGTTAGATCAACGGAAATCCGATTAGAAGCTCTCCATTTTACAGTAACTTCAGCATGCGTAGACACGTGTGGACGCCAAGTTGTGGGGCTCAAGTTGCCAAAAAGAAAGGCTGCACGGAGGAGCGTGAAGATGTGACGGGGATAAGATAAACAATATCGTCGTGATCCTCCCTTTTAGTGGCCTGAGTTTATCGTGATGTAACATAAAAATGACAGGTGTGGGACATGAGTCGACTGGACATCGATGGCCAGCTTCAACCTCTTGTCAGATTATTAGCAATAAGTGCCCATTCCGTCTGGCACTATCCCTATTTTTTAACTATATGCATGCAAGACGACAGATGTGTCGTGTGTGTGAAAGCAAAAGCTCTGGTCGGGGTTAGGAATGAGAACTGGTAAGAGTTTTATTATATTTATACTCGGGTTATTAACAAATTAAGATATTTATATTACATTCATTGAATTTTAGATATTTAAGTATGCATTGAATTAAAAAAACTATCAATATCTTACATACATGTTATATTATACTAATAAATACACACACACACCTTAAAGTTAAATTGGTCATGTTTCATAAGTAAATACTGTCACTGCTAAATTGTAGTGCCTATAGATGGAATACCCATAAAAATTAAAGTGGTCGTTCTGCATTCAAAGGTCACCATTAAATCCAACGGGCAGTAGGATATGGTCAGAAAGGTGCAGCTCATGGAGTAGTGGGTGTTGTATTATACTCGATCAATAAATGATATCCATATAATAAATGTTTTGGACTGCGCTCTGTTTGAAAGAATTTAATTTTTTTATTTAAAATTTTTTTATATATATTATTTTAATATATGGATGTAAAAATAAATTTAAATAAAAAGCACACCATGTGCAGAAAGACAAACATGCTCACAGGAAACACAAAATCAATTGTTTTTTACTTTTTTGAGCTTTGATTTTAGGTTTCAAGTGATCAGAAGAAGAAAACAGGGCAAGCATTCAAATTAGCTAGCATGAACAGTAGGACGTTGCAACTAAAATAAAGAACATAGAGAAAAACAAAAGACGTCACTAAAGGGAATTCATTACCTCTCATGAAACCACTGCACTCCATGCCATACCCTGCAAACTCCATTAATGAGCTCAATAATTCACACACCAAACGTCCAACAACACAGACCAGTGCCACTGATGAGACTGAGAGATCCAAGACAAAGATAGAGATAGAGTTCATGGAAGAAAAATACCATGGCAGAGGAAAACAAGTGCTTTTGGAGAACATGAATTCGCAGGCAACCATCTACATGTAAAGAGCTGCACTCCTCTCGAACTTTTTATATACTCCTGTCGAAACACGATCATAAATATCATCATCTCACATATCTCCACTAACAGCCCAGAAAAGAGAAACAGATGGATTCAAAACCTTGGATTGTTACCTCCCGATATTCAAACTCCATCGTCATGCAGAACTAAGGAGAAAGAACGCAACGTTAAGAAAGCAGCATAAACTGATGATCAAAGTTTGAAAAGATCGGAGGGAGAGATGATGAGTGGCTTAAGGTCAAAAGGTGAGAGCTCTCTTCTACTCGCCGAAAGAGAAATATATATTAACACGAAAAAAATGAAAATATTGGGGGAGAGGGATCCGGTGAGATTTGTTTACTTATCCTAAATCCTTGAACAGTTAAGATCTTTTGTTAATATTTAGAGGAGTTGAGCAGTTCCAAAAGTTATGAGGTGGCACGTGTGCACACCATCCTGCCACCGCCTTGGCACGGAGATTAATAAAATAGAGCAAAGATTGCAAGCACCTCCCAAATTCCTTTCAACTCCATTCTCATCCTTATCACTTATATACACATAATACTAATTTTGACTAGATTATTAAATGTGATTCACAGTTCTTCACAGTTTTTATTTTTCTTTTCTTTTAACGGGAGTTGGTGGGTCCGGCTCAGCTCAAGTATAAATTGTTAATTAAATTTCCTCTATTTTCTTCAGCTCAAGTCTAATTTATTCTTGTATGTTTGATAATATATAATTTATTTTTAAAATATTGTCGTGTCTCTAATCTTTCATTTCGTTGTATTTTTATCATCAAAACTAAAATTAACATATTGTATGATTTGTATATGATCAATTCAGATTTTATATATTTAAAATACCCTTAATTCTTGAAGATATATATAGGCAGTGTAGATAGTCTTGATCTTCATTTTTTTTAAGCTTAATTTGTCACCTGAAGTTTCTTCTGTTCTTAGTCGAGTCTTTCCATTGTCCAAATTATACTGCAAGAAACAATGTTGTTTTCAGAAAAACTTGACCCAATGTATTTCAGACAAAATACATGGAGCCCTCAATTGTGACAAAGTCCATAGTTTCGGGACTTTTTGAGGTTTTCAAGGTATACACGCATATCATTCTCATCAACTCGGTCTACTAAATTCTCTCACGTTATCCCAGTCAACGAAGATAAAGGAAAATAAAGTAAAAACAAATAAAGATGTGGCCTCTGACGTGTTTTTGAAATGAAAGAGAGAGAGAAAGTTATGTTGACGCCTGAGAAATTAAATTAAATAGGAGCTATAAAAATATACGAAGTAGCACGCATAAAACAAAAACAATTTTCATTGTGCTTTAACTTTATCATATAAAAAAATAGAATGTTGTTCATAAATATACAAAATCATTTTAATTATATGGAAAAATATAATACAAGGTTTTATTAGAGATGATCTCTCAGGTCCAAATATAAAAATTATTACAATAAAAATAGATTTTATGAGAAATTTTATAGTGCTGAATGAATAACTAGTAGTATTTTATTGATTATTCTATAGTTTATTTTAAAAAAAAAAGCAACTAAAAGAGAGAATTAATAAATAAAAATATTCTTATCACTTTTTTGATGTGCCATGAGTTTTATCTTCTTTTTTATTTTTGTGTTATCTTTTGTTTTAAGATTATACAAGGATGTCATTATTTATTCCCTAAGTACTATAAAATTTCTCATCTAAAGACTTTCTTGTGTTTTTATATTATTGTGTTTTTTAAAAATCACACATTAAGATATAAACATCACAATAAACAGAAAAGAAATAATCACATAACACAGCAACGATTTTATGTGGCTAAACTGTGTCTATATATCTATAATCAAAGGGGAGAAATTCTACAATTATTAGAATCAATGTATATAATTTTAGAGAACTCTTAGATTTGAATCTCAAATACGCTATCTTCACAGTGCATAACAACTCTCGAGTGCACACACAAACAAAAAAAAAGGTTTAAATAAATATTTATTAAGAACATATATTAGTCAAGTAAGTGATTAGTCACAATCCCAGTATTAATTTTAAGGTTTTCATTGCCGGGGCAAACCATTTTATGCCACATCACAACAACGTTAATTTTATTAAATATATAGTTGATACATAACAACTCACAAGTGCACATACACAAACAAAAAAAAAGGGTTTAAATAAATATTTATTAAGAACATAAATTAGTCAAGTAAGTGATTAGTCACAATCCCAGGACTGTAAGGTTTTCTTTGCCGGGCCAAACCAATTTATGCCACATCACAACAACATTAATTTTATTAAATAGTTGATGGCATACATTCATAATAAAAATCACTAACGGGATTTAGCTCATGAGTGTTCACGATCCCAGTTCAAAGAGCCTTTCTTATACTTTAAAAACCAGGCAGATTATGTTTTGAAAAGCTTTTAACAAATAGCATCCCAGCATGCTAATAGGTTAAATTTGACCCTGTACATTAACAAAAAAATATATATATAAAAATCAAAACTATAAAACTCAATAGGGCATTAAATGTAGACTCTTATATAGTTGTGTTTGGTTTGGGATAAATGGCTAAAGTCAACCTCTTTAATAAATAAATTAGATCGAGTTTTAAATAGAAGTTGACATAATGTGACTTAACAGGTGAAACCTGAGATTTGATATAAATTTTAAAAAAATATCTGGAAAATTTTCACGATGTTATTTTTAGTTAAATAGAATTAATTTTTCCAAAATTTTGCCAGCAGACTGCTTGCTTTGATTAGCAAATTGCTTTAGACATGGGTTACAGGATGGTGCTACTGGAAACGGGCTGTCTCCAGGTGGTGCATGCTCTAAGAAATCCTTCTTCCATCTACAACGAGTCCGGCCAGATTGCAGAGGATATTCTGTCCATAGGTCAGTCTTTTGAGCACCTTTCCTTTCAATTTTCTCCCTGTTGCACCAATCAGGTGACACATGTTCCAATCAAGATGGCTGCTGGTTTAGACGCTGTTTGTTTTGGCTAAAGGACAAATCAGTTAGTCTTGATTCTCTACCGAAATAAAAATAAAAAAATAGTAATACGTGTATATATATATATATGAACACCTAAGTGCCGCTACCCGCGAAACATCTCCATTAATATCCATTTAACTTTTTAAAAAAACACATTAAAACTATTGTTATGAAAAAAATAGAACAGGGCATTTTAGTAAAATAGGGTGTCATGTAATTAATATTTTTATCAAATTTGCTTTTAAAAATATTTTTAGATTGAAAATGCATTAAAATAATATTTTATTATTATTTTTAAAATTTATTTTATCAAAACTAAACTTTGACGATCCAAAAACACAAAAACCAATAAAACTAAAAACATTTCAAGAAACACAGTAAAACTACAATCCTACAGGCCTCTTTAAGTACAAGAAAATAAAAACACAAGGTCTCAAAAGAGGGTTTTTCCTTTATATCCACATTAATAATTGTCTGCACTAGATTGGCTACCAGCACAAAACCTGATTAAGCCTTTAAAAAAGCTGACTCACACTTTTATATTCTATCAAATATTTTATATGATATTTTTCCACGCATTGAGGTCTATATGCTATCTTCTAGCACATGATCAGTTAAAACATCTCGTATCACTTCGATACAAACTAAAAAAAACTAGCAACCTTTCACATTACTACAGTAGCTTAAATTGTACCGAGTTGAAACAAAATAGTTCAATCTTAAATGCTTTTTACAAACTATCTCAAAGTCTTCCGTGGCAACAACAGTAGAACACCAAGTGGTTAAACCTCCCCGTCAACAGTGTGCTCTCTAATACTACCACAAACAAAATTCGCTCATCTTAAGAGAATTTTAAACTTAGAATTCCACAAACAACAAAACAGACACAAAACTAACCTAATGCTCCACTACTAATTGCTGTACTATACCAAAGCTCTAATACGCTTGTTGGGTAAATAGTTGGGTCATCCCTACGGAGCATGGACTTTCTCCAAGTTTAATCAAGATGACCTTTCCATATAAGATCCCAGTAATCTAAAGATTAACTACATATTCCACAACTAATCCTAATTAACTTGGTCCATGCCACATCTAATACGGATCATTTCACAGTCCTTGCTTTTGGGCTCCAGTTTGCATTCCCAATTCGTGCAAAATTGGTGAGAGCAAGCTGTAGTTAGTAGAGTTATTGAGCAATGCAGTCATTATTATGCCTCCATAAAGATAATTAACGTGAACAATTTAATGGAAGCATGGAAGCCAGAAACAAAAATTTATATTTTGCCTCTTGTATGAAAATATTTTGATTCCAAAATTGTTCCCATGCATTACCAAAGGGTGATTCGGTGAATGATAATGATCTTGGAATGAAGGTGAACATTTCCTTAAAACTGCAAGACTTGGTAATGCACGCCATCGTTAGAGAAAGAATCAGTTGTTCATCAAATTGTTAGCATTATGGAGACAAACAAGCCCCACCATGTGCTAGTGGGAATAATCTCCCACTTAGCACATGGTGGTGGACACCCCCACTCCCATCATTTTGTATAATTATGTGTCTTGTGAAGACCTGTGAATTGTAACGTGAAGAGAAGCAGAGAGAGTTGCAGTTGTGTGAAACACAGAGAGAAACAGAGAGAGAGAGCTAGGGAGAGTTGAGTTGAGTTGAGAAGAATTTTCTCCTCCTCCTTGTTTTTGTTGTTTGTATTGTTTGTAAGCTTCATTAATACAAACCAGTAGCTCCGTGGAGTAGGCAAGTTGCCGAACCACGTAAATTGTGCGTGTTTGAGTTCTGGATATAACCCAACAAGGGGCCCGTTAAAAACCGATTCTGAAAAGTATGTATGATACTATAGAAGATAATCCAGTGGAAACTAAAATAAGTCAGTTCATAAAAAGAATCGGTGACATTGCCGTGAAACGTGAAATAGAAAGATCTGAGGGTGAAATCCTAAGAGAGGATAAAGGAAGAAGTAAATATACTTGAAAGAAAGATGGCACTTCAAGGTATAGCTAATTGTAGGGATCAACCCTAATCCAAATAATTAAGGAAAGAAAAGCTAATCCATGTTGGAAAATTTAGCTAGGTGAGTCTTTTATCAAATGGAAGCAAGTAACACTCCCCTAAGTTCAATTTCAGATGAATCAGGTAATAATGTTCCAGTAACAGATAATTACTTAAAAAAATCAAACAGTTGGGATGTAGATGGTAACCAGGTGTATATGGTAGAGGCCAAAGAGGAAAGATCACCTAGCTTGACCAACTCTGTTATTTTTTAGTAGATAAATCAAAAAGTTTTGGAATAGTCAGCGGCAACACTAAAGGCAGAAACCAGACCAGCCATCCCAACAACCTGAGTCCAACTTCTTGTCCCAGCAGCAACAGCAGCCCCTGCCACAGCACCCGCAATTAGAGGATTCACCTGTATGAAGAAAAAACTTTGATATGTTCTTCACTTAATCATCAAGTGTTTCCAAGAGCACCGTGTTTGATAAATGAACTTTTTTTTTTGTGCAAGTCAACAACTTGCAAATAATCATCCTAAATACACAACCATGTAAAGATGCAAAAGGCATCTAATTGATATTTGTAATTTAAATTATAATTCAAATATTGAATGAGATCATATCAGTCACTGAAAATAATAGTGGAGTGGAAACAACAATTGGTGAAAATAGGAACGACGCCAACCTAAGGGTAGAGCCTTTGTAGAAAGACCCAGTAAAGAGCAAACTATATAAAATCATCGCCTTAAAACATTATATTTCCTTGAAAGAAAACAACAGAGACAAAAATATACGGTCCAAAACTGCCCTTGATAATATTCATAATAAAATGAAGTTCATATTATCATGATCTTTATCCTTGCTTTTCTCATGCGCAGCTCCCTCCTAAAAAAGGGGATCTCACTAACTATTTGATGCACGCAGGAGAAAAAAATAAATATTTCAATAACTTAGATCTTACAATTATCAAACTGATAATGATTCAAGTTGTGTTGATCTATGAGTAGCAATGGCAACAAGGTTGATATATAACTAACCCAGTCATTCTGCCTCCTATATCTTTGAATTCCACAACAAGTAGCAGTAAAAACTCCAGCAACAAGCCCTGAGCAATAAGACAGTAATGCAAGATTGAAACAAGTGAGCTTTGGAAGCAGCTGATAAATGTTCCGAAAGAAGCGGCAAATGTGTCTTGAAAGGAACAGCCATATGTAATAATCATACACTGATGCTGTACTATAGCTAAATATCAAAGTGCTACACATACCATAGAACTTACATCTCTATGATTCTATTTCCTAAAACGTAGATGTCTAGTCCTAATTGATTAATTCATTGGTTTACTCTTTATCGACCTCATGATATGTCTTTTATTTCATATGCTGTTGTAATTGGATGGATATGTGCTTACACACCCATCCAAGCCAATTTGCATTTGCACCTAACCGATCCCCAGATACATTATGCTTTTCTACTAGTTACAAGCTTGTCGAAAACCACCAAAATCATCTCCCTCTAATAGCATCGTCTGAAATATAAATTAAAGTGTAATGCTATAGCTTCAAAAAGGCAACCAAATAAGAGATATTCAGCGAATTACCACATTGGAAACCGAATTTCCCTATTGTCTTTGCCTGCACATGAAAATAAAATAAAAAAAGCCACGCCAAAATGAAAAAAGAAAAGAAGATTCAAGAAATGAAATAGTAATAGAAACTATCTTACCACAAAGGAAGCCTGAGCTACGCCAGTCAGGCCTGTACGTATACAAAAAGAAAACAAATTCAATAAGAGTCAATTTTGAATAGATGGTAGCTACTAACAGTTTGAGAAGGAAATCACCTCTTTTACGAGCATCATAAGGACCTATGCATGACCCCCAAATTGCACCTGCCTGAACAGAAATCACAAAGGTTCATTCAGTTTTCAGTAATCAAACAATCAGTCAAGGTTTCTCTCTGTCTGTCAATGGAGTTTCTTTGGAGAGTTATGATTACCGTTCCAACACGGAGTACGGAATCAACAGCGAGGGAAGAGCACGGCACCGCGCCGATGAGTTCTTCTTCCATTTCCCTCTCTTTTCCCACTTCTGAATTCCCATTTCTCTCCCCCTTTTCACCTTCCGGTTACCAAGACCAAAGCCGTAGCTGAAAAGGGATAAAAACGACGTAGTATGCAAATGCTACCTTTTATCTACGAAGATGACGTCATTATTTCAGCAAAACCCGTATGTGTAGATTACTAGAAGGCCTTGAACGACGTCGTGGAAAGGAGGCCCTCCAAAAGAAAAGAAAAACCCTAGATCCCTTTTCCATCTCGTCGCAATATATTCAGTCTCTGTCTCACCTACACGGCGCTCTTTTATCAGCTGACGGAGGGGGAGAGGGCTCAGTTTTTATCTGTGTATTAGAGAGCAAAAATGAGTCGGGCAGCAGCAGCAGGAGCGAAGGGAAAGAAGAAGGGAGCGTCCTTCGTCATTGACTGCGCTAAGCCGGTGGAGGATAAGATCATGGATATCGCCTCTCTCGAGAAGTTCCTCCAGGAGAGGATCAAGGTTGGTGGTAAGGCCGGTGCTCTTGGTGACTCTGTTACCGTTACTCGTGAGAAGAACAAGATCACCGTTACCTCCGACAGCAACTTCTCTAAGCGGTACTTGCTCATCAATCTTTATTTATGTTCGTTGCTTGAATCCATCCTCATTCAGTTTCTTCTGTGCTTAGATTTTTTTTTCTATAAAAATCAATCCTTTAAATTCTTCTTACGGAATCCTCTATGTTGGTAATGCAAATGACCAAGTTTCTTAAGACTTAGGAGTTTGTTTCATGTTCATGAGAACTATACGTTTTTTTTGTCTGGAAGAACAATAAATCATTGTCTCAGCAATCCTTGATTATAAATATATATTGAAAAAAAACGAACAAAATCTGCTCGTAGTCTTGAATGTAGTTGCAGATGATGAAAATCAAGCGTCTCCTTCTCACTTTATCATGACTTCATGTGACTGCTGGACTGGTTGATAATTTTCCTAAGGTACTTACTTAGGTGAAAATGGGGGACACGGCTTTATTATTTATAGTTTTGTTTTGCGATGTTATTTGTTATGCAATTGACTAACAAGCGGCTAGACTGAAGCAGGCTTTGTATCTTTGGATTGATGGAATATATTGATTGTTGTTCTTGCATGGAATTTTAAGATCCCTGATGTTATTATTTTCTATTTCGCATCCAACTTCTACTGGTTGTCTGACCTAAATATTATTTCATACTATTTGTGCTTCTTTTTTTCCAGGTATTTAAAGTACTTGACCAAAAAGTACTTGAAGAAACACAATGTGAGGGACTGGCTTCGAGTTATTTCTTCCAACAAAGACAGGAATGTTTACGAATTGCGCTACTTTAACATTGCCGAGAATGAGGGAGAGGAGGAAGACTGAAGACTCGGTTCAGTATTTCTTCTGATTATCTGTTCTGTTTACTCATTTTAGGGCCTCCGTTATCGATATCAGCGGTTGGGTTTTCCTCACTTGTTCTTTGAAATTTTGGCTACTGATAAGTGGATTTCTATTTTCAATTTTCATGTATTAGATGCTATTAATACAATCCGAATTTCTTTCTAGAGTTTGGCTATAGAGATTGTCACGGCAGGGTTCTTGTTTCTGCCTCGTCTTGAATCATCAATGCATGCTCATGGTTGCTATTGCTTACTTTTTTATTATTATTATTAATATTTGAATTAGCTTGTGAGTACTAATTAATTTTATGGGTTTTAAAATTAATAATTATATAAGCTTTCACTAGTTGATTATATTAATAACTATAGGGCTAGAATTTAAAATTATAAGGGAGCAAATATTTTGGTCTCAAGCTTTTATCACTGGTTCCAAGTTCTTATCAATGGTTCATCTAGATTGTTTGTTGTTGATTGTTTATTTTTTTCTGTGTTTTGAAAGCGTTTTTGAAAAAAAAAATTATTTATTTTAAATTAATATATTTTTAGTGTTTTTAAATTATTTTAATATATTAATATTAAAAATAATTTTTTAAAAATTAAAAAATATTATTTAATGTATTTTAACATGAAATTTGTTTTGAAAAGTAACCAGATATATTTTTATTAATTAGCTCGGATTAATTGATAGCATCATTGACTAGCTGCGGATTGGGATTTTAATCGTGGGTGATTAGCGAGTAGTCTTTTTATCATTCCTTTGATACAGCACTGTTTTTGTGTCCTCGTTAGTTGACGTGGACAAGATAGAATAATCTATATATATGATCTTTGAGATATCTTATCCATTTGCAAAGATGGTAAATGTTTTAATCTTGGATGCACGTGTCCTTCTGAGATGATCTTTGATACCACAAAACCTGAAGAATAAGAAATTATTAGGTGAATCTGCTTCATTAATTTATTAGGATTATGAACAAATCAATCATGGAATGATGTATCGTCTTTTATTTTATATTTATATTCGTGTCGATTTTTTTTAATGTTTGGATGATTGATTAATTATCTGTTGTAAATCTGGTTAATTTGTAATGTGATTTAATTTTGTCAAATTTCATCCGATTTAAAATGCTGATATGGATTAAGGTAGCATTAGTAGCTTTAATGAAACTAAACAAAATAAGATGATGCAGGAGCTGGTTGAATAAATTCTTAACATAAGGGTGGAATTCGACAACATTAACACAGTGGGGTGGGTTATAGCTCTTGCCTGAATTCTAGTCATAGTTTTGAAGCTTGAGCTAGTAAATTGACCTGGGATCTAGCCGATCCAAGACTAAAATCGGACTAAATTGAAGAAAAAATAAAAAATAAAAAATTTAGTGTGACCTGGTAGGTTGACCCGGTAACCTGGTTGATCTAGTTAAAAACTCAATTATAACTTATTTATATTAAAATAACATCATTAGATTTTTTTTTTTTAAATAACTCGATAATCCGGTCAAAACCTGAAACTCGAATAGGATATAAAAACTATACATCGAGCTACTATGACATAAAAAAAATGATTTTTCACAAACTATTCAATTTTTTTTTATAGAACTTGGTTGCAAGTTAAGATTGAGTTCACCCAACAAGAAACCAGGGGATACTCGGAGTGGGGTGGGGAACATTTGAGATCTGTGTACATTTTAGTCTTTGAATCTTATTTTTTAAAAAAACTATACCCTTCAAGTTATGGATTATTTGATATAAAATAAATATATGCACCTCTAGATTTTGGATATCACTATATGGGTGGCCTGTGTTTCATTGAAGCCGGGTTGATTTTTTTATAACGTAAAAATTGATGTCCACACGTTGCTAGTATGCTTTAAAGAAGGAAAAAAAAATTCACGACTCAATCTATAGACTCTACTACGTCTAATTAGATGGTTTCTATATGATTGAAAAAATAGCAACAATAAATATAGTGAATTTTTTAAAAAATAAATTATAACAATGATCATAGAAAAAGGAATGCTCGTCAAAGGGAGAAAAACTACAAAGGTGGATTCCGATATAAACACAATCTTAAATGATAAAACTAAAAATAAATATTAAAAATAACAAAATAAAACATCCTAGCTAGTATGAAAAACTTGCAACCCGAGTTGCGAGGCTAGGTCAATTTCAATCAATTTTTCACAAAACAAATATAGAATGATGAAATAAAAAAAAATCAATTAACAAAAACAAATACAAAAAAATAAATACTTACAAACTAGAGATGACAATTTAATTATAACCCAATAGATATTGACCTAGCCTAAATGAATGAGTTTTTTTATATAGCTAACTTATCTTATTGATAATGGATGGGGTATGAATATTGTCAAATCCAATCCAAATTTTGAAAATTTTAAAAAATAACATATTAAATCGATCTAGATCAATCTAGGTTAACACATACAATTTACGATTCAGGTTATATAACCATGATAACCTCAACATGTTGAAACCAAGTTCTCAATCAGCCCAAAGTTAAAGAATAAAATTGAAAAAAATAATTAAAAAATAACAAAAAAATTAACAGTGTCAACCCAGGTTAATATGTCAAACCTAAATCATGACCTGGATAACCCTAATAGAAATCAAATTAAAATAAATCATGAAGCTCAATTACCAATCAATTTAATGTTGAAGGATGAGATTACAAAATAAATCAATTAAAAACGAGCAAAAAAACATTTGAGTCAACCCAAGTCAACACGTCAAACCATTGGCTAGGGTTGTGAGGCTAAGATAATTTTATAAAAAGAAAATCAAAATAAATCGCGAATCTTTATTGCAAATGAAACCAAATATTGAAGGATGATATTGAAAAAAAAACTCAATGACAAAAATGACAAAAAAACCCGAGTCAATTAGGCTAATACATAAAAACCACAATTAGAGTTATGAAATTAAAATAACTTCATAAAAAATAAATCAAAATAAATTATAAAACTCAATATTTAATAAATATAAAAATAATATTGGAGGATAAAAAACACCAAATTTAAAATAAAAAATATTTAAATGAACAATATTTTACAGGGAGGTAACAATGATTTTTTTTGGCTGCGCTTGTTTTACAACTGCTTTTGCATTTGCGGTGCAACAAACACAGTAAGGGGTTTGGTAACAAACTAAATTGCATTTTGTATTGCGGGATCCACTAAAAAATTGAGTTTGAAATGCAAGTTTTGTGAAGAATTTTTTACATGTTTTTTTTTTAATTGAGTTTCATAAAACCATATTTGTTTTTGCGTTTCAAAAGCGTTTTTGAAAAAAATAAAAAATTTTATATTTTTTTCTTTACTTCAAATTAATATTTTCTGTGTTTTCAAATCATTTTGATACGTTGATATAAAAAAAAATTAAATATAAAAAAATCTAAATCCAATTAACAACACCTAAATATATTTTTTTTAATTGTTTTTTTTTTATATATATAATTCACAGCTACAAAAACAACATAAAAAACAAACATAAACAAAGAGACTCTAATGCACCATATGACTCAGATTAAAATACTCACATCTACAAAATATCTGGCATTAATTAAATGCTTTCCTCGACAAGAAAGATTTGCCAACGTCCGTTTCTAGGGAAAAGAGGTAGCAAATGATGGCCAGTTTGTCAAAACTGATACCACATTATGTAATTCGTCATCTGCTAAAATATGGTATTATTTGTTTAGAGTTTTAAACTTTGGTTTAATTAAAAAACAATTAAAATAATATTTTTAATTTGGAACCATAATTTAAAACACGTAGTTAAATAGATAATGAGTATTCACTTAACATTTAGGATCTGTTTTGTACTACGGTTGCTATTGTGGTTGTGATTGTGATTTTAAAAATGTTATTTTATAAAAAGTACTTTTAGTTGAGGTTGGTTTGAAAAAATATATGTTTGGTTAAAACTGTAGTTGAAATTGAAGTTAAACAAAAAATAGTTTAATGTGTTTGGTTAAAAAAATGCTTTTCAAATTGAGGTTATAAAATAATTTAAAAATATTTTTAATTTAAATATTGTAGATTTAACTACTATTATTACATCATGAAATAAATAATATTGATATCAAATATTTTTTATTATTCAATTAAACTATATGTAATGTCATTATATACGAAATCTATCCAACAATGACTATATTTTTCATGGTTTTTTAAGCACGCAACAACAAAAACTGAATTTTTTGTTACATCATCAAGCGATATCCTTCTAATTTTTTGAATAAAACACAATTAAAATAAAAATAAAAACTGAATTTTTTTTAACTGGGTCGAACCCGGCAAGAACATAATTGGAATTGCGATCAAATTCCACAAATGCTACGTCATCATGCGATATCCTTTTAATTTATGCAGTGTTATTAAATAATATTAAATACTAGTTTTTCGAGTAAAACTCAATTTTTTTTTAAAAAAAATTATAATTTCATTACTTACAAAATTCATTCGACAAGAACTATAATTTTCATGATTTTTTAAGCATGCAATAAAATTAGGTAAAACATTATCAGGAATAAAATTGAGATTACAGTACGAGTAAATTTAATTCATTTTAAACTATTTTTTTAACAAAAAAAAATATTGTTAACGTTCACGTGAATAGTGCGAGTGAAATCAATTAATTGCGCTGATTTTTCAAAAAAAAAACTAAACTTCTCATGAACATCGTAGCACACTAGTTTTTCAAAATTAAAAAAAAAATTGTTCACTTTAGTGAACAACTACAGTGGAGCATGGCTACCCACTAAAAACAATTTTTTTTTATTACCAAACATTAATTAATATAATTGCGGGTAAACCTTACCCACAACTACATTACTAAATAGCCACTTCATATCTTCCTTGGACAATAAAATAACAATACTGTAGAGAAAGAAGAAGACACTCCCAACTGTCCATATTCGTGATTTCCATGGAATGATGCGTGATGCACTTCATAAAACGTTGACTCTTAAACAAATAGTAGAAATAGAGAAATTTTATGTTAATAAAAAATGATTAATAGCATCATATTAACTATTTTTTAAATTTAATTTTAAAAAATAGAAAAAAAATTCCAATTTATGTGAACAGGGGATATCTGCAGAGGGGAAATGAGGACATCTGGACATGGTGGGGGCATGGGAAAGTCTTTAACAAGCAAGTTCTCAAAAGACAGGTTTTATTTCAATGTAGCCTTTCAATCCGTGTTAAACGTGATTATTAGATGGGAGCAACATCAAGCAAATCAACGCGTATCGGATACACGCAAGTACCAGCCTTTTACGCCCCTGCCATTCTTCTTGAGCAATAACATGCCTTTCAAATAAAAACTCAATTAGGCACACTTTTTTTTCTTTTTTTCCTTTGAATCGCGTTTTCATGTTTTGTTCATTGCCTGTTTTTATATATTTATCTTGAAAAATAATTAAATTAATATATTTTTTTATAATTTTGACATTTTAAAATATTATTTTAATAGATTTTTAAAAAGTATTACAACACCAAACAAATACTTATACTTTTCATAAGTATTTTATATTATTTAAAAGTGTTTTCATTTATAGATGTTTTTTAAAAGTATATTTGTCTTAAAAAATTATTAAATTAATATTTATTAATAATTTTTATGTAATAAAAATTAAAAAAATATTTTAATATATTTTAAAATAAAAACTATATTTAAAAAACAACATGCACCAACACAGTAATAAATAATCAATCCATATTTTGTACAGTTTCAAATTATAGGTTCCGCGTACAAGGAGCTGTTAAAAGTAAACATTTATAGCTCTAAAGAGTTGATTTTATGACTAAAGAAGTCTATTATTTGGTTTTTTTCTCTAAATACATCATACTATATAATTAAAAAAAACAATTTAATTTCAATAATGTATAAATTAAATCTGATTTATAAATTAATTCGAGAATTAAAAAAACATAATATCTGATTTCAAGTCACCTAGTTTGTACTTTAATCACTTGATTTGAATCTTAGTTCCAGCAGGGATTAGTAAATGATGGCTCCACGTCTTTATTATACATGGAGAAGTCAAATATAGTAAATAAAGTTTGGATTGAGACAAATCAAAGCAGCGCCTGTCTCTATATTTTTCTCTAAAAACATTATTAACAATTAGAACCCGCACACTCCTCACCTGTTGCCGTTTGGTCGTCGGTGATTATCCCGTGAGCTTGTTCTTGGTAAGTTTTCTTTATCAATCCGGTTCCTACGTATTATATCATAATGCGCATCTCTAGTACATGATCATAGACAGTTTTCCATCTCGAGATTGCATTTACTTAATCTGATTTGGTTTTAGTCTGTTAGATTTAATTTTTCGATTCATGATCGTTTTTCTTCTTCTTCTTATTATTATTATTTAATTTTCGAAATTAACAAGCAAGAGCATCTTTGTTCAATCGAACAGTGGCATTTAATGAGAGCAAAAACAAATTAAAATTTGGTCTTGAATGATTGGATTTCTCTGCGGCCTAGACTCACTTATTAGTTGTTAATTCAACAGGTTTTGTTAGTGTTCTCCAATAATTGCTGATGCTGCAGCTCATTTAAGCTGCAGCTTGAGGTTACTACGATGGCCTCCGCGTATAACCAAAGTGATGGCGGCAGATTTGGAGATACCAATATTGTTGGGCATGAAAAATGTGAAAGCTACTTTCTTTTCCGAGGCGAAACTACCCTTGGAGAGGGTTTTCGGACCTTCTTATATTTTCTTGGTCTTGCTTATTGTTTCATTGGATTATCAGCTATAACTGCTCGTTTTTTCCGGTCTATGGAGAATGTTGTTAAGCAGTCGAGGAAAGTGGTGGAGATTGACCCAAACACGAATGCTGAAGTTATCAGATATGAGAAGGTGTGGAATTATGCAATTGCAGACATTTCTTTGCTTGCCTTCGGGACCAGCTTTCCTCAGATTTCACTAGCTACTATTGATGCCATACAAAATATTGGCAACCTGTATGCTGGAGGTTTGTAAATTGTAACTTTTGTAAATCATTTCAAATTTCTTTCTATACAGACATTTCAATTGAATTTGGATGCATAAGTATGAGGTTTGTGATATCATATATATTGAACCTGTGCGCTTGTTGTTTAATCCTAAGCTGTTGTCTTTACTATTTCGGCCATCCATGATTTCTTCACTCACTAGCAGTTGAACCAAGTGGAGTCAATTTTATTTATTTATTTATAGGCTGTTTGCCTCTTTGTTTTTTCCAGGCGTTGGCAATTTATGCCCTACTCTCATCTTGCCAAGCCAAATATATTAGGAAAATGACGTCACTGTTTCCTTCTATCTTTCATATACTGGGCGGGGTTGGGCATCAGTGAGCTCAGCTTGGAGTTACCTGATCGATTTTCTATGGTTAATGAAAGTTCTTGCATATCTATAATCAGTGAAAATGTTGTTGTGAGAGAAAAAAGTTGTAAGGTTTTGAAATTTACAGATTGAATATGTGGTTTTTTTTTAAATGGTCCTGTATTGATTATGTTGTTAATTTGTGATGATGCAAATAAAATTCTATCAAGTTTGATTTGATGAATTTAACAATCTTTTTCACCGCCTCTCATCCTTGTATAAACTTTTTTTCATGTATGTATGATTCCCTATTGACATGTTAGTGGTGGTCGATAATAATCAGATTGGTGATGTTTGTCTTACATTTTGAATCATTTGGCTTCCTATTATTGACAGTTTGCAAAATTTGTGTGAAAAGTGAGTGGTGTCTCAAGTTGACATTTTTGACAGTTTGCAAAATTACTTAATGTATAGGGATGGGTCCTGGAACACTTGTTGGCTCTGCTGCATTTGACCTTTTTCCAATCCATGCTGTTTGTGTTGTGGTTCCGAAAGCCGGAGAATTGAAAAAGATAGCTGATATAGGAGTTTGGCTGGTGGAGCTGTTTTGGTCTTTCTGGGCATACATTTGGCTTTATATAATTTTAGAGGTAATTTCCCCATTCCCCTCTCATGTGAACTGCAACAGTGAACAAAGTTGGAGTGTATTATGGATTTGATATATATGTTTTGATTCATTGATTAAGATCTTCATTTTTGCTTTTAGCCGCTGGATCTTTTAACTTTCCTGGACATGTTCATATTGTTGCTCTTGTGTTCTATTGTCAATGTTCTGAACTCCACTACATATGTACATATGCATTTTGCATTAGTTTATTTTAATATAGACTGGTCATGCTATAATATGTTATAGCTGGATAGTTGTCATTGCCTAAACCTCCCTGTTCCCTACTAGCGGTTCTTGAAATTATATCTGGATTGCATCAAATGGATAAAATAAATGTCACTACAGGTGGGGTTCATGATGTGATTATCCCATGTTTTGTTCTTTTCTTTCCTTTTTTTTCAATAGAAGCAGAAAACTCAACTGCATTTGAAAAGATGTATTTGTGATTGAAGTTTACATATATCAGCACTTTCTTGGGAATAAAAAGGTCTTGACACTTGCTTTGTGTTGCAGGTATGGACCCCGAATGTCATTACACTTTGGGAAGCCTTATTGACGGTATTGCAATATGGTTTACTGCTAATGCATGCTTATGCTCAAGACAAGCGCTGGCCTTACTTATCTCTTCCTATGTATGTCTTTCTTTCTCCCTTTTTATCTTCTTGTTGAATAAAAGCAATCACTTATCTGGTTCTGTGTTCAATCATCCTGCTTCTGATGCTTCTTGTAATCTGAAGTCCAAGAACGGAAAGGCCAGAGGAGTGGGTGCCGGGAGAGGTCCCTTCTCCTACGCACGAGAACAATGTGTATGGGGAGTACTCTGACTCTGAGATAATTCAAGTTGGTGAAGAAAATAGGAATGTTGTTGACATATTCTCTATCCATTCAAATAATGGTACAGGTGCATTTCTGCATTAATTCTAATGGTACTTTAACAACTTTCATAGCTCAGCACTCTACTCTTAAACAGTTCATGAAAAGTGGGCCACATACCATTTATTGTTAATTTTCATATGTGGTCATGAATTGTGAGTGTGACTGGCATGGTTAACACTGCAAATATGTTTCCACCTAATTCATCTTATAGAAGTATTAGGCCTTAAAGTCACAGTGAGATTACAATGATATAAGATGATAATAGAATATTAAACTTGCAACTAGCAGAATTGGTGGTGGAATGGGAATGCAACTTAAGACATGTTAATTAAGAACATATGTATTAATGCTTTCCATGTTTACCAAAAAAAATGAGAAAGTAAACTGAACTGTGAGGTTTTCTTTATGTGAAGGAGCATTATAATTATATCTTATTCCCTAAGCAAGGCTTAAGGATTCTTTTCTGTAAATCTTTGTCCTTTAGCCTATCGAGCATGCTTTGCTTCTCTCTTTTTCTCTCAAATAAGCACATATATACTCAATGCTAGAAAGCTAAGACACCCTGTATAGTGTTTAAATGAAATCATTATAGTCAAACAATCAAGTTGCTGCATCAATTAGGTTTTGCATATGTGAGACGATGACAAATTAGAACCCAACCATGAATTTTTGTAACTGTATCCTTTTCAACCTAGAATTTTTTCTGTTCAGGTCCAGTCTATCAAAAAGTGCCTGTAACAGATGACGCAGCTGAATCCTCCAACAAACATTTTCACCAGGAGAAAGATTTACATGTGCTTTCTCTTTGGAAAGAGCAATTTGTGGATGCACTCACGGTATTGCAACCCATGCTATATCTATGCGTGTATTTTTAGTGACTGCTGTAAGAAATTGATGGCTAATTCTTTCTGGCCAAGAATTATTCCAGGAGTCCTTTGGATACTTTCTGTATCCAGGTGGTGGTGCCCTTTTTGACACCTTTTGCTTTAATCAATATGTTTTCCTTACTGGTAAAAAATAATAACTCCCAGGATCATTTCTCTCTGTGTTAAATAAATTTTCACACATCTCATGCCATTGTAATATTATCTGGCACCCATTGCCTTCATGGAGTTCATTTTGTGATTTTATCAAACAGCTTTGTGCATGGAAGTCTATGTTTAACCTTCTTTTTGCTCATGGTTGTCTGCAAAATTTTCTTATTTTCCGTTTCTTTTCCTGCTATTTTGGGGGAATAATTTCAAGTTTTTTTAAACAGTTGGAAAGTCTAGAATCAAGAAAACTAAACAGTATTCATCTACGGGTAGCAAGAATTTCCTGGCAACTAATCCTTGCACCTTGGAGACTTTTGTTCGCTTTTGTGCCTCCATATCATTTTGCTCATGGCTGGATTGCCTTTATTTTCTCTCTACTATTCATCAGTGGAATAGCTTACATTGTAACAAAGCTCACTGATATCATAAGCTGTGTCACAGGTTTCCAAACTCTCTACAAATTATTATCCCAGTTTCCTTTCCTGGAGTTGTTGTTATCATATCTACTCACCCTTTGTTTTCACAAATGGTTTATATCATTGCAGGAATAAATGCTTATGTCATTGCATTCACAGCATTAGCTAGTGGAACTTCATGGCCGGATTTAGTGGCGAGTAAGATTGCTGCTGAACGCCAGACAACAGCAGACTCTGCCATTGCAAACATCACTTGCAGGTTTTTCATTGCTGTACTTAATTTGGGACTTTCTTACATAATATTTGGTCGTTTTCAAATACCTAAATGTTTCCATCACAATGTTTCTTATTCCAAAAGAGATTCAGGGGAACCTCATTGGTTTGAGTATTATAGCTGGGTTTTTGTTATGCTTGTGGTTCTGAATACTGGATGTTGGTGTCAGATTAAGGAAAGACAGCTATTTTTTTTATTTAATTTTTTTATCTTATTGTAGTGTGCTGTTTAAGTTAAAATCCAAACCCAAAGACAGAAGAAATTCATGCAAGTCTAATGCTGACCTTTATGTAATACTATTATGATATGTGAAGCTGAAATGGTAAAGGAGGACACGTGCCAAATCTTCAATCTCTTTGAAGTTGTTCAAGCAAATTAACAGTGGAGAGATGTTCTCCGAAATGATAATACTCTTAGGAATTACAAGTGGTAAATTTGAGAGGTAGAGAATTCAATGTACAAGGACTGGAGTTTTGTTTATTCTCTTCATCTTTCTAGCCTTCAAATCCTCTCTTTGTGAAACTTTGTTTTACCACCTGCTGAGAGATATAAAATTCTATTATCATGCAGAACAAACATGAACTGATCTGTCCCTTTCTTTTCTTTCCAGCAATTCGGTGAACATATATGTAGGAATCGGCATTCCATGGCTTATTGACACTGCCTACAATTTTTTCATGTACAACGAACCGTTGCGCATTCAAAATGCTGCTGGACTCAGCTTTTCATTGCTTGTTTTCTTCTGTACTTCTATAGGCTGTATTGCTGTTCTCGTGCTCAGGCGTTTGACACTGAAAGCAGAACTTGGAGGACCAAGGATCTGGGCATGGGTAACATTTTCGTATTTCATGTTGCTTTGGATTATTTTTGTTGTGCTCTCCTCCCTCAGAGTCTCTGGCATTATTTGATAGAAAGCTTTTAACTAAAATTAATTTCCGTTCTTTTTGGGTTGCTTCCCAATATTTGAAAGGTCTCTTGTATCCATTGAATTCTCTTCAATTAAGGTATTTTAGGATTCCCTTTGTATCATTCTGTTATAATTCAGCACTACAGATTCGAATCAACGGCATTGGTCTGATCTGCTATGCTTATTTTGCTCACAACACAGGATCCCATTAGCTTGAACTAACCCCGAGAAAGATCCAGTGCGTATGTATTGTAATTTGCTACGTGTGGGCAGGACTTTAACAGGCTGCTCGATTTCGCCATTCATGTTTGTTTTCACAATGGCCAAGTAAGCAACTTTTTTCTGGAAAGCCTTGAAAGCAGATGTGTGGCCCCAAGGTGCATTGTCAACATAAGAATCTTGCTCCAAAGCAAAAAAGGATCACTTGAAAACAGCGTTGGAGGCCAGCACAAGCAGAGAATAAGTAAGATGTCAAGAACATAAAATCAATGCATCCATCTTTCATCCCTACAGTCCCACGGCATGGCCGTAAAAACTAAATACTAATATTGTATACGTGAAGTGGGGATTTCTCAGTTCATCTGCAAGCTGTGGAAGCAGCAGAACTGTCAAGGACTGTACTGCAAAGTACCAACATCAGATGACATCTAACAATTTGAGTCACCTCATTCAAGATGCCAGCAAACCTGGGTCTCAATAATCTTGACGAGCTTCTGGGGTTGACATCCGATAAACGCTAGGACCTTACACTGCAGCTGATTATGGAAAATGAGATGTGACAGCATGTGTAAACAACTACCTTCTTCTTTTTTAGGTTTCTAAGTTTTATAGCCTTCTCATGGATAAAAAACCATTCAGTGATTCGGATTACACGCGACACATACTTAAAAGCATTTGTCTCATTGTCTTACTTGGGTAGGGGATCAACGACCCAATTTGTGAAAATATAATTCCAGTTTTGCAAGGTGAATTTGATCCTCAGCGAAAAGCAGGGGGAAAAAAAAAAAACTTAAATGCATATTCACAAGAGGGCACGTAAATATAAAATTCTCTAAATAAGGCAGGCATCCCAATTCAACCAATTTATTGCAGCAACTCCCGTAAACAATCCTACTACAACGTATAGCGGCTCCATTCATCAGCGGGCAGGAAATGATCCCCCAATTCAGGGCAAATTTCCTTTTCGCCAACAAAACAATGTCTTGCCTAAGCAAATGCACCCGTGGTGCAAGCTGTGGCTGGAGTTGCTTCCAGCTGTTTCCTTGGAGCACTGTACTTCTTGGTAATGAATCTGGAAGAGAACAATGATGTAAGAAGCTGGCAAAAACATTTTTTTTAAGAGATTAAAACGGCAGAATAAGGAAAACCTGCTTTATGCAATGCTCACACCATAAAATGCCAACAAAGGTATTGAAATCAAGGAAATATGGAATAATAAATGTAGGCATGCAAGTTATATGAATTTTCAAGTTACCTGAAGAAATCCCTCCACAGCAACTCAAACATCAACCAGTTCATTCCAGTATCAGGTGAACCGCTACCACCACCACCACCACCACCGCGATTTGAGGCACCGGAAATTGTTCTATCAATCAAATCTATCATTAATGAGTGCATGCTTTCTAAATATTGCAACAGCATTAAAAGGGAAAGAAAAGAGAGAAAAAAATCAAGGGCACACCTTGTAGCAGTCTTCTTAAGCTCATCAAACATGGAACGGGGAGAGATGCATCCCGCTGTGAGCCATGGAGAGATTTTGCAGGAAAAGTTTGCGCCATATATGCTGTCATGGCTGCCATTGGTTCCCTTGGGAGGTTGTGCTTGGCACTCAGCTGCAAATTTCTGGAGCCTCTGTAGTGCTTCAGCCTCGCCTCCAACCATAGAAGCATTTGCAGTTGCCTTCCCATCCTGCATTTTCATTGAAGGACAGTATCATCAGTGCAATCAAAGGTGCCAATAAGAAGGTTGCAAAGCATTCTGTTTGGATCAATGGTTTCTGAATATGCAAGACAAACAGGATTAGAAGTTGCAGTTTCAAGAGGAATGGAAATCCAAAAAGGTAGCAAACAGAAAACCAATTTTCAACAGTGTATCCATATTGAAAAATGAGAACCTGGGATCAGAAAGGATTCAGGCTAACGATGCAGAATGTTGGCAATTCAGATTACAAGATTATAGCATTACGAGGTAAGATTGATCTACTAAATAAACACTGTTTTCATCCAGTATCCATCCTTCATATTTGAACATCATATTGTTCACTTATAAAACCTTTTCATTTCAAGTTATATCTTAGCCTTCTAATCAAAGCCTAATTTCTATTAACATTCTTCCTAGTAAAACACAGTCATCATAAACACAGTTTTCATAACCATGCCAACATCTCTAACATGATAATATAAGCACACAAGCATAGCAAGAAAAGCAAAACAGTTATAAAGAGGCCGAACCTGAGCTGGGTTGAGACCCAAATCCAATAGATTAGGGATATCCCCAGGCTCCACATCTCCTCTTGAAGGCAAAACCTTTAATTCATCCAAGGTCTCAACGGTCTTCCTAATCTCCAAACCCTGCACTTTCTCCTTAAACCCACCATAATTCGATGGCATATCTTCCAACTTGAAAGGCAAATCATCCAAATGATACAAAGTACTTCCCCAAAAGTACTTAACCTCAACTCCCTCATCTTTCATAACCTCCTCAATCTTGTCCTCTGACTTAACCTCATCATGAGACACCTCTTTATGCGCATACACAGCATCAGCTCCAATAGCCTTTGCCAATTCAACCAACACGGTCTCCGGTCTCCCCACTCTCACCACAAGATCAGATCCTCTAGCCTGCAAGTTCTTGCGCAGGTCAGATACGGATTCAATCAAGAAATTGGCACGATAAGGTCCAGTTTTATCAAACCCAGAAGAGGATTTGCCGTAATCTCTCGGGTCGAAACAATAAACAGGCAAAACAGACATAGAGTCGTTGTTGGCAGAGTTGAGGCACTCATTGTCATGGACACGCAAGTCATTGCGAAACCAAACGATGCAAGCTCGGCGAGTTCCGGCAGCATTGGAGGGGTCAGAGGGGCGGCGGGGGCCAAGAGTGAGGGGGGTTTGAAGAGGGTTGGCAGAGATGGTAGACTTAAAGGAGAGTTTAGGAGAAGAAGTGGAGGAAAAGAGAGAGAGGTGAGTTAGAGAGGTGGCTTGAGTAGGTATTTTCGCCTTGGTTGGTGGAGAGGAAAAAGGAGCTGAGATTTTAGGTCGAGTTAAAAAATGGGTAGGTAGAATGGTGGAGAGAGAAAGAGAAAGAGAAGCAGTGGCAAAAGGGGATGAAGAGACAATGGCAAGTTTCTGTTTTTCTTCTTCTGAAATGGATTCTGGGGTTTCTGGGTTTCGAAGTTTGGCATCCATTTTGGTTTTGATTTGGTTTGGGGAAGAAAGAGTTGTTGGTGCGGGAGAGAAAAGTTCGTTGAGTGTTTGGTTCGCTCCTTCTTGTTTTTCTCCTCGCCTACAATAACAAGGAAGACAGGGGGGTTTTAAACTTTATTATTATACGTACCAACCTCGTGTCTGACTGCCCTCACCTCACCAACTTGGACTTCGGACTTGGAGGGCTGTTTTGGGAATTACGCACTTGGGTTGGTAGAACGTGGAAGGCTGCCAATATTTGGTTGGTCATTAAAAGGTTCTATATGTTTCTATTGCCATGACTATGATAGGTAGATTTCGAGCGTCTTTGTTTTCGCATTTAAAAAAGTTTTTGAAAGCTAATTTTTTTTTATAATTTTAAATAGTTTTGATGTATTAATATTAAAAATGAAATTTAAAAAATAATAAAAATATTATTTTTATATATTTTTAAGTACTTTGAAATTTTTTTTTTTCATATTATTAAAAATATTTTTCACGTTATTAAAAATATTTTAATGTGCTGATTGTTCTATTAATATGATATTTCATACATTAATGCATTGATTTTTACTAATAACTATGTTTTCCAGCATATTAATTGACATTTTGACATGCTAACCACTATACAAATAAATTCCAAACTCATATTTAACATGGCTTCCAATGTGAACTTGTTGATATAGCTTGCCATAGTATTGTAGTTTGTAGCCCTACAAGAGAGGCTAATTAGGATCTTTGCTTCCGCTTTCTATTGCCATGATATTTACCTTATAAGTTTTAGGAGTGGAGTGTTGAAGCATGTGGCTTTCCTTCCACTAAAAGTAGTAGTTATTATGATTATTATTTTTATAGGGCATAAGAGCCCTCTACCTGAAGAGTAATGATTAGATGATATTGCTATTGTACTAGAAAAACAAAGTCCATCATTTAAAAAGTGAGGATATTGCCCTCGAAGTTAGAGTTGTGTAAATGGCATTAATGAGATAAGTTCATCCCATAAAAAATGATGCATATAACATTAGAAAGACTACGCCCATCTCTTGGATAATAGTACATATATCATTAGAAAGACAACGCCCATCCTTTTCTTAGGAGAAAACGTATTCCTAGTATTAATGTTGAGAAGTCTTCAACCATTACTTAGAAAGAATAAAAAGTTATTTTGAATAAGTCATTTATATTAATAAAAAAAAACGTGTTTCTTATTAAAAATTATATATCATAAGATGATCTGAGTGATAAGTATGATGAAGGTTTTTAGAAGAAACATTTCTTAGAGGTTACACTAAGATATTTGCTTTGAGTATATTGATTACTTAACTTGAAAGGTCATTCTCCTTGTGAAAATAAGGAGGTTCATGTTGTAGCAAATTGACATCTTTAACCCGTATGTGATTTTTCATGAATTATTTCACTTTAAACAATTTTTTATCTCGTAAGAGAGAAAGTTTTCTCTAGATATCATGTTCTTTTACTCCTCTTATTAAAGCTTTTAAGGCTACTAGCTCAAGCAATTCTTCCACCTTGAGCATCTCCCCATTAAATCTCCTTAAATATATCAATGTAGACTCGCTCTTTTATAGAGTAATACTAAGAAGTTTTGTGGAGTTTTTTTCTTGACGGGTATGCTAGTGTTAAGTTATGTTACTAGCTTGACGTAAAGATCACTAAACCCTATCGTTGGATGACCAGTCCCTTAGTATTTCTGCTATCCATGTGATAGAGGCTTCATTTTTTTTTTTTTAAAGGGTCGAGGCTTCTAATGTTGCATTGATAATATTTCACTTTTACTTTGTGAGGAAGTTGTTCTAACATGTAACTTCGTTAAATTAATGAGAGAATCACTGTTATCACAGGGTTTTACAGGGACTGCCTGTTATGTTCGTTCCTGGGCAGACTACCTGCATGGTTGGCGGAAACTGAAATTGGGATCGAGGTCAGATTCTGACTTCAAAACTGCCTTTCTTTTTCTTCACCTTTTATCTCAATGAACAAGGCCCTATTCTGTTGTCTGGTCGCTCGCACAGCCCAGCAAAGAGAAATGGATGAACAAACTCTTCAGGAGCAATGGCTTCCGGGTGGACATAATTGGCTATGATGATTTGCTGTGAGTTTAGGCAAGTAGCACCAGGAGAGTACAAGAATATATATATATATATATATATTTGTTGCAGACCTTGAGCCTGATATAGGGAGATTTCAAACTTCAAGGATCAAACTGGAACATTTTGTAAATTATAAGACAAACAATCTTATCCAAAAATTATTGGTTATTGTTAGTCAATTTAGATTGGAAGGTTGGCATTAAAACAAATTTCAAATTTTGCGATTGACAATAGGAATTTTTGAACTTCACGGCTGACATGGTTACTTATGTAAGCTATATGGATAAAATTTACCTTGCCGTCTTTTTTTCAAGGAAGGAGCCCTCTTCTTCTGCTGCAAGTAGCTTGCGCACTCACAAAGAGTCAGTCCGCTACAAAAATAAAGAAGAATCAATTGTGCTTCCCAGCGGCTTCCTGGACTCCTGGCGCAGGAAATATAACTGTTAGGATAACCTTACGGCTGAAGATGAGTTACAACATGGAGGCTGCTATTTACTCCATCCATGTTATATACAAATATGCAAATCCACAAGCATATCCGCAAGCATCAAAACCTCCATTCAATCATTATATATTTCATGTCAGTGCCTTACGAACCCCGCAATTCACTTCACAGATGCAAACCACACATTTACAAACAAAACTTCACTTTGGCAATGGAGCTTATGGATACACATCTCTATAAAGTATAAGCTTAAATACCAATTGATGAGTTGGTATAAGCACTAAATGGAGCTGCCTACCACAAGCACCAAATGACAAGGAATGCTACGCCAGGGTCAACAAGCTGTGTGAACGGAAACAAACTCACATCACGGGCAATGCTGGCTACTGAAATTTGTCTCACTTCCAGGGGATGGTTACTTGTTAGTTAACATGGAGTAAGCAAATAATCAACCCGCAACCTGAACAAGCCAGTTTGCAAAGAACCACCTAATAGGGTTGGTTAATGGAAAAATCTTCAAGCTATGGAGACAGGCATCCTCATCACAGCCACCAGAAGGACCGCCTGATGAAATGGAAGTATGGTTCAGAGTCTATTGCCAACCTCGGGTGAGATTATACTTCCTCAACACAAATGACAACTGTACTTGCATGGAGCTGATTTTGACTTCGTAAATAACTTTTGCTATTGTTGATTAAAAACAGGGAGTGTTGGAGATGGTCTAACAATATTCAGTACACCTTGTGCAGTTGTCTGTCAGAAAATAAAAGTGATCAAACAGGTCATAATACTGAAGGACTAAAATAAGATGATGTGTTTAGGGAAGAATTACCTCAAAGAACAGATTAAAGTTTAGACGCAAAAGAAAACGCCTGAGAAATGGAGCTCGCTGGCTCCCTGCTAGCCTACTACTGCGCAATATAGTGTATAACGAATTTGATTTCTTGTTAAATTCCTGGGGAAAAGAACATTAAAAGTCGAGGAACCATTTAGATTTGGTGGCAACAAAATTGCTAAAATAATCAATGGTTATTATTAAAAAAAACACGGTCTATTAGAAGAGCATAACTAGATTTGACACATATACTGCTGACTTTCAGGAATGAATGTCCAAAATAAATATATGATTATGTGACCACCAGCATGACAACTTCCCACAACTCCAAATCTCCAATGGAACACAAAGGCAAAATCAAATGTTTGTTATAGGCGTATGGCATATCTATATAACAGACATTCCTCTTCCCAATGAAATCCAGAGTAGATGGTGTTTGGTCAAGTGCTTAAGAGATAAGCATGTCAATGGAAAACAACGCAAAATAGCCATTATTGAAGTGCAAAAGCACCAAATAACAATGTGAATTTGCAATTTTTGCATAAGACAAGGCACAAAAAATTGAGGTTTGATACTTTCAGAGTTTAATGTTTCAGCAAAGCATGAACTGCCAGCTCAAAATAACAAAACATTAGCAGAAATACCTCCGTTAAATGCTCCAGTTCAGATGTATTTGGATTGTTTTCCTGATTTTCAATGCTCCAGCAGAATTGCAGGCAAAGTTTCATTATGCTGTCTAATATCCTTGACACGGAACCAATGTCCAAAAACGATTGTGAAATTAAAGCTGATAAATACCTGCAAGTTAATGTCATGTTGTGTAAGCATCATGTTGCAACTATCAATGTATGAGCAGATTATAAACTCAGAAAACAGCAATTATGTAGAACAAAGGTGTGCAATTCAATGAATTAAACAGGCAGGAGGTTACTGAAACCATTCACTTCACTTACTCTTGATGGAAGCCCACAAGTTCAGTAAAGTCATGAGAATCTCGAATATGAGCTTGCAAAACATTCCATTGGGATTCTATTACATCCACCTAAAATACAAATGCAAAAAATTAAAAAGAAAATGATCTTGAAATCAACCAGTAAAGGGAAAATATAGAATAAACTCATGGAAGGGGGAAAAGAAATGGGTAAATAAAAGTGAACAGACTTGAAAAATAAAGAAAATAAAGTTTTATCTCCTAACATTTCTGACTGTTATTAGAAAAAGAAATATAGCATAACAATAAATATTTTATCTAGTCAATCATTGGGGCACAATTTCCAAAAAAGATGTCACAATCAATTTCCCTACATTGTCCTAGTATTATTCCCACCATCCTTCATGATGATGGTTAAACTTTTCTCAAGATATCACAAAATATTATTTAATTTATCAAGTTATGTGTAACCAGCATATGACTTGTCCAATGTAAAGACTTTATCTTGTCCAACACTGTCAACATCTTATCCAAAACAAGGTTCTTGGATAAGATCTGATATGCATATCAGTCACCAGTCCCGTACTGCTTTACAATTAAAATTTTTGGCAATTCCTATGTTGCATGGTCTTTTAGAGACTATCTCCAAAAAAAGTTGACCTACAGATGGCATCAATACCTGGATATAGAACTGAAGATTTCTGATCAAGAATGCCATATGCTCTCTAACACGCCACATTGGCCTAAAACGTTGGCGTCGTTGCTGAGATACTGAGCAGTTCAAGCGGTCATTGCGACGCTTGGCAAAATCTGTGTGATCTTGATGCATCACAGAAGCCCATGATTTCTCCAATTCCATTTGCGTACGTTTCAGCCGTAGCAAATACTGAAAGACCCTTAGGTACCTGGAACATTCTTGAGGTTAACATGTGCATGAGACAGAGAGGAATTATTCAGCAACTATGAACTACATTTTGTGGTAGTATTTTTTAAATATTATTTGATATGCAATTAATGAACTATCTTTCAACTTTATCAGATAGCAAAAGAATGCATATTAAGAAGAAGAGAAGGAGAATGACAGAGTGGCATCCATAAGTATCAGCAGCATCTTACTGAGACAACACTTCCTGAGTAAAGAACAACTGTAGGGGCCAATCAACAGTGTATTCCAGAGCAATACCATCCCATCCATCCAGAGAAATCTCTGAAGAAGCATTTGATAATGAAGCACTTGTACTCCCAGTCTTGGGTAAATCTACTTGGGAGGATTTAACTGCAGATCCAAATGAAGGCATCCTTGTATGGAAAACCAAAATTAATAAAATTTAAAATCAAATGAAGATTGATAGAAATATTGTCAGATAAAATTTTTCATTAAAAATATAGGTTCTAACCGCAAGGATACTCTGGAAAAGTACTTCTCCTCCTCACCAATCGTCTTTATAGCAGCCTACAAAGCAAATAGTGCCAATGATTTTTTTTTATTTTTTTATAGTAGACAATTAGTGAATTTGATGTTGAGCATTCTGATATTATCAACATTTAAGTTAAAACAAGGAGTATAATTATGTTTGCTAGGGAAATATGTTGTGCCAAGCTTACCAGCTGGAATGGGACCATGAGATCAGCTTCAGCAGTTGATTGTCGAGGAGGCAAACGCATCATTTGCCGACTTTCCTCAAGAAAACACTGGCATAATTAATCCTGCTTTGTTAGAATTGAAATTTCTGTTCACTTTATAATTGCAAAATACGCACCAATGTCAGTGCAATCTCAAACTCCTGGACTTTAAAGCAAAGTTAACTTGTGAAAAAAACCTTTCCAACAACCAATAGAAAATCAAGATTTTGAATAAAAATATGTTCAGTGAAACCCTAGACCAAAGTTCAGGAAATTTCTGCAAGAATGATTTTGATCGGTAGTAGTTTATTTGTGATTAGGCAACAATGCTGAACCAATCTTGTTATAGAATTTTAGAAGTTCCTACAAAGTATAAACTACAAACCAAAGATTGCATAGGAATATGAATTATCTCAAAATAGAGCTACATAATTTCAATAAGAGCATCCTTCCTAAAAAGGCTACACATTCATCCAAATTGCACTGGAATCCATTCCAAAGTTTGTATAGATTCACAAAGTGATGCAGGCTAAATATATCAGTGACTCTAGGAATCTTACAAGGGCAAGACCCCGGAAAGAAACTCGAGGCATGATAAATGTCAATTTTGAAGAGATAAAATATTATCCATCCTTCACCTGGAAAAAATCTCCTTTCGCCAAAAGAAAATAGTCTTTAAGTGCCTTCAGGTGGCCATTCAAGTCAGCACGCACAACCACAAGCTTCAAAAGTAAAGAAAACACAGGTGAATCAGGGTTGCTATGATAAATAAAAATAAATAAATACAAGAGGGTTGCAAACAGCACCTGCCAAAGATGACTAGCTGCGATGGCACGAATAGAGTCAACAGAACATTCAAATGATCTTTTGTGAAATTCAGATGATTCCTACATATAATGGAACCAAAATTCAGTATACAGTCTGCTGTGGATTATAGTTCAATGAAAAGGGAAAGGTCCACTCTATCCAAATATATAAAAGAATTACAGCTAAATATAGGTGCATTTATTGTGAAATGGATTAAATACAATATGGAGCTATTAATATCTCCCAGTGTAGCTATCTATCAAGAAAAGGGCAGCACAAGATGTTATCTATGATGATCCAAATTGAGGAAGTGAACCTTTAGGTCTCGAAGCATATTTTCAATCTTGTCAGCCTCGGACTGTGGAAGTAATTCTTCTCCAATCAAGTTTGTATCTTCAAAAGACTCTTTCTGAAAGGGGAAGCGTCCTGTTGATACTTGATTTTTTTGAGCACCTTTTGGTATCTGCTGATTATATACAGGATCCTTAAACTGAAATGCTGGGCTTGGATTCCGGAGAACCCTGATGGCTTTTCCAGCAAAAAGAATTGATTCAGCAACACGCATATGGACATACTCGGGCAGCATATCCTGCAGAAATTCATTGAAAGAGTTAATATATCAGAAAAAATGAATCCCAAAGAGGTTTGTTAGAACAAATCTGTTCGTTGTGGCTTGAAGAAAGCCCAATATCCTTCTTATCAAAGCATTTTTTAAGCAATGATGCTAAGTTAAATATAAAGCAGATGTATGAACAGGAAAAGCAAAAGTTCTTTAGGCATCGAAGAAAGAAAAGCAATCCATCAAAGTTTCATGTGCAGGAATAAGAAGAAAACACTGTTTCCACAATAAAAGTTTTAACTTGGATTAAAATGATTATCATTCAAGCAATTACATAGTGAATAAAACTCAAAAGGAGGACAGGGGGGGATGAAAAATAAAAGAAGAACAAAAGACAAGAAAGAGAAAGTCAAAGATAAGCCATTAGCTGGTCATTGTCAGTATTCCTATCATCATCCAACTCTTACCCAACCACTTTCATTAATATGCAAAACAAAAGCATGATTTTAGTGTTGATTGTTAAGCGAGAGATGAACATAAACATAGGAGGAGAGAGTTTAGAGATACCAAAAAAATATGAAATCCCAAGTGCCAATCTGTTAAAGATGCATCATTGGTTGACAAGCGAGCCAATTTTTCTGACATGTCTGGATTAGATGAGCCATGCTCCACATCCCTATCTTCCTGCCTGAAAATTGATGTAATTATTTAACCAATTTTGATGGTTTTTGTAAGAAGGTTGTAAACTAAAAAGAACAAAGTTTATTTAACTTTCACCGCGTAAATTAATCTTAACCCATCCAATTTTGGTCATTAGAGCAGAATTATGTCATAGCATATCATTGTCAGAAGAACGACCTTGCACATTACCTTCTGATGAAAAATTCACCATGCTGATCTTGAAGAATCCCATAAACCACCCAGGCAGCAAGTTGATTATACATGACCTGATGCCCATGCCAAAGAAGCCTATACTTTTAGACACAGGAATAAACAGTAAAGAAGGTCATTACCTTGGAATTCCACATTTGTAGATAAATAAACAACCATGTTTCATTTCTTATGCTATAAAATTACAATCAACGCTAAATTCGCGATAACCAAAATAATAAACAGCACTAAAATAAACCTTTGAATGCATGATTGCAATTCAGGAACCCCACAGTGACATCTTTTGTGCAAAAGGTTTAGAAGTTGTCCTCCGCGAATATCATCGCGCTCAATCTCAAGAACAAGCTCATAAAGTGGCGGCAAGAGAACAAAAAACTGCAAAAAATAATTCGGAAATTAAAAAAAAAACCAGCAAATTCCCCAACAATAAAAAGAAAATCAAACCATTTTTAAGTTCCGAACCCAACCTTGTTAAGACCTTGTGTAATAGTAGCCAAAATAGGAATGCTCTCTGACAGTAACTTCTGTTCAATGTGGAGAACAGCAGATCTGTAAACTGAAAGAATCTCAACAATGCCATTAGCAATAGCTCTGCGATAAACACTCTGTTTCTCCTGTACATTCTTGTTCGACAATTCATTATTAGGATTTGCAGACCTAATCCAACTCAGATTCCGAGACTTTGTCGCAAATCGATCAAGCTCTCTATAATAAAACCCTAGACTGATTATCCTCTCAATAAGATCCCTGCAATTTTATTTTATTTTAAAAAAATCAGAATTAGTAAAATAGGTAAAAGAAAGAAGAGTACAAAACGAAGAGTGTGGGAGGTGGGTACCTGTCGCTGGGTTGGATGAAGGAGATATCAGGAGCGAGCTTGAAAGAGCGGTGTTCGTCGGAGATGGGAATGCCGAGAGAGTTCTGGTGTTCTCTCTCATCGATAATGAGATCTCCAGTGTAGCCTAAGAGTGAGAGTAACAGCTCGTGTAACATCTTCCTTTTCTTTTTCTGTTTATGATCACCAAATTGGCTAGTAGATACTTGTTCTCATTTGATAATTTAGTGCAGTGGTAGTGTTCGTAGTTTCCCTTTCCGTTTTCATGGATTCTAATAATAATAATATATGAGTAAAGGGTGGATTTGAAATTTGCCTCGGAAGGGCCGGATGTGGTTGTACAGATTACAGACTGTTTGGGAGCGTGGATATATGTGTGGACGACGATACATAATTTTTTAATATTTTTCACCACATTTCATATCATTCTTTTTTTAACTGTATCACAACCAATCAAACGAAGCCAAGCTGACCAAAAAGGCAAATATCGATGGAACGGGACGGCGGTGTAAATTTGTTTTTAACCGTTCGATATGTAATTTTTGTTTTTAGAAACATACTGAAATAATATTTTTATATTTTTTAAATTATTTTTTGCAATATTAATTCGTCAAAATAATTAAAATATATATATATATAAAAACACTTTCCAACTACAAAAATAAATAAAATTAGAAAAAAAAAGTTGTATGTTGCCATTTCGGAGGAAAAAAACTGAAGTTCTATAATCTGAAATAAAACTTCCATCTTGAAATGAATACCTATTTTCCGAAGAGCAGAGAGAGAAATACAAGATTTGGTGTTTTCTTAGTTCGAACCAAAAAAAACAGACAACGCATCTTCAAATAACGGCTCAAACACCAAGCGTCAAGGTTGATTGACGCACTGCTGAACTACATAGCTCAGGTCACCAGCATAACCAGTTCAAACTTTGATGCCAGGTATCGTGCGGATAAAAAATGGGGTTTTCAAGCCTTGAGATTACATACTCAAAGAAAATTCTGCGTTTTATTAAAATTCTTAATAATAATTTTAAAAAAATAAATTATATTTCTATTTATATTAATTCTTAATCCTTTTATAAAAATGATTCCTAATACAATCTTACTTCATTAATCGAATTTATTTTACATCAAGATTTTTAAATAACAAAATTAAAAATTTTAATCTAAATAGAAAAAAATCCAAATACAATAAAAATAAATAAATATAATCTCCAAACCTTATTCGAACATCTTTTCAATTTCTAATTATATAGCCAAAATTTTTAGTCAAAATTTCAACTTAATCTATTAGTCAGGTTAAAATTCATTTTTGATTTACCAAGTTGCATCTTGTATTCTTTTTAAATTTTTTAAAATCTAAAACTCTTAACCATTAATGAAATAGTACAATAAACATTATTATAGTAAGAGTATGGAAGAAATTCCTCCACGTCAATTCTCTGTACTTTTAAAAAATTCATCCTTGATTTATCTATAAAAAATTAAACATGGTCACTCCAAAAAAAAAAAAGACTTTAAATATAACATTGTAATTAGTCTATTCACAAAGTTGCATGTTTTTCACCTATGAACTTCAATTTTTAATTTACTATGTGTACATGTTAAAGAAAAATTCATCCTTGATGTTATATTTTATGTTTCTATAAAATCCACTTCTAATTTATTTCCACGTTCTTTTATTTCAAACTTGATTTCATAATGTCTATAACATTCAATATTTTAACCATTGTGCATAAAGGAATATCAAGATAATCTTCCATAATATCTTTAGAAAAATTGTAAAAAATTATTAAGTTTTATCTGTAAAATCTTCATCTATGAATGAAAGATCATCATTTGCCACTGACTTCTCCAACTTAAGATTAAAAAACTGAAATTGTTTGTCAGCGCTTTCTTTGATTATTGTATCTTTAACATAAATTACATAATTTTTAAGTTTTGATTTCACCAAACTCCTCCACATTGCAAATAATAATAAATATTGTCACGATGAAATTAAAGGCATCTTAATACAAGTTTTAAAGTCTAAAAATTTAAATCATCATCGCATCACAAGAAAATAGATTATTTTTATAACAAGTAACCTTGTTGAATTAAAAGTTAGTTCTCAACTCTACAAACCTATTACTAAATTTTTTCTTCGAAAACCTTTTATCATAAAATGAAATCTTATCAAATCTGGAAATAGATCTAAGGTTTGGCCTACCTTCAGCTCCTCTTCGCGATCCATGTTTGTGTTACCCATTAGTTGAACAAGATCTCTTATGATGTGCTCCAAACTATCAAATCTTTATTCTAAACAATTTAGTTTCTTCTCCGGGGCCGCACAGCACCTTGAAGAGCCTTCACTTCTGTATCATGGAATGCCTTCATTTCAGTATCATGAAGTAGGTTGCAACCATCTTTATCCATATATAATAATAAAAAAAAACCCAAGCTGCCCTGGTTCTCAAGTTGTAAGGTTACATACCTAAGCTATATATATATAAAAAAAAAGCCTTTAGTTTTTTATTAAAAATCTAAATAATAATTTTTTTTTTCTTAAAATAAACTAGACACTCATATTTATATTAATCCCAAAAGATTTCTAACTAATAAAATCAATCTAATATTAAGATTTCTAAAAGGTAGAATACTAATTAAACTAAACATTATAATCTAAATAGAAAAAAATATATAAATAAAACAAGATAAATAAAAACAATCTCAGACAATAACTTCTAAATCCCTGTCTTACATTATCATAAAAATTTAACTCAATAGGAAATAAAACCTTCATAATATTCTATCAAAATTTTAATTCAGTTCAATGATCTGATTAAAAATTGTTTGACTTACCAAATTATATCTTGAAATCTTTTTAAATATCTCAAAATCTAAAAATCCTAACCATTAATGAAATAATACAATAAATATTATTACAAAGAAATTTCCCCACGTCTAACTTGACTTGCCAGATCTCTTAATTTAACGCCCGCTAAAGAGCTCACCTCGAACTGCCTTAAATTTAACGATGACAAAACTCCATGCCTCCTAAAAATTGGCAAATATTGGGGCTCTACCCAAAATCCAGGACAGAGGGACCGCAAAAGCTTCAGCCTACAGAAAGCAGCGTGAGTTGAAACACCCTCAGTTTTGCTTTCCTCGTCATGACTTTGCCACTACTGCCTTTACTCTGCCTTGGCTCCGAATTATCCTTTGATTCTGTCTTTGTTTCTGTCCACTTCCTCTATGCTCCTCCCCTCTTTCATGTGGATCCACATCTTCATAGTTGATTGGTTGAATAATCAGCCCTTGTTTTTTCACCACCTGCATAGGATAAATTCCAGGTAAGAGAATAAGTGTGTGCAAAATAATAAAGCATCCCGGAGAAATTGGGAAAGCACAACACTGTACGAGACATCCAAAAATTATAATGCATTTTAGCAAGCTAGCCAAATTTTTTATAAAACAAGAACCTTCCACATCCAAAAATGGAAAATCAAATTTGATCATATAAAGGAACGTGAATTTGTGAGAAAATAACTCACTTCAGGTCGATTAAGAGCTCTGACAGCTGTTGCAGGATTGAATTCAGGTCCAATAGGCATGCGAATACTTTGTTCAAAAACTTCCTTTGATGTGAACGGGTAAGGCAATGTTCCTGAAAACAATTTTTCTGCCTGCAAAATACAAATAGAGATACAGATTTATTAACCACCACGACAACTACCAAAATATCTGGACCTGCAAGATAAACAACACTTTGAAATTGCTATTTCAAGTCTTCAGTGCTTGATGTTTCACAAAACAGCAACCCAAACCCAAGCTAGCAAACAATTACTTCGATACAAGAACAAGAAAACAATCTTTGAACTACAACAGCTTTTCACAAACAATATTTTTATAAAAGCAAGTAGCATTTCAACTTCGTCAACATTACAATCTAAAAAATAATCCTCGTCTTCAACTAAAAGCTTCTTAGTCGGAATTTTAAGAAATTTAAGATAATGATTTTCATATCCATCATCACGATGCAAGATTAAACAATGGACCACGGAAAAAGATGCCTAGTGAATCATAAACAGACATCACTAACCTTTTTATCCAACTTCTCAGAGACAATAACATTTTTAAGATGCGCATCCTTCCTTTTCCCAAGAGCCTCTTCCCTTTTTCTCTTTGCATTTTTGTGCTCTTCCAAAACCCATGAAGGCAAACCTTTCTTTTTTTGTACACGAGTCCATTGGCCCCAGCCAGGAAGTTGAACGGGTTTTTCAGGTTCAGGATTTTCCTCATTTATAATTTCCTCTTTATCCTTGCTAAATTCTTCTTGCACGTCATCTCCGGCAAAAGCTTCACGTATAAGCTCTGCTTGGGAAGGAAGCTTGTAAGATGATATGTGCCCTGGAGAAAAAATCCCATCAACCATCTGTCCTTCACTATCCGCATCACTATCCTCCCCTTCTTCCTTCACAGTTCAAGAGAGGAGGGAAAAGTAAGAAATGGCCAATCATAAGAAGAAAGCAGAGTACAAAGGACGCGGTCATACCTCTAATTCTACATCTTGATTATGTATAGCAGGTTCAACAACTTTCCGAGAACTTTTGCCATTGGTGTCCACTTCATTTGGACAACTGCTACTCATCTGCTAGTTATGTGCAGTCTATTCTCAGGTTACCTTATCCATCCATGTGGAAGAACAGAGACATTTTTACAAAAAGAAGGCATCATTACCTTTTTCCATGCATCTGATTGTAGTATAGAAACTTCACATGTCTTCTTGTGACCTGGATCTCTAACAATTTCAGAAACCTGAGAAAGATTCAACATTTTATTTCAATTTGGCAACCTAAGCAAAAAGATATCGATTTCAATATGGGCAGGAAAGAAACCAAAACCCCATTACCTTCAAAACAGAATCTTGGGGAATGCTGGCATCTACATCAAGCAAAACAGAGTTGACATTAATATTCTTTTGCATACCATCTGTTCTGCCTAAACCAACATCAATGTCTTCTTCAGCTTCCAACTCAGCTTCACTATCACTAGAAATACTGCTTGATCTGATTTTATTTTTTGGTTCTATAACCTGCATCTTAGACACACCAAACACCCTTCTACCACTCACAGTGCCTGTTTTTGAATTTTCTGCCTCATCTGTGTGCTCCATCTGCTTCATTGACGATTCAAAATCTTGAATAGCAAGCCTAGCTTCTGCATCAGCTGCTTCCTTCTTTTTCTTCAATGCCCGTTTCTATACCAAAGCAAATTTTTTAAAAAAAAAGATGAGAAAAGATACAAAATTTACTTGTAGGATCCATAGAGAAATCTAGGTAGAAAAGGAAGCAAATGAGCGGAAGAGTATCATTTTTAGGTAAACCGTTGAGATTTCTCCCTGGAAAGAGAGGAGTAAGGGGGGAGGGGAAAGTAAGAAGGACATCAGTTTAAAGAAGTGAAGCAGATAAAAAGCAGACATTACCATGAAAGGTAAAGAAAGAACTCCTGAATCAGGCACTTCATCATCTCCTTCTAATACTTGCATTGTCTTATCTCTTGCTTTTGCTAGTAACTTAGATGCCTCATCCTGGTCTGAACCACCTTCATTTTCGCTATCTTCCTCATCGCTGCTGTCATCGCTGCTGCTACTGTCATTCATAGTTTTCATTTTCCTAGTCAAAAGAGCATGCTGATGGAGTTGTTCAGCCATAGCCACTCGAGTGCCTTCATCTTGGGCATCCAAACCACGCTTAACAATGCGTTGTGCCCACTTTGATTGGTTTTTGTGCCTTAAGGTCATGCGTTCCTGCATCACATGTGTAGGGTAGAGATAAGAGTAAAATTTGGGGTTTCATTGAATATTTTGGGGACATGAGGGATTGATTTTCAGAACTTTTTTGAAAAGACTATCAAAATTTTGATAGTTTATTAATTATGTCAAAGATAACTATAAAGAATTTGGAAGTTTCTTTAATTATGCTAAGAATTTTAGGGTCATGAACAGATTGATTTTCAGAAGGTACTGTTAAATATGTAGAAAATGATCAATCACCTCTGCACGTTTGAACTCTTGCTTCATTGCCAGTTCTTTGGCTTCTTCTGCATCCATTGGCATCCCTACAGAGCCTTTCAATCTGTCTTTCTTCAACAACCGATGGTATGTTTTTGATTTTATCTTCTTGACACGTTTCATCTTCACTTCATTGCGGAAAAGAAGGCTGCGCATTTTCGCAATATGATTTCGGTTGTTTACATAATCTTCAAGGGATATCTTCCAGGCATCATAGGAAAAAAAAAAAAAACAAGAAGAAGAAAAAAACATTCAGTTTTGCAATGAAATAAAGAAAACTGCAATCAAAGAATCAATATGTATGAAGTAAGCCTGGTGAGAAAAACAATTTGCAGACACAAGCACCAAAACTATGGCAACTGGTTTCTCAAAGCTAAAAATAAAATAAAAATTGTGAAGATACTCAACCCCTTCTCCTCCCAGCATCCCTTTTCCCCCCCTACTGTTCTCATAAACAATGGTTAGTTTTAGAATCTCTTTGCTGATTGAGAAAAAGAAGAATATTCAAACAAATGAATAACATATTCAAAGTATCGAATCTTTGCTTTTAAAGACAGAAGATCAACCTAATTCAGAAACATTTGAATCAAAAATCAGTTACCTTGCTTCTTCTTTTTCATCATTTTCCTTGCACTTGAAAGTATAAAATCTTGTTTAAAGTTCAAAACATTGAACAAAAATAGTCAAGAAAAAAACTCAATCACGTCCAGAAGATGAAGTAGCTTAGAGGAAAGATTTTTCTTAATCAAGTAAAAGGAGACTGCAGTATGGCAAGAAAACTGCAAAACCACAGGTAACCAGAAAGAACACAGAAGGCATAGGTGAACTGCATACGGAAAATATTAAGATGCTAAATTGAATCAACTAAAGAATATATATGGCCTCAATACCTTATTTAATTCGAGAAGCTTTGAGCCATCTTCTTTATGAGCTGTCGTAACCTTGTCATCATGAACTAATGAAGACATTTTCTTCTCAAACTCAGTTCTAGGCTCAAATTCAGAAGCTATTGCCCCTACAGTTGAAAACCCCAAATCTGTATCTTTGTCAAAAATAATGGTAGGGGTCTCCCTATTCCTCTTGACCAAGGGCTCCCATTTTGTAATATCTTTCTTCGATAGCTCATAAGCAGCTTTCCTTTCCAACCTGTCTCGATCTTCCTTGGGAAGTGGAGCTTGAAGCAGCTTTCCCTTTTTGTCCACTTGACGAGTTATATTTAGAAGTTCTCTATATCCAGGTTTTCCTTGAATGCTTTCCATAAGGTCTTCAATAGAAATGCGGCCATCACCATCTAGAATGTCACGGGTAGGATTATATTCAGATTCTGGATATCCCTCGGATACAACAACTTTGTTCTTCTTGCGACCTGGGAACAACATTGGATTAGGCGCCATTCAAACCCCTAATTACTAAACAACAATGCAGCAGACATGCAACTTCTGGAACATGTTAGCAAATATATTTATAGCACCTAAGAAAATGTTCATGATTTCATCTCTGCAATTTCTAAACATGGTGCTAGCGCATAGCAAGACTCCCAATTTTACATCAATATGTTAAGAAGGCCAGCATATGAGGTGAAAATAAGTCATGCTCTTACCTTGATTAAGTTTCTATCCGTTGCCCAATATACGAAACAATTTAACCCATAAATGGATGCAAAAACAAGGACATCTACTCATACACAACTAGAACCACGAAAAATAACTTTAGCAGCATGAAGAAGAAGAATGTTCTGCTCTCAAATATCATCCCCTAAACATAATTCATGTTTCCATCTCTGAATATACCCATAAGATGTTAGAGATATGTAAACATACTTCAGGTTCAAGTACACTAACTTCATTGGTAGATAAGTAAGCATGCATTGTAAATGAAAAGCATGTCATGCACCCAACTAATCTCGAGAAGTAGAAGTGATACCTTCAAAGGCCTGGCTTGGCATTCCAGTGATTCCTTGCAGCATCCTCAAATGTCTTTCGTCATCTTCATCTCCATCTTCAACATCATCACCAAGTTTATCAAGATCTCCCCTTTTACTATCCCGGCCAGCTATCTTATTTTCAACACCATCGAAATCATTGTCGTCGTCATCCGAAACAACATTCTCATCCTACATTAACTGAAAAAATTAGAGACACGAACTCAAAAGACCACAATGTTGGTAAACAAAAAATCATATAAAAAAACAACAATCAGTATAGCAAATTCTGATAACGTCAAGAACTAGAACACCATCCGAAGACACTCCAGAAAAAAAAATATCACTCTTCTAAATTTTAAAATTCAGCAGTCAAACTATAATTCACTCCGATTAATTAAAATAAAATTAATTTATAAACAAGCTATGCTATAAATAGAGAAGCAGAGCTAGAAACCTCAAAATCCTCAGGTAATTGATACTCGTAATTCTCAATGGAATCAAAGCGGCGGTTCTTCTTGGATTCCTCATCAGGAACTCCTTCTTCGTATTCATAAACGTCGTTGCTAACACCTTCATCGTCATCTTCTTCACTGCTGTACTGATCATTAGGGTTAACTCCATCGAGCTCTTTCCGTAGAGATTGAGGCAAGCGAGGACCGGTCCGCCTCTTCTCGTCCGTTCTCTTGCCAGATTTTTTATTGAATTTGGACGTTTTGTTAAATTTTGGCGGTCTATCATGTTTCTTACCGTCTCTCGATTTTCTCTTCTTCTCAACCATCTTCATGGCTATGAATTTCCAAATGCTAGATAGTTTGGGAAACAGCGGCGGTGCTTGAAAAATCCACACACAAAAAAAATTTTAAACGCCTGCCAGGCTTCTGGCTACTGGCGCCGTTTTGTGAAGAAAGAAGGTTAGGGCCCGAGGATCATGGCCTTTTGGGTCTATGTAAACTACGTCGTTTCGCTTCTGGGCTTCATAAGAGAAGGCATTGATGATGCCACTCCATCAATTTCTAAAAGCACTCTCTCAAGTAAATTATTCTGTCTTTATATAATTATCAAAGTTTTCAAAATGTATTATTTTTTCATCGTGTCTGTTATATTATATCATTATATTTTTCCATCCAAATAGAAAAAAAAAATCGTTTTAAAATTGGCAGTGAGATATATAAGGATATAATAAAACATTTCTTTGTTCCAAGTATTTTAAAAGATAAAAGTTTTTTATTTCACGAACACTAAAATTTGTTTAAAAAAGATTTTGATATTATAAAAACACTAAATTATATTCTTTCATGTCTGAAGGGTATTTTAAAATAAAAAAATAAAATTATGTGATTTCGAATAATTTGGAAACATTTATTGCTTCATTTTCTCAGATTTGAGTTTTTTATCTATAAACTATTTATATCTAAAATTATCTTAAAAATATTATAAAATCTTCAATAAACTAATTTTTAACGGTAAAACATCATCTAATTATTTTAAAAAAATAATTTTAAATATTAACAAAAATTAAATTATGTGGAGATTTCACTGCAACTCTACATGTAAATTATTGTAAATTGCCATAATAAAATTATTTTTTTTACCATTTAGTGACTTAAATTTAAACCTTTGACCTCGAAGGGTTTGGTCTTTTTCTTTAACTCGGTGGCCATTAAAAGATTATTTAAGGCTATGAGCGTCTTTTCAAAACATTTAACACAATAAAAATATTTTTTTATCTTTAGAATCAACAAAATTTAGAATTTTTGGGCAAGGATTTTTTTAGCTTTTCACAATCTTCATAACAGTAAAAATAATTCTTGCCCCTAAAATAATAATAATAATAATAAAACTTAAACTACTGGGCAAAGGTATTTCAGGTTTAATGATATGATTTTTTATTTAATGATACAAGAATTATATTAATGCACTGGAGTAGGTAATTCTTGATTATTTATTTTATCAAAATGTGCAATTTATAATTATGCTTAGTATGATTATGGTTTTTAAGATACATGGTATCCTTGATTTGAAAATTAAATGCATGAATAGATAATTTTATTAAGTAATTGATGTAATTGAAAAAACTAATATTTTATTGTGATATGCTTTTATGTTAAGAATTATAATATTTAATTACTTGATGTTGCAATTATTAATTTGAATTATTGTTAGTTGTATACATAGTTTAAGCATAATTATACTGGTGAAAGAGATCGATGCATGCTATAAAAATTAATTAGCTTTAAATAATTGTTGGAAATGAGAAATTGATATTGTAGTCCAAATAATGAGATGGGAATTTTAATTGATTTTTCATTGGTTAAGAAATACTGAATCAATAACCTAGTATTAATAAAAATAAATGAATTTCTGTTGAAAATTCAGTTTTATATATATATATATATATATATATATATATTTGATGATTATGAATACATGTAATATAATTTGGGGCTGTATTTGGAGTTGTTACATAAATTTTTTTTTTAAAATGTCCAATTGTTTTAATCAGAGAAAGATCACGATAAAAGGTATATAGATTTCATTTCACAAAGAAAGAAAAAACTTCCCTTTGTTTCTACCTTTCAACCAAAATTTTTTATCAATTTGCGTTGATACATATTATACGTAGTGCTAACACGACTGTACTATAAAACTGGGAACCTAGCTAGCCAGCTACGACGGTGGCTTGATGGTGACGAAACTGTTGCGCTAGCTAGCTGTGAAAGACGTCCCAGGACTGCACCGCTGCACTCCCTTTTTACCTTCGCAATGAAGGAGCCTGTATTTATATATCTCAACAAACATTAAATAAATGCATGCCCGTTAATTAAGGCTCATAATTCGTTGTGTATATGCAAGGTTTCGATTACAATATCTTTAACTAGCCAGGCAAGCTTTAGTTAACAGTGACAGTACTGATCAGTCTTTTTGTTGGATTGGCCCAAAGACCAAATTAGCCAGAACAGTCTACACAAAAACTACAGAGAGGTGATTTTTACCTGCAAGAAAAAATGCTTTCAGCAATGGAGATTGAAGAGAGACAGGGGTGAGGAACTCATGTTGGAGGAGGGGAGCACGTGCAAAGAGTTCTTCGTCGGCATCTGGAAGCCGAGAAGGATATTGCACGTGCCCTGCTTCTCCACCGTGAGCCACCCACCCGTCAGAACTGCATTCCCTTGGTTGGCTAGCCAGCTCGATCGATGAATGTTAAGGTAGTTCGATGTTTTGAAATGGCTGTAAGAAGCTCATGTATTTATAGGTGATAATGTCGGGAAGAGGAGGGAGAGATAAGTACAGAAAGAGGCTGCACATTGCTTCAATTAATGCATAGAAGAGGAGCAGTGCTACGTACTGGGTAAATTTCAAAGTGTTGTTGATGGTGTAAGAGAAAAAAAAGGAGAAAATCTTTTGCAAGCATTGAGAGCATGCCATGCAATCATGGTGGGTCGAGAAGAAATTCAAAGTAGAGTGCCGGATGAGGAGATGTCAAAGCGAAGACAAAGAAGAGTCATGCCATGCCTTAATTTCACAAAAGCCACCAACACTTTGTTCTTTGCACGATCCAATGCACTAGTGATTTATCTGACTAGAGCTGTAACTTTGTGTTGAAACTGTGTTGGCTGTGTGTTTATATATATATTTACAATAATTTTTTAATAATAATAAAATATTATTTTAATATATTTCCAAATAAAAAAATTATTTTAAAAAATAACTAATATTAAAAATAAACAATGCTGATTATAAGTCCAAACAGAAACTAATTTTTAGTGATGTAGCTTATCTGATTATATTTTAGATTTGTTTTTTTAAATATCACTGGTTCGAAAGTCATAAATTTAAAAATCTCTATAAATTTATTTAATTATTAATTTTAGAATCCTGAAAAATCAATTAAGATATACAGATTCAAATATTTAAAATTAAAAAAAGAAAAACACATAGCGAACTTTTTGCCCCGGCAAGCAATATTAGAAGCCTTTTTGGATCAAGAATCTCGTGCCATGATTTGGGAAGCACGGTGTTTTTGGTGGGGTCAAAGTTTTAATTTATTTCTTTTGGGAGGGGAAGAACCTTGTTGGTGAAATGCGAGCAGTATCAGAAGAATAATGTAAGAGTGCACGTAGGGTTTGCGTGTTGGTATAAATGTCTTTGAGTACACGAGTTTTTGAGACCGAGCTGCGAGGCTCCCTAGGTAGATATGATTCCCTACAAGTAGGCACCAGCTTTCCCCCCAGGAATTTATGGTGGGCTTAATTTTACGGATTCAGCCGTGAAGCCGGTTTACAAAATTCTTAAGCCTCTGACGCCGAGCTCGGTGTTAACTGAGCTGAGAAAGGCAGCCAGCCAGCCAGTGCAGGGTATGGTTACAGGGCCATGCCCTTCCTTTATAGGAACCTAGCTAATAGTAGAGGAGCATGCGTGTGTTCTTGATGATGTTGAGTTGAAAGGAGAAATGAATCTTTACTGCCCATTCTTCGGCTTTGAATTTACATCATGCTGAAATTATAATGCTGCGTTGGCAGTGTTAGTTTTTATGCAAAGAGAGATCAACATAGCATGTGAATTTTTCAAGACTTTTACATGACCTTCCAATTTTTGTTTTTTTTGGCAAAACAAAACCAATGTCAAGAGCTTGTTTGGCAGTGTGGTTGGAGTTGCTTTTTAAATAGCTTTTTGTGCCAAAATACATGTTAATGATATTTTTTGATTTTTTAAAAATTATTTTTGACATCAGCACATCAAAATGATTTAAAAATACTAAAAACATATTAATTTGAAGTTAATAAAAAAGTAAAAAAAATTCAAATTTTTTCAAAAACGCTTTTAAAACGCAGAAACAAATAAGCATTGATCATTAAAAAATGATTGTTGGGTTGAATTATAATTTAGGTACTGTTTGGTTATTGTGGCGGGATAAAAAAAATGAAAAAATAAAATTGTGTTTAATAATAATATATAAGATATAATAAATATCTATATGCTCTTATTAGTTCATGGGAGATAAAACAAGATAAACAATATAAAATGTCTACGTGTTTTTAATTATTATATTAATTTTTCAATAATGATATATTTTTTTAGTAATCTTAAAAAACTCACTCATTTTGATTAAAAAAAACCATATTTTTATACTTTTTCTTTAAATAAAAATCACTAATTGGTTAATTGGTTTTATTAGTCATACAAGATATTTACTCCAATTCATCTATTTTTTTTAATTTTTATAGATTATTAAATTACATAAAATAATTTATTGTTATTTTGAGCAATTTATTTTTCAATAATAACTCCATAAAATAAAAAAATCAAACTTTTAATAGAGTTATATTTTTTAAAAAGTATTTTTTAAAATTAATATATGTGTGATAAAACATATTTCAAAATTAAATAAGGTAAACAATTTAAAATCATGAAACGTTTAAGGGGACATCTGTGAACAAAAAAAAAAAAAACTTAGTATTGTCTCCATCCCTGTCCCATGTTTCCTCCTGTATAGAGGGGCGGGGAAATGGCTAAAAATTATCTATGAATCGGAGACAAAACTCCTTTTTTCCCCATCTTAACAACCAAATACTTTTTTAAAAAAATTTCTTTAACTTCTCTGCCTAAACACTAACTAAATATTAGCTTGAAGCTTAGCACCAAAAAAATATCCATCGGCAAGCAAATGATTTCAAATTGAAATCCAAAATTTGCTTTTCTAGTAATGATATTTATATTTGTTTATTTTTACATTTTAAATATTTTTAAAAAATTTAAAAACATTATTTTATTTTAAATTAATATTTTTAAATCATTTTAATACGTTAATATTAAAAAAAAACAATAAAAAATATTTTTTTAATATATTTTAAAATAAAAAATATTTTAAAACATAATCAAAACCACCTCTCAACACGCTTTTAATACCCAATAAATATCTAATGGCAGAGAAGCAGTGATGTTCAAGTAAAGTTGCCGTCCGTCACATTGAACACCAGCTAGCTAGCTAGCTAGCTATGTAAGGTGCATATATACAGTGAGCGATCTGAGAAGGTCCTTTTTAAAATGGGAGGATTCGGTGTCACTCTGAAATCACCATTCCTGTCTTGTGGAGGAAGAACATAGATTCTGGCATGAGGTCATCATCAAATCTACAGACATAAATGCTAGCGTGTGGCGCCCTGCTCTTGCAGACTGCTGTGCTGTGTTGTAGTGAATGCTTTATTTGGTCATACACTCATGCATCTCCAGATGCTCTTGAAGCTTCATCATACTCCCTGCAAGCTAAATTCCACTGCACTCGATGCATCCGTCTGACTCTGCCTCGGGAAAAAGGAACACAGCCGAAGCTGGTGACGACGACCCAACTAATAGGCAATAAGAAAAAGCTTCTCTTCGGATCATCGAGGCGTTAATAAGTCTTCGGCGTTGTGATGTTTTCCGGTGTATTTTTTAAATTATTTTTAATTTTAAAAATTTATTAAATTACTTTTTTATATATATATTTTAATGGTTTTCATGTACTAAAATAGAAAATAGAAAATAATTTATAACAAATATTATTTTAAAATATTTTTAATTGAAAAACACTCTACACCATAACACCAAACATATAAAATAATTTTGTAATTAAAAAGGAGACCCGCGCTTCGTCACAGGCCAGGTTGAAATTTTTGTAATATAAAAAAACAATATTCAACGTTGTGTTTGAACAAAATTCATGTACCTTGTTGATTTCAATAAGATATTTCATTTAATTATATGATAAAAACAATAATATATGAACTGATTTTTTTTTTAAAAAAAAAGACAACGATGACAAGTAGGAAAAGAACTTTTTTTTAAAAAAAATGAAGCTTAGTTCCAAAATAGCCCAGTGTTAAAGGATAAAAGTAAAAATAAAATAAAAAATAATCCAAGTTAACCTAATTTAGCATGACAAACTCATGACCCGAGCTGTGAAGTCAGGCTAACCTCATAAAAAGTAAATAAAAAAAATAACTCTTAATTCCCAACAATCCAAATATAGAATGGTAAAATTGAGAAGAAAAAAGAAATCTTAATAAAAAGAACCTCCAAAAAAATAAAACACAAACAAACCCGAATAAAGTTGTCAAGCCCTATGAGTCGAATCATGCGAAATGGAATAACATGATAGAAGGTGAAAAAAAAACTACAAAGCCAATTCTTAAAAAAAAATATTCAAGGGTGGAGCCAAAAAATATTAAATGTTAAAAAAATAATCGAAAAAAAAAATCCAAACCAACTTGAGCAAACTTGCTAGACACGACTTAGTTCATAAGACCATGATAGCATATAAATGAAAGCAAAAAAAATAACGAAGCTCAATCTTTAACAAACTCAATGTTAAATAATGAAATTGAAAAAGAAAATTGTGTAAAAGAAACAATGTTAATCATGGTTAGCATTTCATACATATGGTTTAAATCATTAGACCGGGATTATCACACTAAAAAAAATTACAAATCCAAATTTTTAACCAACCCAATGTTAAAGTATGAAATTAAAAAAAAAATTAAAAGGATCAAAGGAAAAAAAACAACAATTAAAAAAACAAAGACTAAATTCAATATAAGTATAAAATGAAACAAAATGCAGATGAATGAAATTAAGAAAAGAATAACAAAAAATAAATAGCAATTAAAAAAACGAGGATTAAATTTGATATAAAAATCAAATGAAACTAAACGATAAAAAACAAAATTAAAAAAAATATCAAATTCAAAATAAAATAAAGAGTAATCAATATAACAAGGTTCAAATTTAATATAATAAATAAATAACAAGATTTCTTTTAAATTTTAAAGGTCAGCATGATTTCTAGTGATATGGAAGAAAAAAAATATATATATATATATTTTTTTTATTAGAGCCTAACCGCTGGGCCATTATTAACACGTGTTGCACTAAGAAATTTTCTTGATACTGTAAGATCTTTGAATCACGGAAATCAAAATAAAATAATAAGTCCAAGCTCAAATAAAGTCAGTGTAAAGGAATGTAAAGGGATCGTAATTAATTCAAATCAATTAAATTAAATTTTGTCTCGCAAAAAGCAAAAACAAGAATAAACTGAATAATGAAACATTTTCTCCAAACTTCAAGATCCCCAAATGCTTGTATGGAAAAAAAATAAATCACGAAGAACAATTGCAAATCAAAACAATATCAAAGACGAAATAAAAAAGGATATCATGGGAACAAAACATAAAAAGTCCTAGTGACTAAGAAAAAGAAACCCGCCATTTAATGAACAACGTATCTCCTCACACGCCATGGTGATTTGCTGAGACTTTTATATAAATAATTGGCAGGGCAGCAGACATGGCTACGTGACTGAAATCAGTACTAGGTGTCAAAAGCACCCTCCACACAACTTCTCTTTCATTGACCTGTATTTTTTTTTCCTGCACCGCGCAAACACATAACTGCGTTTGAAAGCAAGTGATGGAACACACTTCTACCCTAAAATATGATAATGCAAGCTACGATTATTGCCCTGCCTTTTCTTACCTTTGCATATGCAAAACGCGTGGGAAAAAAAATAATCTGAGATGAAATTTATGGTCAAATTTAAAATCTAGTGAATACGTGTACGCTTTTATTTAATTTATAATAATATTCACATACAAGCCAACTCATTTGCCTCCAGCATAGTGTTGGATCCTGGCAAAGCCTTCATGCGGTTGCAGTAACTCTTCCAAAATTGGAGTTCTCCAGCAGAATTGTGGACACCTTGGACGCATATACTTTTAGTTTCTACTCTTTCAAGAATGTTTTGGATTGTGGTAACGTTTATGACCCTACCACATTAAAAATAATGCTTTGTTACTGCTTATTGGATTAAAAAAATATTTGATTAAATCTGTTATTAGAATTATTGTCAAATAAAAAACATTTGAAAAATGTTTAGATAAAACAAAAAAGAAACGGGATAATTTCATAACTTCAACTTATATATTGAGCTATGATTATTAATACATACAAAATATAGCAAAACAACATTAAAGTCCTAGTTTAACAACCGAAAAAACATACTAAATTGGTTAAAACAAGAATAGAAATATTATTATTATTATTTATACATGTGCAATATTCAATCCGAAAAGGATATTTTAATAAAAATTACAAATAATAAATATAACAATTGCAAAATTGGTACAAGTACCAATTGCTATCCTAGTAGAATGTCTCCTGCGTTAGGCAACAACAATACTAAGAGATAGTTTTCCCCCTTGTTTTGTCTCAATTTTTTTAGCACTCAAAATAGCAGTCCTAAAGTCCACCTTTAAAGGGGATCTCTCACCATTGTAAAAGAAATGGAGAGAGAAGACATCCGATGAATGAACACAAAACTATTCTCACTAACCTTCTTTTCTTTTCAAGACACAGCAATCCAAATCCAGCTAACATTCATATCCAATTTGAAACCCTTCCCCTTAAACCCATCTGTCGAGCCCTATCCTTCTGTTCATTTCCACTAACCAGCTACCAGCTTCTTAACACTCACACAGTCGGCCATACACTCGAATTTGAAGGGAGGGGGAGGGGGAGGGAGAGGGAGAGGGAGAGAGAGAGAGTTGTTGATTTTCTTTAAGGGCATCTATTTAAAGACAATTTGCAACTAGAAGACCTGTAAAGGATGATACATAGCCGAACAAATCTGAGAACAAAAACACAAGATCAAACTGACGCTATCAATGCTTGTAATTAAAATTCACTTGAACCACATATCGCATCCTAATCTGACCCACGTTGTAGACTATGTACTCATTGTACAGCAAAGAACCCTGCAAAAAGTATTCAAATTACATATCAACAATAAATTATGAAAATTGTGAGCGGGGAAAAAAACAGGAGTTACAATAACAGATGTTTAACGGTCATATGAGTTAATATGTCTGAGTCGGCGAGTGCTTTGAATGCACACAATCATAGTTTGTACTACCTTTGAGCCTTGTTGCTTTTTGGGCTTCCCAAGGGGAACAACAACACCATCCTCCAGTGCTTTGGCATCTGAAAGATCTGGAGCAGTTCTACCAACTCCTTTTGTGCTGCAATAATTAGATTGACACTACATTTACTTTGCATGAGGGAAGAAAAAAAAACCGTATCAACCACGTTCTAATAGATTGCGATAGAACTCTGCTGTAAAAAGGACGAGAATGATACTGATTATAAATGGCAATGTGTCTTCACATACAACCTGCAACTTCAAATTTATGCTGGCAGTGTAAAAATAATGAACTAGTATCTGTTAGAAATTTGAATGTTTAAGGCAAGTAGATTCTATGTAAGGGTCAAGAGATGAGTCTCATCAATCATGCAGACGTAGCAACAGTTTCATCATGCGATTTCATTTCATCACTTCATTATAATTATGCATGCATGGCGCAACCAGATAAGCATGAATAAAACTTTCAAATACAGCACAAAAACAAGACACACCTTAGCTTCCCCCATGGCAACTTATCAGCATCATAGTTTGCATATAATAGTTCAGCCATGTCTCCAAGAGCAACCTAAAAGCATACAGTCCAACAGTTTTATGAGAGCATCCAATTATTCAAAAGAAATAATTGCAGACGGAAAAGGGATCATAGAAGTTTTCTTTAAAAAATTTACTAGCCTTGCAATTGTGCTATTGTTTCAGGCATTAAGACCGTGCTTACTATTATTCAGAAACTCATCAAGTGCCATGTTTACAATTATTAAGAAATGGACTAATAGAGTTTATATTTCCTTGAATGTTTTAGGATATGCTTCCTTAAATGTTTTAGGACTCTTTAGGGGGTTCTGAGGAGTGGATATTAGCACCCGTATTTTATGTATCTGGAGGCTTTTTTAATGAATGAAAACTGTGTTGTTTCAGGTTTCTCTATGCTTTTAATTTCATGAATGCTAGTTTCTTGTGGATTCAATAAGTGCCTCTATGGATTCAAGTAGCCTAGTGGATCCTACATTCATCATCTTTTATCCAGTATCCTTTCCCTCTTCTTGTTCTCCATCAGAAACATATTATGCATCGATAAAGTTGAAATACTTGGTCGCAATAGTCATGGAAATATGTGGAACATAATTTCGAATAATGAACCCAGTCTTCAGGTTCCACAAAGACAATACCAATATTTCCATGAAAAAAATTGGTGAGGCGACAATTAAGGAAGCGTCTACATCTTGTTGAGCAAGAATAGTCTGTTTTGCAACATCTGTATACGTCTGATCTGATCTAGCCACACATATATATATATATATTTTTTTTTTTTTTTTTTAATATGATACTTTCTAAGGTGGTTTTCTAGAATAACCATACCTCACACAGAAGCAGCACACCAGCTGGAGCAGCATGATTTGCATAGCAATAATTTGCACTTTTGGAGAACATGTCAGCAAAGTAAACTCCCTTTCCAAACATGTAACCAGTTACTGGTGCTTCAGGGGGAGCAATACGCAAGCCTGGCAGTTTTCATGGCAGAAGTTGCACTTTGCAGTTATTGACAGGAAATTCATAAACACCCATGCATGGACACAATTACAGTAGATGCAATTGCACAGCATATACATGCAGATATTCAGAAAAACAAAAGCATGAAAGGATGACCTTGGGATAGAATGCCAGTCCAGTTTGTGAGGCGCGAGCCATGCCATAAAAGCATTCTATTTTTTGTGTTAGAGAACTGCTCACAAGAGTTAGAAGGTATTAGTTTACAACAGCTTAAAAGTTGCTTGCAGGAGTGAAAGTAACACAACTATGAGCATTTTCTAATTGTTAGATATCCAGAATGACTGCACTTCATGCACAAGTGTCTCTTTAAAGATCATGAAATCTTAAGCTTACAAATACATCAGCACAAATTCAATTTTTCAAAATGGCTATTTCAAGAAAATTGCTGAAGAGAAAAATGTTTGTATATTCTCCCTCCAAAGACATTACTTTCGTAATGAGTATTTTTTCCCTGTCCAAAAAGACCAAATTATTTCATGATGAGAATGACTTGTCTGGATAGAAAATGCATCATTACCTTTCTGAAGCTTTCATTTTCATCCTCTCTTGAGACCTTGAATATTTGAGCAATATCAACAGTATACTGTGAATGTGTTTTTGCATGCGTATTCTGCAAATACATGGCAATCTTGCCACAGATAGGAAGTGTCAGTTATCAAGCAAAATGTTAATGAATTAAAAAAAGAAGGCACAATTTAATACTTCTATAGCAATTTTAGGGTGGAATTTTTAGATAGAGTAATCAAAATGGGGGTTGAAAACAACTCCAAATGTCACCACGGCACCTCATTCATCTCCTCCTCCACCACCAACCATTCCCCCAAAATAAAAACTCAGTTTCAATTAAAAAAAGAGAGAGAAAAGAAGAAACATCTAAATGAAAAAAAATATTAGGAGCTCAAGTTGCTTAAATTCTAAAATTCTACTAACGAGAATACCATTGCAAAGTCCTCAGAATCAACTTCAACTGGAGTCAATTCACAATGCAGCCGGTTGTAATGAGAATACAGGGGATCTTCCTACAAAAAATTGTAGAAACTTTGCATAAGAATACTTGAGAGCATGGTAGCGAATATGAAATGGAGAAGAGAAGAAGATAGTGGGCACCTCATTAATATACCACGTGCAGCATCAAAAAGAAAACTATGACTAATTAAAATGATTTGATGCAATTCATAAATGGAGGTAGCATTTGTTTTTTCATTTTTTTTTGAAAAAAATGTATCAGAAAAAACATGGGCACATGAACAAAATCCAGCAGCACATCAATCCTGGGAATCATAATAAACCACAGTAACTGAGTGGCTAGAACAAGGTGGGATCATTTTCTATCTGCATCTATTGACTGTTATTATAAACTGAAAAGGGGAACTAGTTTGGATCGCTTTCTATTTTCATATATTACTAAGATTATTATTACATTCAAATTGAAATTCAGAAAATTTTGCAAAACACAGCATTTCCAGGAACTGAGAGCATTAATGAAGAAGACCTAAAAGATACCTGCATTCCAGGTTCATCCTCCAACAACTTTGTTGCAACTTCAATCTCGCCTAGGGCTTCAACCTGCAATAATGAACAGGGAGCTGAGGAGTGCGTTTTATAATTTAAAGAAATAAAATCAATTTCCATACAGAACCTCACCAATAGGCTTTAGTCAAGATAATATATCTATTAGCGTGCTAGATGGTATCAATATCACCACAAATCCTTTAAGAGTAATACCAAGGAAGACAGTAATTAGAATGACTTATCAGCCGACTGCAGGCATACTAACAAACCTAACTAACCTAAAAGCAACAACGGATGCTTGAGTTAAAAAAAGAAAAGAAAAAAAGGAATTACCATTTCCAGCTTGCATTTTAACTTCTGAGGAGTATCAATAACAAACTCTCCTGCCATAATCAAAATATCATACTACTTAGAGCTTTTCAGAAAAGAAGATAAAGAACACCAGTCACCGCATCCATAATACTTATTAGTCTATGGTTTAATGAACATTCTAGAAAGAGAGAGACTCACGCATTTTTTTAAATCCAAAATCATGAGGAATGACAGTGTAAAATTCTCTGCAATAAATTACGTCCATCAAAGATCAAAGTTTCCCAAACTTCTTCCAAGCCAGAGTCCAACATCTTAACATAAAAATAAATAAATAAACACACACAGAGAGTGAATGATGCAACCCATGTGCTTGTACTTACCCGCTTAGTTGTTCAAGTTTTAATCTATCTGCTGTTCCAATTACATCAGAAATCCTCTTCAGAACATCATAACCCTAAATAAATTCAAAGAAAATTAATTGGTTAGATATTCCATGGAATTGTTTTTTAAAAAAATCAAAACAAAGAAAAGATACCATGTTGTGCATCATACAATTGAAAAACTAAAAAACACAGTAGCCAGTATCTGCATTGGCTCCATCCTTGGTTCATCAGACAGATTCTGATATACAATAGCTAGGCAGGACCCAAAAAATACCAAATTGAAGTCAACTAACTATGAGTTATAGTTATTCATCTTATCCAGTACTCTTTAACTCCCAAACAAGAAATGTTATTGCTGGAAACTGCATCTACATTATCTTCGATGCTCATATTAGTAGAAAATAAGAGCTCTGAAAATGGTGGAAAAAAGGCTTAACATCATAAGAAAAATTTGCATCCCATGCTGCTCTAACATCTAAAGCAGGACAGTCTGAAATTAGTTTTATGTTGATTCATCAACAAAAAGTATTTTTATAGTTCTCGTGATCTGTGATATCACTCTGTGTATTAGTAACTTAAAGCATGTCTTCTACATAGTTAATCATTGCAGTTGTATCTTATAATTCATGAATCACGAGCACTAACTAGCAGATTATGTTAAAATGTCATGAAATCAAGGACATAGTAAAGATTATTTCCATCCATGGATCAAACACTCACCTTCAATATAGTTGACTTGCTTAATTTACCAAGTGGCAATTTATTTGCATTGTATCCTGAAAGATAAGTCAAATAACATTCGATAGTGACTTTCAGGAGATGTTGTGATAAACTAAAAAAACAAAAAAGGCATATAGAACTGGATTAAATAATTCAGAATGAAAGAACCACCAATGAAGTACTACCAACGTTTGAAAACATTTCCATCTCAAAACACGTCTAAAAATTTAAAGAAACAAATTGAGCATTTGCTTTACTTTTGGATTTTATTGAAAGATCGAATAACCAACCTATTTCCATCATTTGCTGCTTCATCATACTAACATTACATATAAGAGAGATAAATTTGGCAACACGTGACTCAAGTTGTGTCTCCTGAGGTCGAATTGCTATAGCAGAGTCAAGCTTTTCTTTAACCTGAAAACAGAGCAATTGTATCTCAAGAGCAGTGGACTACATGGCATGCAAAGTTCATTATTAGGGTGAAATCTGGAGCACCCATGTCTCACACACTTAAATTCCTCGTTAAATTTGACATCCCTCTCCATCAAAGAACTCAAGAAACCAAGATTGGTTACTATAGCAAACAAGATTCAGAATTATTGCATTTCCGCTAACAAGTTTGTCTTGTTTTCCTGTTTCACATTTTCTTACTCTTCTCTATTGCCACCCTTCTTCCTCAAGAGAAAGATGGTTGTTTCAATGCTGTAATCATGAAAATATATTACACTTGCACTAGCTGAAAAGAGGTGGATATAGAGTATGGATGCAACTCACAACTGGCTCTTTTTCCTGCTCACTGTAGTCCATTTCCAACCAAGCATAGCACTTTGGGTAACATATGAACTCCTTTCGGTTGGACCAATGGTTCTTTGTCTTGGCGTAGAACTTCTGTTCAAACTCAGAAATAGCAGGATCTCGTGAAGTGTAGGGACCAAATAGCTTAACTTGACCATTCACCCCAACCCTACCCCATCTGTTATAGACCATATATCTACCACCACCATCAGATTCTGCAAACAGATTTTCATTTAAAAGAAAAGGGGAAAAAGGAGCAGGATATTAGCAAAACCAACGTAAAGCATCTGAAATTAATAAAGGTTATTGTCATGTATCACTTTCTGCTTGTGGAGCACTAAAGCCATGCAACTTAAGATTTAAACAAGAATTTCCACTGCTATTTTCCATCACATATGCCAAAAAAAAAAGTGAAAAAGGAGATCCTTCAGAGTTAATTCACTTAAGTTGAACACGAGAGCTAATTTGAGAGAATTTTCAGCTATAGCAAATATAAAGTTCCTCGAAAACGAAGGTGTGACAATTTAAATAACCACATGGGCAGAAGTGAAAGCTTGCCTAGAAGTTGAATCACATAGAACTTGTTATTGTTGTCCCCAACATTTGTCTGATTCAGCATTGCATCATAGACATCATCACCCTGCATCATCGCCCAAAAAGATGGGAGAAAAAAAAAAACAGAGAGAGAAGCTCAATTCGTTGCCAGCAAGACACTAAGAAAACCATTTCAACCGATGATACTTAATCCTCACAATTGCTATTAAGTGATCCTAATAAAAACTGCTACAAGACTCACTATTTGCAAAACATGATACTCTGACTTTATCTGATCAGAAAGGAACTGATCTAGCACCGCTGCGCCCTTTTTCTTCGCAGTTACAATTTTCTCCTTCTCCTTTTCCTTTTCCTTTTCTTGTTCCTTTTCACCCTGTTCCTGCTCTTCTTCTTTTGCTGGAACCACAATCATTTTTTAAAAAAAAAAAATATTCCCAATTTCAGAAACAGAAATTAATAAGAAATTTAAACCCACACACATAAACAATGTCTAACAAACTCCTAATAAAACCGAGTAATAAATAAATAAAAGTGAAGTTTCGAATAGAACGTTGAGGTGAATGGTGATTGTCTCGTTCAGCGTTGCAGAGCCTGTCAATTAATTGTCTCTTGGTTCCGGCAATGGAAACTCCAAGGAGACTGGCCTGTTCGCGTAATTGCTTGACATTCATGTCCCGAAACTTTTCAATAGCCTTGATTTTCTCTGTCTCGTTATTAGAATCTCCTCCTCCATCTTCAGACTCCCTTTCTCTTTTGTTGTTACTACTACGTCCACCATCGACCGAGTCCACTTCTGACTGCTTGTTATCGTGCTTGAGTGCCGATTCCAGTCTCCGCACCTGCAAAAAATAAAACAAGTCTACTATTTCTTTGTGTTTGACAAAACGTATGAACTTGAGCAGAAGGGGAACGGGGTAAAAACAAGGGAAGGCTTGGTTCCGGTGGTATCGAGTCCACGCTTAGCAAGTTCGGCTCGAAGCTCGTCTACTTTGAGCTTATTTGCCATTTCAAGGGTGGGGGGGGGGGGGGATTTCGATTGTCTTTTGAACTTTAGAACAAATGGTGAATTTAAATGGAGACGTGGAGAGCACTTGGTGACCAAATGACGTCGTCGTTTTCGAAAGTGCTTTTAAAGTGCTTTTTTTTTTCTTATTTTTTTAAGAAGCTTTTCAGGTACGATATTGGCTCTACAAATTATCTGTTTCCAACTTATGAAAGATTGACAAATTATCTGTTTCCAACTTATGAAAGATTGAGAGTGCGGTATTTTTTTATTTAAAAATATATTAAAATAATATTTTTAAAAATTATTTTTAATATTAGTATATTAAAATATCTAAAAATATAAAATTTAATTTAAATAAAAATAATTATTTATTATTTTTAAAAATAAATTTAAAATATAAAAATAAACACTCTTGTTAATGATGCATATTGGTTTGAGGTTAAAAAAAGTGAAGGAATTGTGATAAGTTGGATTTTCCAATAAGTCCAATTTAAATTAACATTGCTTTCCGCCAAGCTTTTAGAGCACGCCAACACGAACGGGCCAGAAGACTTTGTTGACTATGTGATATTTATATATCATTAAAGATTTATATGTTTTTAATTTTAAAATTTATAAAATTAATTAAAATATATATAAACTGATCTCAACATCTATATTAATATAAAAATAATAATATAAAGCATTAGGAGACAATATAACAACGAAAAGTCCTCTGATTCACTACAAGGGATGCTTTATAGTAAAAAACTAGAAAATATACGCTGTAGGTCAATTTTTTTATATAAAAAATATTAAAAAAATTAAAATTTAAAAGTGTTGGGCTTTTTTATAAAGTTATATTTAAAAGTATTGGGTCTATCTGTTACTCCTCATCCAAAAGTTATAATTATAATATTAATAATAATATTAAATTTACATTATCCAAATTTAAGTGAGTTTTGTTGCAATATCAAACCCGGAGCCTTTGATATAAGTCTGGTTGCAAGGTTTTGTTATAAAAATATGATAATTAAAAAGAAAAAAAAATTAATATTACAGAATAAAATTAAAAAAAAATTAATTGAAAAGAAAAAAACAATAAAGCAAAGCATTATTCCGATAAATAGTGCTTTGAGATCACAATAATTGAATGATCAGTAAACAAAACAAATCATAAAGTTTAGTTTTTAATCAAATCGATATTAAAAGATGAAATTGAAAGAAAAAAATTACCTAAAAAAAATCTTAATCAATTGGTTTAACCTGTCAAACCTGGGATTCGTGTCATAAAATTGAAAGAAAAAAGATTGATGTCTTTTAGTTATAGTTAATTACAATATTTAAAAATGAAATTGAAAGAAAAAACTAATAAAGAAAAAGAAAAAAATATGAATCAACTAGGTTAACCCATCAAATCAGGTTAATCCGTCAAACCTAAGATTCGTGTCATAAGAGTGTGATAACTAAATAGAAAAAAACTAATATTAATAAACTAAAATGAACAAAAAAAAGATTAATTAAAAAGAAAAAGAACAAAGGAAAAAAAAATATATCAGAAGAAAAAAACTAATGAAGAAAAAAATATCTGAATTAATCAGGTTTATCTGTCAAACTTGAGATTCGTGTCATGAAAGTTTGATAACTAAATAGAAAAAAACTTAATATCAACAAACTAAAATATAAAAAAAATTAAAAAGAAAAAAAAAGCAAAAAGCAAAAAAAAATATTAATTTTTTAAAAAAACAAAGAAAAAAAAGCTTATATGAAGAAAAAGAAAAAAAATCTGAATTAACCAGGTTAACCCTTCAAACTTGATTAACCCGTCAAATCTGGGATTCGTGTCTTGAAAGTTTGATAACTGGATAGGAAAACAAAAATTACAGGTTAACCCAAAATTAACTAGGTTAACCCGTCAAACCCGGAATCCGTGTCATAAAAGTTTGATAACTAAATAGAAAAAATTTAATATTAACAAACTAAATTAAACAAAAAAATTAATTAAAAAGAAAAAAAAATCCGAGTTAACACGTCAAACTCGGAACCCATATAATGAAAGTTTGATAATTAAATAGAAAAAAAAATTAAAAAAAAAACATTCATTAAAAAAAGCAAAAAAAAGAAACATTTAAAAAAAAACAAAGAAAAAAAGAAGAAAAGATAAAAAAAAAAAAACAGCCTAACAAAGTAGAAAGCAAAAAGCAACAAGAAAAAAAAACAGCTCAAAAGACTAGCAAATTTAGTGTATTTCTAATCTCTAAGGCATTTTCTAGTGCAAAAAGAAAGAAATGAGAAAGTTGTAAATTGTAAAAAGAAAATAGAGAGAAATATGGTAAGGAGCTTGCCACGAAGCCATCAAAACTAACAAAAAAAAAATTAGAATTTATCGTGAGAATGAATAAAACTCTTTCTAATAAATACCTTGAATCTACAGTAAAAATAGCACAAGAATCTATACTCCAAAGTGTGAATAAAACTTTTCTTAATAAATACTGTGAATTTACAGTAAAAACAGCACATGAATCCACATGATTTTAGACACAATCTGAATTTACTGCCCAGTTTTAATTTTTTTTTAATTATTTTTTACACATGTACGCTGGATCTAGACCAGGCTACGAATTCTAAAAGATAAATTAATTCACCCGTATTATGCTGCCGATAGGATTAATTTTTTTTAATGTCCAAAAAGAAAATGCTGCTAGCATATTTTATAGTAAAATATTTATATATTCTTAAACAATTTAATATTAAAAAATAAAATAAAATAATATTATTTTAATATATTTTTTAATAAAAAAATATTTTAAAAAATAATTATTAATACCTTTCTAAACCTCCTTTTAGCACAAGACAAGCTACCGTTGACAGCTTTGTTCAAATAACAGCACAGTTTTTTTTTTTTTTAAATTTCAGTCATTGACTTTGTTTTTTTTATTTCATAACTTATGCGGACATTATTTTATATGTTATGATTTGTTTTACTTTGCATGCTGTTATTTATTGTTGTTTTATTTTTTAAAGTAAAAAAATAAAAAAAATTATTTTTTTTAAAATTATTTTTAAAATATAAAAACAAACAAAATATAACAAAAAAATAATTACATGGTTGAAAATAAAAAAAACAAACATATCATAATGCGCCAAATCATATTTTATAAAAAGATATTTTTTATTTTTTAATATACTAATATTAAAATATTAATTTTAAAAAATAAAAAATAGTATTTTAATATATTTTCTATAATTCTCTTTAAAAAAAAAAACAATCAGAAAAGGATTATCATTCTCCTTGGACCAAAGAAACACACATTCAGTACAGTACAGTACAGGGGATTTGATGGTAATGGAGTAGTATGCTTTTTAAGGAATTCTGCTTAACTTCTTGAGTTCAAATTTTAAGACTAATATGTAAGAAAACTTATTATTTTTAAATGCACCAAAGACATGCGTTTTCTTAAATTACTTGAAAAAAAACTCAATTAATAAATAAATTACTTGGAAAATACCTAAGAAAAAGCAATACTGGGTCAAATGTGCAAAACCAAGAGATGCTATGAGTTGTTCAAATGAAAAAAAAAAGATTTTGTGATATGGTGCGTGGAAATATTATAGCAGTTATTTTGTAAAGAATTTTTTTTGTTTATAAATATATTAAAATAATATATATTTTATTTTTCAAAAATTATTTTAAAAATCAATATAATAAAAAAATAAAAAAACAATCTAATTTTTTTTTAAAAAAAACCCAAGAAAGATAATTTCAAACATGACACCCAAACGGTGTCTTTTTCGAGGAAAAAAGAACTCGTTCAAGCGACAGTCATGCTAGGCAACCTGGATTTAAATCTTGCGCGAAACTCTTCAGGACAAGAGAGATCACTGTATTAATTAATAAAATCATTCCTCGCCATCTCAACAAATTATCATTGACGTGGCAATAAATGAGTGGGTTATGTATTGGTCCGTGTTATCTTCCATATTTTATTATACTACTAGCAAATGAGCACGTCTTGCTTTTTTGAGAAGCCGTTGAAGAACTCAAAAACTAAACAGTGCCAATGCCTGTTTTTAAACATGGCCATGCCCTCCACTTTCAATACTGCTCGACTGCACTTCTAAAAGTCACGAAAGCTCGCTCGCTCCATCTCAAGCTTTTCTAATGGCAAACAGTCTCAAGAGGCCGTTAAAAGTCTCAACTAGTCATGATGCTTCATCACTTGGCAACAAGAGGCAAAGGGAAGCACAAGTACTTGACGGTTCTAATATCGTGTCTGAGAAAATCAATGCCATTGAAGATCTTCACGACATGGAAACTCGCCAACTACGCGAACAAGCAATCCTTCGAGGCCTTTCTTCAAGTGGGTCAAAGAAAGAACTACGAGACAGGCTCTGTGCAGAGTCAGAGAAAGAGTCAAAGAACGGTACACCTGAAGGTTTGTGCAATTTCTGACCAATTATACTCAAGAAAATTTTATTATAAGATGTAGTGGATTAATCTGTTTGGTCTTGCTGGCACTTGGCAGGCAAAGAAGAAGACGAAGAAAAAGAAACAAGCAACAAGGACGAGAAAGTTACTGCGAGTTTCAGCAAGGTCACTGCCGGGCTGGATCAGTATCTGCCTGATCATATAAAGACACAGTACCATGTTCTAGAGCATGTAAAGAACATTCTAACTTCATATGCAACGTCTAATTAAATGTCTGAAACTTGCTGTTGATTTACAAGCATAAGCCTTTTAAAACTTCATCCTTTTCCATGCAGGGGGATAGTATCTATGATGCCACGTTGAATCAAACAAATGTAGGGAAAAACAATAACAAGTTCTATCTGATTCAGGCTCTTGGTCAGTCCTTGCTCTCTTCAAGTTCAGTAGATTTTTGTAAATTATAGCAGTTGCAATTACTATTAGTTAGATTTTTTTTTAATTTTGATTAGTTTTTAGGTGCTTGTTTGACTGAGTTTCACGAATTTAATAATGGTTCTGTTTCATTGATTTAGTCTTTTAATGGTTTAAATTGTAAAACAATTGCAGAATCTAATGACTGTAGCAAATTCATGGTATACACTAGATGGGGTAGAGTAGGAACAAAAGGTCAAGACAAGTTGCAAGGCCCTTACACATCAAGAGGCAGTGCTATTCAGGAGCTCGAAGCAAAAATTTTTGCCAAGACAAAGAACCGTTGGCCCAACCGGAAAGATTTCATATGCCACCCAAAGTGCTATACTTGGTTGGAAACAGACCATGACATGAACAAAGAGTCGTCAGAGGTGAGTTGGTCTAGAGAAATTAGAACCTTTTATTTTCTCTGATAACCAATATCGAATGAAATCTTGGCTCAGCCTTGTAAATATGTTCTACAATTCAACAGCAATGCAATTTTGTTGTATTCTGCTTCCCAATTTAATCAGCAGCGAGATTTCCTCCTAATTCTGCACAGTTGTTGTGGGGTTCAGGAAAAAACTATTTTTACTGTTGAAAGGCAACTACAGCTACAGGTTACAAGGCTTGATCCTCGAATTGCAATTTTTATCTCTCTTATCTGTGATGTTCGCATGATGAAGCAGCGGATGATGGAATTAGGTCAGTGGCTTTTCTTCATTCGATTTAGCAATTGGCATATTGTACAAGATGTGTTATGTGGGTGTGCTAGCCAGTAAAGGCTCCGAAAGAAAGAAAGAAATGCTGTCATTGTGCTCAGCGAGAGAAAGTGAATGTCTGATGATTTTAATTGCAATATTAAGGAAATGAGAAGTCAATGATATGGCTGTGGTTTAAGACTTTACTTAGTTGAGTTTATCTTTAGCCTGTTATCATCACTTCTATCATGTAATCTGTTGCGTTTACCTTCAGGGTACAATGCAGAAAAGTTACCCCTTGGTAAGCTGAGCAAATCGACAATCTTAAAGGTACATGCTCCGGTTTCTCACATGCACATTTCTCAACATCAAGGAGCCATTCCTGTTATACTTCTTGCCTCCATGATAAGTTCAGTCTCTTTGTTTTGCCTATGATACAGGGCTATGATGTCTTGAGGAGAATATGTGAGAATATTGGCAAATCTGATACAGAAAAGCTTGAGGAGTTAAGTGGGTAAGGATTTGTTGGTTATCACGCAGATAACTATAAAGACTTGCTACTAATCTAATTTTTAAGATTTTGTGCATGTAGATCTATATCAACATGAAAACATTATTGTAGGACAAGAACAGAATTTTTTTTCCCTTCTATTTTTGTTACATATTTCTGAATTTTATTGCATCCTTCATTCCAGGGAATTCTACACAATAATACGTCATGACTTTGGTTTTAATAAGATGCGTGAGTAATCTCCCTCTCCCCATTGGTTTTTTGAGTTGCTGTTGTGGGACTTTATAATCATAAAAGGCCCCGAACATAGAAATATTGTTAAATTGGGTGCGAGAAAACATTGCAATTCATTAATGTGGAGCTGTTGACTTTGTCAGGTGAATTTACCATTGACAACCATTACAAATTGAAATGCAAGCTGGAAATGGTAATTCTTATGACCATATACTCTATACTGATGACTTTTTTCCATTTGAAAATTGGATGTAATTTTCCCAATTCTTTTATTGTTTCTTCATTTCATCTCAGAGAAAGACAATATTATACTTTCATTTATTTCATTGTGAATTTCCTGATTATAAGGACAGGAAATGCCTAAGTCTTGCAGAAAAATCTTAAGCAGAGTTTCACGGAGACGTCGAGTTAATGTTTGCAGTTTTTGTTGTATCTGCAGGTTGAAGCTCTAGGGGAAATTGAAATAGCTACATCATTGATCAAGGATGATATCTACACCCAAGTATTGATTTCTGATTTTTTACTCATTTTCATCGTCAAATTGTGCTGCTTGCTGCTTTTCAGCAGTTATCTGATTTTCTGTTCTGACGTAATTTTCAAGGAAGATCCGCTCTATTCGAAATATCATTGCCTTCGTTGTGAATTGGTACCACTTGACGTTGGTTCGAATGAATTCTCTATGGTAATTAACTCTGTGAATATCAATTTGTAAGGATTCTTCATTTGACCTGAAAAATAAATCTTCAATTAGGACACATCATTTTAAATCGAACCAGAATGTTCCTTCCATTCCGCAGATTGAAAAATACATACGTAACACTGGCGATGAAACACATTATAGAATCGACATTGTTCAAATATTTAGAGCTTCAAGAGAAGGTGAAAATGAACGGTTCAAAAAGATGAGAATTCAGAGCCGTGGTCATGGTTAATCTTTCAGAAACAACTCATTGTTCCATTCTTTCCTTCTCAACAGTAGTTGATAAACCATTTAAGTATAATGTTACTTCAAACTCTTTATGCAGTTCTTTCAAACAAAAAACAGAATGCTTTTGTGGCATGGTTCTCGGCTGACAAACTGGACCGGTATTTTGTCTGAAGGTCATCTTTACTCATTCTATGTAGATATCCTCTATATTCTTTTCTTAGACGTTGGAAAGTTGGTTTCAATAATCACAAGGAAACTGTGCAGAGTTTATTAGAACTGCTTGAAATAGTTTCCAGTGGCTTTCATGCCAGAATGAGGATTATTTCATTTATAGTTAGCAGTGGGGTTCCAGACGTCACAAAGTAATTTGCAGAAATTATCTGACAGCTCTTTCATAAATCCCCCAGGTTTACGTATTGCTCCTCCAGAAGCACCATCAACTCATTCTCTTGGGAACGGGCTTTATTTTGCTGATATGTTTTCCAAAAGTGCACCTTATTGCCGAGCTAACTGGATAAACTCAGATGCTGTGCTAGTTTTGTGTGAGGTTTGTTTTTTTATCCAGCAGAGTAAATTGTTATTAAGCAGAAGATTTTACATGTGTTGATGCATGCAAAAGGCTTTACTCAGCTCCTTCTAAAGTTTAGTGATTTGTTTTAGAAAAAAAAAAGGTTTTAAGCAGCTTTTCATCTGTACACTTCCAGGTTGCACTGGGTGACATTCTTGATTATGGATCTTTTAACTGCCAAGCTAAGTTGCCAAAGGGAAAGCTAAGGTTCTTCTATATTCATCTTTCATCTCCATTTTCTCTTTGTTGATTGCTATCGTAGACCATAATCAAGTAAGGTGATCTTATAGGGGAATCTGTGGCATTCAATATGAGACGTTAGATTTAGCACCGTGCATGTTTTCCATTAGACAATGGCAGGAAGGTTTTTAAAAAATGGCAGGTAAAGGCTTTGGTTCTTCTGAAACCAATTTCCAACGCATACAAGATTGGGATTTGTTAATGGAATCCCTCCATTGAATCTTCCCTTTTTAAATTGCTATATGTATCAAAACTAAGAGAATTCAGTGATTATGTTAATTTATCCTTCTTCAATAATAATAAAAAGAAATGTCATAAATGATAGCCATTGATTCTTGTTCTGCAAGTTAAACATTACTATCGTATTATGCAGTGTAAAAGTAGCTGGCAGAACTGTCCCGGACTCTTCACAGGCTCAGGTTCTTGAAGACGGTGTTCTTGTTCCACTCGGAAAGCCAGTAGAGCTGCCTCATTCCCAGGTAGGATGCATTATAATCCTGTCCAATTTCCCCAAAAACTTAGTAGGTTTGTTGTGTACTCCACAGGCTCTTTTGTGACGTTCACTCACAAGAAGTTCATCAAAAGTTAATTAGAAGGGGTAGCAATGCAAAAGAATGTTTAGTTGCGTGTCATATGTTCTGAGCATTAACAACACATCACCTTTTACCAAGTGCCCCATTCATTCTAGGACAGAAGATAGGTGGGCTGGGCAGATAATATCATTTCAGGCTAAATGGGCACGTACTTGTATCTGTATGTATATACAGAACTTCTACGGCAGTTTCTTTACACAAGTTGTGACATATTAACTTGCAAAAATCAATGAAATGCTAGCCATTTTTCACTCTTAAACTAATAAAAATAATGAATGCAGGGCATGTGGCCGAGAAATGAGTACATAATTTTTGACGTGGATCAGATTCGAACACGTTATGTGGTTCATGCAAAGTTCTGCTATCAAATCTGTTGAATCTCATTTGAAGATTCTCACTAGTGTAGCCTTTACTCTTTGAGAAAAATATATGATGTGTACCCATTAGTTGTTGGAACGCAAGGAACCTCTGTGTGCTTGTAACACCATCTGTTTCAATCTTTCTACTATCAATGGACGTGCATATTTGGATTGCTTTTGCTTTTTGAGGGCTTGTTCATATGCCAAGAAATATTGGAATGATATCTTCGCATGATGAGTATGGTGGATTCTCTTGGCGCTCTCCCTTGATTATTTATCTGAATTGTGGACGGACGGACGGCATCCAGTTTCAGGAAATCATCATGAGACGTACGATCAATTTCTACCTCATTCAGAGGCATCTATCAAATTCAACTTGTCAGAATACAAGTCAAGGTTTATCCTCGCTTCTTCTGTTGCTAGCTCTGCTGTTTCTGAGGGAGCTGATATTGCTCGTACATCGCTGCCGTTGGCTCTGCTATTGCTGGGTTTCCTGTTATCATCCGTTGACATTTCCAATTCTGCTGAAATTGCATGCCAAATGCTAGTCTACCTGTGTGTCTATACCACTCCGGCCTCCTATGGAACATCCATAAACTAGTTGGTAGCAGGCTCAATATTAGTGTCCGTTTGTTTACGCGGTAGAGATTGTATTTAAAATAAAATACAGTCAAACATTTAGTAAAGAAAAAAACACTAATTACTCTCAGTACTAATTACTATTTAAGGGGCCCATCATTTTCTATGTTTGAAACGCAGGATTGGAAGAAACAGCTATCACATGTTTTTTTACTGTTCATGTTAATTACACTGTTCACTTAAAAAATAGTTAACAATACAATTCACTTGCATTGCGTGAACTTTTTTTTTTTAGCATCTTAATTTTTTCAACATTGTTTTTTTTTAAAAAAATTAGTTTAGAGTGAATTTTATATCTGATAATATTTTATCTAATTTTATTACACGTTAAAAAAATTATGAAAACTATAGTTCTTGTCGGATATATTTCGTACGTAATGGAATTGTAAATGGTTTCATGAAATAATAAAAAATATTTTATATTAAGTATGATTTATTTCATGATGTAATAACAATAGTTAAATTCACAATATTTAAATTAAAAATCATCAATATTAATATATTTTTTAAAAATTATTTTATAACCTCAATTTTAAAAGTATTTTTAACCAAACACATTAAACTATTTTTTCTTTAACCTTAATTTCAACCATAGTTTTAACCAAATATCTATTTTTTCAAACCAACCTCAACTAAAAGTACTTTTTATAAAATAATTTTTTTAAACCACAACCACAACAGCTATCACAATACAAAACACATTCTGATTATAATATAACCAAATGTTAAAGATATTTAATTTTTTATATTCATTAGTTAATACATTAAGGACATGTCTATTTTCAAAGTGATTATAGTTACATGTTTTTTATGGAATTAAAATTTCATAGTTATATAAAATCAAAAAAACTGGAAATTATTCTTCGAAATTTGTCATGTTTTCCTAATTAATTTAGATTTTTTTTATTTGATTGAGAGCTTCTTTTATTTTTCTAGTTTAATTTAGTATGTATTATATATATATATATTAGTGGAGTTGTAATATTGAGTTTTGAATAGAAAAAATATTGAATAATAAAATTTTAAATTAAGGCTTTTACAAAGTGATTTTATTCAACAAAAATCTATATATTTTTAGTAAAAAGATTTAGATATCCTTAGCATTTTCCTGATAAAATCTATACACACACACACACACACACACACACACACATAGGAGTACTAGATAGTGGTCGGGTGAGGGGTTTCGTTTTCGAATTTTAAAAAAGAGCGAATTTTGAAAGGCAACTTAGACGAGAAGTCGTCTAACTAACAGAATAAAACACACGCCCAATGAGCCAAAAAAGTATTGGAAGCAGTGAAGTAATTTCATGTTGAGTTGAGGGATTTCTTTCATGTAGGGAGGAGGGGAGTAATTGAAAATGGGTGATAGACAAGCCGTAGATCAGCAGCAGCTACAATCTCCATCGCAGCTGCAGCAGCAACAACAACAAGGAGCAGCAAGAGAAGACATGATTGGGTGTGTGATGGCTTTAGAGGCGGCTTTGCTTCCATGCTTGCCTGCCAGAGAGCTCCAGGCCATTGACCGCTCTCCCCATCCTTCTCATCAGAGTTAGTAACTACTGTCGATCTCTTTTTTAATTCCGTTGCTTATCATTGTGTAATTTTTATTTTTTGTAATTTTCTGAAATACAATACAATTGGAATTGAGGCTTCATATTTTGGAGAGCATAGATCCAAAAAGAAAATAGCTCTAGAATGATTCTAGTCTGTTCATTTAGGTTTTGGATAATTGGAGCTACAATGGCTGATGATAGTCCTGCCTTTCCAATTTATTATTAATGAGGTTGGTATTGCTGCTTCTCGTCATCCCACTCACACTTGGGATGTGGAGGGGTTAGGGAGGGAGCAACCCTTTGTATGAAGCCTAAGGTCCAGCTTACCTCCCCATGAACAAAAACTAAGGGTATGTTTACCTGGAAGGGAGTGTGGATAGGAGAAAGGATCGATATTAACCTGTCTATTAAGCTTGTTTGGCTAACGAGGGAAAGGATGGAAGCCAATCTGCATCTACTTATATTGGGAGGATTGAAAATTATAAGTAGGCAAAGATAGAAGGGACCCTTCCAATCCTTTCTTTATTTAATCTCCGTCCAGACCTCATCCACCCCCCTAAATCACACCCCTGTCTCCTAACAAAAAGATCCTAAAGCTCTAGGAGATAGACAAACATCTGTAGGTGTTTGCCTGGAGATTCTCTTTTCATTGATGTCTCTTGTTCCATTACTCATCCATCACAACTAAAATTGCCAAGCATGAACGTGATGGTGGAAACTGCTAGAAAAACAAGTGGTAGAGATTTTTCGGAACTAAACTTTTGATGCATGTCCTGAAACTATAGCATGTACTTTAGGCTTTTAGGGAGCAGAATATTTTTTCTTCATTCCTCTTATAACTAGACTTTTCTTTATCCATCCCTCTCGTTTGGCCCTTCATCACTCTTTCCATGACATTCTATCACCGGGTCTGCTACTGTATCAAAAGGGAATGAATTTGAATAGCGTGGCATGAATTTAGTGTAAACTAATTGAAGTGCTGGACGCATTCATATAGCTAGAAGCCGAGAGTACTAGACTACTAGTTTATGTTCTTAAAACAAAACTATTAAATGATACATGCTGAAAAGTTTTTTCCTTTTCAATTGTTCCAGTTGATGTGGAGAGACATGCCAGGGATTTCATGGAGGCTGCCAAAAAGCTTCAACTGTATTTTATTGGTCTGCAGCGTGAAGATCAACCAACCATGTCTGAAACACTGAGGAAGGTAAATTCCCACCACTTGCTCCACTTCCCCCAAAGCATCATTGGGACTCTGATGAAATGGTGTGTTGCATCTTAACAGGATATTGCTATGATGGAAGAAGAGTTGAAAGTAAAGGATGAGCTGATCAAGAGACAAGAGAGATTGATTCAAGGGTGGAGGAAGGAATTGAAAGATCAAGCGGAAAAACACAACACTGAATTAGAGAGAGTGTAACGTCAGACATTTGGGACGCCAAATCGGGATCAATAATAGTTATTTTTATTCAAGTGCTTGCCCGGCATTATTTTATCATTTTTTTTTCTTTTTATCTTTTTTGTGTGTAAATCGGGGCTTAGAGCCCAACATTATTTTATCCTTAGCTTTCGAGAATGCGCGATTAATCAAAACACCTTCTGATAACAGCCATGCATCGAAGATTGACTGAAAATGGCCAATGTCTTTGGGTGACCAATATGTGATTATAACTGGCAGCATCATTATCTAATTTAATCTGCAACATTACACTCAAGCAAAAATTACTGTTGAGTGATTCTCAGAAGCAAAGGAAAATATTTGACATAAGTCACTCATAGCTACAATGATACACGAAAACTCTAAACCTCCTGTTCAAACAAAGAATGAAAAAGATAACATGACACACTTGCAAGAAGTTGAAGGTCCTAATGTCAGCCCTCCCCTAGTAGCAGCTAAAAACCCAATCATTTTTATCTATTTCTTGGCGTAGGTAATTAGCATTGAATTCTGCTGAAGTATCTTGAATCCCTGAAGTCCATGCATTGCACCCGTTGATTGCATCTCATCTCCATACTCTACAAAGGCAATCCCTGGCTTTGCTTCCACCATCCTGACCTCCTTAAAACCGGGATACTGCTGGAAGAGCATTTGCAGCATCATTGGAGTAGTCTCATTGGGAAGATTTTGAATAAACAGGATGTTATTTGGTGGAGCTGGAGCCTCAGGAATCATAGATTTCACACCACCTGGATAGGGTATTTGTAATAGCTGCAACAACAATTTGAAGGTCAGGATCATAATAAGAGGTATCGAACTTTCTTTTCACAACAAATTGACAGATAAGCTTCACCAGTTTCTGAAAACAGGCTGTATCCTTTTGAATCTCAGCAACGAACTCTTTCACTAATTAATGGAAGTGAAACTAATTTCCATTAGTAGTTTATCATTAGCCAAGGTAACTAGCGATGAATTATTGTTTGATGTTTGATAAGTTGATCAACATAGGATCAGCAAATAATGGTTTTCCATCAGCAAAGAGAAGTAACACTCTAGATTGACTGGCTAGAAATGCAATCCTCTTTGCCTACTTCAAATGTATATATATTATAAATGCTGGCCTGCTCTCTGTACTTTATAGCAACCAAAAGTTAGTTTGTAAAGAAGTCAATCTTAATTTTCGAATTCAAATATAAAATTAACTAGCTGAATTTCAGGTGAATAGTAATCATAAACATGCTGTCAGATCCATAATCAATTAAGATACAGAGGAAGATGAAATTAACCTAAAAACCACATATTCTAAAGAACCCAGTAGGGTAATCCTAATAGAACAGAGAACATGCTTACAGAAGGTGTTGTCCCGTAGGCGCCGCCATAAGCAGGAGTCAGGCCCACTCCCACTTGATTAGCATCATGTTGATCTTTCTTCTTTTTCCCTGCCATTAGAAAAATATAGATCTCAGAGGAAAATAATTCATAGAAAATGAAGAAGCATAATCTACACAATGATACATCTATCCCAAATCGGTTCCCCATCTCAAAGTAATATCAACATATGCACTCTACTGTTTCACAGCCATGTGTATTTAATTTTTTTTTATATTTTTGGTTATGAAAGGGGCCAAAGGTCCAAAACAAAGAGCTAACCACTACCACAATCACGACTAATCCCTATTGCCATTAAATCACCTTTTGACTTCTCCCATTAAAAAGCAGGAGTGGCAAAAAAATATGGTCCTGAGTCTCAGCACAAAAGTTCACTATGCATATTGTTTACAAACACAAGTACACGTTCTGTTTCATGCTTATATATATATATATAAACTTAGAATCATAGTTACACCATTCACTCTTTCTATAATCTATATGAGCAAGGCCATGACATCAAAATTGCGACTTTGCTAAGTCAGACAGTGAGTACAAACAAAATTACAATTGGTCATGTTCTATCCTTGCAAGATCCAAAATAAAGGTTCATAAAAAAAATAAAAAATGTGCTACTACTCCCACATGCAAAAAACAGAAACACTTTAAGCAAATGCTTGGCACTTATCAGTGAGTTTCTTTCTGTCATTCACTAAATAAAGAATAAAAAAAAGTGAGAGAGGGAGAGATAGAGATGCCTTACCTTTTTCCTCATGCCTCCTTCGTTTTTCCCGTGGAACAAAAGTACCATCAGCTTTTGCTATGATATCCGATTTAGTTTTTGCATATTGTATTCTCTGCATTAGAAATATTTTTCATCAACAATAATTTTTGGCAAAAGAGAGGGACCCATGCTTTACAATAGTTGAAACATAGAATATGAGCTTAGTCAAAGCAAGGAAAAGAAAAACAAAGGAATCATGTTTAAATGCGGTTCTCTGCCAATAGATTAAACAGCAAAAGAAAGAAAAGGTTAGAAACATGACGAGGTTCTTCTCTACTAGTAAATAGAAAGGAACAAATTCCACCCAGAAAATTAATGAAGAACCTTTATTTTTACCGATTGATGCTGAAGAAGTAAGAACGTGTATCTTATAAGCAAACTAGGATCTAATTGTTTCTAATTCAAGCTATGAAACCAGCAATGCACAGAATAAGAAATGGGCAGATAAGCACTATGAAAGAGCAGCCACTCCTTCATCGATCTGGGGGGGGGGGATCTAGGTCCATTTGAGCCCTCTTATCTAACCCAAGCAAGACATTTAATAACTAAGGAAAACATTAACCATTTTTTCACAAGGTTCCCTAGAGTTATTAAATCCTCTGCAATTTCAAGAACTTTCCTGTGAAAAATGTGATGCTGACTTGGTTCATGAATGTTCATAGTAATCATTTCATGTTTATCATACCATAATGAATGTTTACTTCATGCATTGTTTAATTCACACATTGTTTGGTTCGTGTGTTGTCCACATTAAGTTCTTGTATTTGGTTTTTCCACAACATGAGAAACTTGTCACAACAGTTTTTTAGAGTTTTTTTTCACGCATACAGAGGTGTTCTTTTTTACTTTATTGTAGTTAGTGGATCTAGATACAGTCGCAAGTTTTCTTGATCTTTTGTTTGTTCAACTTTTTCCATTAAAATTCTGCCTAGAAATCTTAAATAACACCCATTGTTTCACATATGAACACAAATAGGATAATTTCAAAACTTAAAACATAATATAAGAAGAAAGAAACCCTAACAATATACATGCATACATACATACCATGGGCTTATCATAAAAGGGGAAAGACTGCATTTGCCGTATAGCTTTAGAGGCAGACTGAACATCCTCGAAAATAACCCAAGCTTGCCCTTTGTGTTTCAATGTCTTGAATGCCAATATCTCCAGTATCTTCCCGAATTGCGAGAACACAGCGTGCAGCGATGTCTTCAACTCTTTTTTTTTTTTTCCAAGTCAGACATTATCACATACAAACCATATATGTGAGAAAGAGGACGACAATTGAAAATTAAGAAGGAAAAAAAGGAAAGAAGAGGGGAATCTGACATTACCATCGATTTTGATCTTCTCGTTGAGATTGTTGATGTAAATAGTCATGTTCTGCGAGACATCAGTGCCTGTACTATTATTGTTATCTCCCATTTCTTTTCTCTCTTGTAATGCCATGATTTCCAGCTCTAAATTTTTCTGGAAAAGAAAGAACGAAGAAGAAGAGACTGAGAGCTAGCTGTTTTTCCTGATAAATACACGAGCAAGACTGGGGGTTTAATTTGATTTCTTTAGGGTTCTACAATCTACATTTTGCCCAAAAATCTAACAGCCACTGAAAAAGAGGGAGAGAGGCAGATGTGCGTCAGGCCCAACTTGTCTACCCAATCCACCTACTTGGATTATGAGTAGTAGGCGGGCCCATTATTAGATAAGGTCAATTTTGGGTTTGGCCCATTATCCAAGGCCTTCAATCAAGCTGGCTTCGAGAAAAGAGAAGGGCATGCAATTTGACCTCTAAAAGCCTGTTTGGCATTGCGGCCAAACCAGTTTTTTGAAAAAAATTAAAAAAATTTTATTTTATTTTTGTTAAAATTGAGTGCGGTTTGTATTTTTTAGATCGTTTTGATGTGCTGATATTAAAAATGATTTTTAAAAAATAAAAAAACATTATTGGCATGCTTTTCAGCACGAAAAGCTATTTGAAAATCAACCGCTACTACACTCTCAAACACCCTTTAAAACCTTGAAGAAGAATGACTCTGTCCGCATATATATGATCCCAACCTTTTCAATCAACACAAAGGCCACATCGCATCTTCTGGTATGAAATAATCCACGTAGCCTAGCTAGATAAGGTATCAAGGAGGGACATTTCACCACAAAGTATACAAGGCAATATTTGAAAACAGAGATGAAATTTTATTTTTTTAAAATTTAAAACTTGTTTTGTTTAAAATTAATTTTTATGTTTTTAAATTATTTTGATGCGATGATATTAAAAATAATTTTTAAAAATAAAAATATTATTTTAATATATTTTTAAATAAAAAACACTTTAAATTGCAAAGGTGCCAATTATTCAATTAGAGAATTAGAGGATAAGGATGGAAGAACATTGGCTCTCGTGAATTCTCAAGTGGCGCGAGGACTTTTTCTTGATGCATGCATATGAACGTTGTATGATTCCCAGTCCACTTCATTTGGTTCTGCTCTATCTTTCTTTAGTGCTCAGCTTCCCTGAATACAAAAGGAGACAACGAGAAAACAAAGCACGTGACCACCAATTTCAATTTGAGAAATATCTTATGGCTACTTGATGTTCATGCCAGCCTTATTTGCTGTTGCTTGTGCCTTCTGTTTTGCTAGGGTATACTATAAGAATGGCTCTGTTCTTAATCATTTACATCATTAGCTACAAGAAAATAAAAGGTAAGGAGTTGACTAAAAGTTAAGAGTCATTTAGAGCCACTCAGGATCTTGGCAGATGATTTTTTAAAAAGAAAAAAAGGTGTTGACAAAGAAGTTTTTAATGGGGCACGTCAAATGCCCACTAATTTGACATCTATCAGAATTTGACTTGGCTAACAAATCTATCTTCTGATCTAGGCAGTCACGGAAAATTAAGATTCTGGCTAGATTATGCTTTGTTTTAGTATGGATATTCTTGTTTTTTAAAAGTGTTTTTTATTTAAAAATATATTAAAATTATTTTTAATATTAACACATTAAAATATCTAAAAATACTAAAAATATATTAATTTAAAATAAAAACAAAAACAAAATAAAATTTAATTTAAAAAAAATATATTTTTTAAACATAAAAACAAACAACACTTGCTGGATAGAGACGTTACGTTCCAACTTGGAAAAGCAGACTTTATGCTAGATCATTACAGTTCACACAAGTTGCTGGAAAACCAGCTATCTAGCTCCATTGAGCAGCTGTTACTGAAGGCAATGACCGTCAGGAGACAGCTGCAGCCTCCATGCAATCGTAAGGGTAAGGAAAAGAGCGAGTGTCCCACGGACCGAACATGATTCATGACAAAGTTAGAGCGCAAGGAGTAAAAAAGAGATTTTCATGGGTATTTTAGGACCACAACAAATCTTTTTAAGAAAAGAAAAATAAATAAATTCTTGCAACATAGATAGCTCTTGTCTTTTTATGCCGCGCCCCGGTTTCAAGAAAGCCATGCTCTGTTGCGTGGTATTGCTTTGCTGTTGGCTTACCACGTGGAATTTGCCTGGTGTTTCAGAGTCTGAGGCTATCAATTCTCAAAAAGCTACCAGCTACGCTGCCTGTGGTGGTCCGCAAAGATATTTTTATTTGGATTAGCAATTTGTAATCGTTCTCAACGTCTAAACTAATTTCTTAATCTCGGATTTTTGTTTCTCCAGTGTCATTAGCATTTGCTTAATTTAAAAGATTCCGTCCGGCCATTTTTTTTATTCTTTTATGTTCTCTGGAAAAGCTTGAGGTTTCTAGGCTATCAAGAAACTCTGTGAACAATGATATGCCCACTGCGAGGGAAGAGAAAACATCTACAAAAGCATATTTGGAATTCTCGCTAACATCAGAATCAGAATCCTTGCCACCACTACACATTTTTCTGCGAGGACAATTTAGTTATTCCCGAGACAAATAAAAACTAATGGAGGGTGATTAATAAATTAAGAAATGAGAATAACGCCATCTATTTATCCATCCAATTCGTTTCTCTCTCTCTCTCTCTATACAATTTTTTCTTCCATACAAGAAAATAAACGTATAAGCTTACATTACAAATATTAGTATATCGAAAATTGGATTTCTACCCCCTCCCCTAAAAAATAAAACAAGAAGTCAACATACACACGTTTCTTCCAACTTTTTACTCACAAACTCTTTGCAGTACAAGCTTTTATGCAAGTTGGATGATACATTTTAATTGGTGATTGTGATGTGTTCTATGCAAACCAGACTTCTTTGTTTTTTTTATTAATGTGTCACTAACATTCATTAATTTCTCCATCAATTACAATGTCAAACATTATAATTAATGGGAGATATCAATATTTTTACCAATCAATCATAGCATTACTTTTTATATTCAAGATAAGTTATCGTGTTCAAAATCTATAAATATCTTAAGTTGTCGAATTAAAAACAAGATTTTCATGTTATATAATTCTACTCAATATTTCTCTATATTTTCTCTTAATTTTATCTTACATGACAAGACTTAATTTTCTCATACTAATCACTTACTCTCAAGTTTCTCTTATATTATTTATTTTCTATTATTACTAATTCAAGTATCCAAGAGCTTTTTATTTTATAAAATTATTCTTGATATCAATAATATCAAAACAATAAAAAAATTTATTTAAATTTTTTTAAAAACACTATTTTAAACATGTTTTCAAACATACGCTCTAGATTGAAGGTAAGGTGTGGAGAGAGGGCGACTAGTTTGCTAGCTCCGGAGTAAAAAGGTGAAAGGTATGAGAGAGGCAAATGATTTACTAACTCTTGAGATGAAGATTGAAAGGGAGGGACGGGCGGCTGGTTAGTTAAGAAACTAGGGTTAGAAAGCAAATTTACCAATTTATAGTACTTTTAATTTTTTCTGTTATCTTCGAATTATTTTGGTTATTTCAGTTTTAGCTTTACAAAATTAAAACTAAATCAAATATTTTTTAAAATTTATTAATTAGTTTAATTTTTTTTTAGTTTGATTTTTTTAGTTAATTTGTTTATTTTGATTAATTGGTTTTTTTTCACCCCTGTTAATTAATCAATATCTTGAAAAGGAGGGAAAAAAGAAGAAGTGACTCAGCAAAAAGCAGGAGAAGCTTGGACACTTTGGGAGACGGTGTTTTAACTTTTAATTTCCCTGGACAAGACCTCAATGCACAAATACTCTCCTGTCGTGAAATCGAGACACGACAACATGTTCACGTGAGTTCACACGAGTTAAGGCGGTAGCCAGTGGCATCTATCTCAACAAATCAATTCAAAATTGGGCACCTAAAGCTAGAGCCCATCAATTTAAAGAGCTGGAATCTGCACATACTGAAAGCCATTTTAGTTAAATTATTATTGACTCTTGACTTAGTCGGAATTCTCGTTGATCTTTCACGAGTTCCTTGGGCCAGGAAGAAGTCTTCCAGAAAAAAGAAAAAAAAAGAAGCAAAACACACGCACAATAAAGGGACCCTCTTGTGTAGTTCAAGTGGACTGCTTATGTCATGTTGCTTACCTATCATTATCGGCTGTAAGTCCTTTTAACTTTTTTCAAGACACCGCTCTCACGCCGATCATTCCGGCCGTTCGTTTTTTAACATTGAAAAGTATTTAAGTAGAAACTTAATTTTTTTCTTCGAATGAATTTTTTTTTGTTTTTGTAAATTGTTTTAATATACTAATATTAAAAATAAAATTTAAAAAATATTATTTTAATATATTATTAACCAAAAACATATTTTAAAATACCAGCTCGAAGAGGTCAAAAGAGGTTTCCTTCTTCTTGGCCGTTGTTTCTTCACTCCTCTGACTCTCTCAACCGTTGGATCATCGATGTTTCTCGTCATTAATCTGAAGAATTTAGTAAGATTGTAAAAGAGCAAAAACTAAGTCATTAACTAGGAATTAAGGATAGGCCAAGTGTTTTCTTTTTCATTAAAAAAATATGGGTATTTTAAGTTTTTTTAAAAAAAGGACAGGCGAAAGCGGCAGAAGGAAGAAACAGTCATCACGTGGCAGGATTCAAGAACATAGAAGAAGTTCACTGCATATAACTCTTAGCGTAATTTGACAGGGTCCACCGTTTAACCGTAGTGGATGCTATTTCTTCTTCGAGGCTCACGCGTCTCAGTTTCCGTCTCTTTCTATATAAACCCCTCAAGGCTACCTTCTCCCATCACATGTTTTCGCAACCTTGAGCAGAGAGGGTCTAGAAAAAAAGAAGAAGAGTGACTCTTTGTTTCTCTCAGCTGCTGCACAAGGTTTCTTTAAGAAACAGAAGAAGGAAACAAAAATTTCTACTGCTGTTGAAACATACAAGTTCATTCTCTTTAGTTTCTATAATTTCTTTGACAAGTTTCGAATCATATCACAAGCTGTATTCAATTACAATGGCTCGTTCTTCCTCAAACGCAAAGGTCATCTCTGGCTTGATCAGCAAGGCGATCAACGGCAGGGGATTCTCAGCTGTTGCATCACAAGGAGCTGCTGTGTCCAAGGCAAGAAGCGGTTCTGATGCCATGGTGAAGAAAACAGGGGAGGAGGTTGGCAAGTCTACCGAGAAGACTTCCTGGGTTCCAGATCCTCGTACTGGATTCTACAGACCAGGAAATGTTGCTGAGGAGACCGATGCGGCTGGATTACGTGCTTCCCTCTTGAAGAAACACTGAGAAATCACTATCTAATCTTATTAATAAAATTTGATTACTATATCATGTTCTACGGTACAAAACGAAGGATCGATGACGCATGTGTGTTGTGGGGGTGGTTCTGATGCATTGGCAGCGTGGGCTATCGGTGTGTGCGCGCAAAAAAAAAAAAACAGATCTTGGCTCGGTTCGATTACTGTTATGGCATACATCTCTGTCCTCTCTCTGTTTAAGGGACAGGATTCGCAGGTTTCTTACAGATGTAATATCTCTTCCTATAAATTCATCATGCAATTACAGGTTATGTATTACACGCGGCCTCAAATTATTAGTTTTTGTTTCCCTTTATGCGAAAACCATTAATTTTTCATGATATTTTCGCGGCAGCACGTATAGCTTTGCCCTTTCAATTGATGACGTTCAGGTCTGAAACCTGAAAACCAGTTTTTCCAATGAATTGGAATGCCCGCTTTTGATTGGCCAGACACCGGAGACAAAAAATAATAGTCCACAAGAAATACGAGTGGCTACTTTCCTTGTTATTGCTTATTGTCTTCACCACACGCTAGTAATTATTTTTTTAAATATTTTAAAAAATATATATATTAAATAATTTTTATATTTAGCATATTAAAACAATAAAAAAAAATTATTTCAGAAACAAAAAAAATAAATTTTAAAAACATGTTTATGCTGTAAAAACAAACATACACTACAAACAACTAATAATTATAGTGTTAGAATTATAAAAGAAATTCTCCATACCAAACTAATTAATTAAAAAGAAAACAATCTAAATCTAAACCTCCATTAATTTTCGTTGTATAAGGAGTTATTGATAATGCTTTTTAAATTGTTTTTTATTTATAATTTTTTTTAAGAGTTTGTTAATAGTTTTGATATATTAATATTAAAATTAAAAAATATTATTTTAGTATATTTTTAATAAAAAACACAAGTCGCAAAGCATGGTTGAAAACCCTTATCCATGCGATAAATAATATATTTGAACGAGCAGGACGATCTCCTCCTAACTTGAAACAAATAAAGCTTAGCCAAAAGCAACACCTGTTTACGCGTAGTCTAATACCATATATTTTGATTATAGCGTGCAGTCTAATATTACCATTTTGCTAACTTTGGTGCTTGATCAATCTAATAATGCAGGCAACACCATCAACAGCAGGTCCCTCACCAACCGAAAATTGCATATTCACTCCTTCCTTGTCTTCTGCCTTCCAAATAATTTATCAAGATTCTGCCGCTGAGGATGGCTTCCTCTATTTATTCTTTGCCGATTAATGGTTTAATAATCGAACTCGTATATAATAAGTGGCGACAGCAGACAATTTCTTTTGTCATCCTTTACTGGGTAATAATTCGTTAAAGATACCTAGCTGCTGTTCATCAGTGGGATCTTTATAATTGAAATCGCATAATGATCTTCTAATATTATAATGGATGGTGAGAAGGGAAGTTAGGCAAAGTTCAGTTGCCAGTTTGAATGCCGATTCGGTGAATAGTCGAGTCTGGCTCGCAGAAAAATAAAAGCTGTCTGTTGTGACAGTGACGAGGGAAATGCACCGCTTTTCTGTTGATATTGAGAAGGCAGCAATTTCAACATTAATATAATATTATTCGAATTCGGATCGAAAGACCTGCATTCTGTCGCCTGAGGACGATTCTCTTGTGGGTTCACCCAATATTTCAGGGTTTGCTTGCAAAAGGAAAAATCTTGAAGAATAGAAACTCAATTTCAACTAGAACTGATAAGATTCTGTAATGGATGAATGATTGGGTAAGTAGGTAACAAATTAACAATGCAATGAACCTTGGAATAAGATATTTTAGATTGCAGGTAGAATTTGTTTTTGAAAAATTCATGTTTTGGTTTTAAATTAATTTTTTATATATTTTAAAATCATTTTAATATATTAACATCAATTAACTTCACATGAATGCATAAACTCCGATGGAGTTTACCCACGAATTAAAGTTAGTGCTTGTGATGCCAAATATCTACGCGTCCCAAATAAGTCAATAATTTATAATGGTAGGAGCAGCGGAGACGGTATCTTTCGTGTCAGGTCATCATGGATGTCGTGCAACAAGTTTCTTACAAGACGAGGTTTGTTTTGGTGATGATATACGGGTTAATTACACCAGGACGGGAGCCTTGTGCACAGAATCCTGTTGTAATGCTCCAGTAGCAAACATAAATCAACAAGAACTGAGGTAGGATTTAGGAACGATGATGCTGTTTCTCCTTCTTTTGGCACATGCCAGTCTCTGTGTTTACTCATATGACCGTGCTGTATCTCCTTCGCATTTTGGATGGAGTATTTTCTCCGTATGGAGAAGAAAGACGTGGGAAACATATATTTCACTTCGCATGATCAGTTCAAGGAGAAAAAGCTTCATGAGCACGTGCTCATCTTCGTTCTGTCACAGGCAAGCACAGTTAAAGAAAGTTCTCCGATCCTGCCTTTTGGATTTGGTGAAAACCACAATATACCTTTCTCCAAATCAAGCTATGGGCGGCGCTGGAAAACGAAAGGCAGCAGGACAGTCCCTTGATAAGACACCATGAAATGATGGAGCTTCCTCAACTTCACGCTCAGTCAAATTCGTGCTTTCCATGGACCAGAGAAGCTTCTAATCCGGTAATCCCCAGAGGCCCAGTTTTACTCCTCTGCGTTAGCTCCTGCAAGCACTTGGGAACGTGGTCTTTTTGTATCTTTAAAAATTTTAATTGTTTTTATTTAAAATTAATATATTTTTTAATTTTTTTAAAGTGTTTTAATAGATTAATATTAAAAATAATTTAAAAAATATATTATTTTAATATATTTTTAAATTAAAAACACTTTAAAAAACAACCATACCTATATTCTAATCTAAAAATACAGAGATAAATTGAAGTGTACATGCGCAACTCCAATCCTAAATATATGTTCTTACACCACGCTATCCAAGAGGGGACATCATCTAGAGAATACTACAAACCTAAATTTTCCTTACCTATCTTGCACTCTCTTTGTTATTTCTGCTCGATTCTCCAAATGCAAGCCCGTGTTAGGCATTACTGCTCTAGGAGAGGCGCAATTGCAAACAATGAGGCAGAGAGCCTCTTCAACAAGAGAACCTCATCAACTTCAAACCAGAAAGACTAGGAAATATACCTTCACTCGACAAATCTGACTCAACTGAAACCTCGATCTTGAGGTGTATGACTATTTTAAGACCTTAAGAGCATTGCATGAGAAAACATAACAAGGGAGAATAATACTTTACATACCCTTCAATTTCCTAACAGCATACACGAATTCCAGCTACCAAAGAATTTAAAATCCCCACCAGATATATCAACATTACCTGTATAGCCTCTCAAATCTACTATCTGTGTGTGCTAAAGCTTGGTAGAATAAACTCAAATTACTGAAGCTTATCTGTGAAATTAGATTTTTCAGATACTTAACCGTTCTTTCATGAAGTTATCATGGGTACTACAAAACAAATTGCAAATTGTGAGGATAATTTCTTGACCTTACAAACTATAGCAAGTTACAAGTACTTGTCAACAAGTCCAAGGCCATAGTTTTTCTGCATCTCAAGTGACTAAAGTTGGGAATGACTCGGCCAAATGCCATTCCTACAATACAATTAGCAGCTTGTGATATTGCAGTTGTAATGGCATCAAAAGGGGTATTGCAAGTTCTTACACTCATGGGCCAAATACTGTTGCCAATACTCATGTAAGAAAAGGCCAGGTTCCAAATGAGCACAGGCATTCTAAACCAAAAGAAACTCCAACGAGGATCCATAAATCCTTGAAACGAAGAGATGCACCTTTAGCTTTCCAGGCAGAACCTTTTCTGGAATAGCTGAACACATACCCTCATCCTCATATAGTAGGTAGATAGTTCTAAATAACTTCTTTTAAAAGTTACTTTTCCTTGTTATAAAAGAAGAAACATATAGAGTTCAAAGCAAACATAATTAGGAGAGGGGTGATTTGTTTCAAAATGTCCACATAGCGATGGTTCCGCCCTGAATCAAGACTGGTTTTCCGTATCAGTTTGAAATTTGAATGATTTGATAGCTTCTACTACCAAGTTCTTGAAATAAATTTAACAATTGTGCCATCATCTCCAATTTGTTGACAGCATGAAGAATGTAAGGAAACATCCTAAAACCCAAAGCGAGCCTACGCCGTGCTAATTGCTTAACGGAAAGTGTTATAAGAAAGCTGCATAAATACGGTTTACAATTTCCAATTCTTTTCCTTCAAGAGAAAATAACGATTCGATTCAATACCAAGTCCAACTAAAAGAAAAGCATCCCATTATTCGTCCCTTCAATATCCATTAATTAACAGGTAAATAAATCCCTAAAAAGAGGAAACAAAGGGGTTTGATCTAAGCTTGGTTGCTAACTCAACATTATTGCAATTCAACCCACACCCACACTGTGGACACTCATAGAAATTATCGATTGGAAAACTGGCGGAAGCGATTCCAACAGATAAATCGAGCTCATCTCCATTTCTAATAACCTCCACAATATTTAACCAAAAAAACAGAACCTTCACACTTACTCCACTCAAACTCGTTAGCCTGTTGTCGCTTATGTAACCACTGATTGTGGATTTGTAGTAAAGCTGATAAGAACCTTCCACAGAGAAACCGCACGAACCGTTCAAAAAGGCGCTGAATTCGCCAGTAGTTTTGTCGAGTTTGTAGCCTGTGACACCTTTTGGGAGAATACCGATCGGGAAGTTGTATCCAGCTATGATTTCATACGCCGTTGGGAGATTGTCGGTGAAGGTGAGAGATGATGAAGTGACGAGCGGCGATAGGATGAGGAAGAGGGTGAAAATGGCGGTGAAAGACATTGGGGTCGCTCTGCTTGGTGTGAAAAGGAGTCGTTTTTTATTTTTGTTGATTGAGTAAATTTTGTTGATTTCTGCTTGGGAAGTCGTTGGAACTCGGTAGGACACGTAATGACTTTTGGAAAAGTAGTTGGTGAGTGCTGATTTTGTCACCATCGGAGAACCTAGATGATGTCTCTGGTTTTCTTTTTGTTTCTTCGCCTCGATATCATCAATGTTTCATTACTGCTCAGCAAAACAATGTCGTAAAGCATTGTTCTTTAAGATTCATTTACCTGATTTATAGTCAATTTTTCCCTTTTCAAACCCTTAATTTTCTCTTTCAAACTCGATCATTGAACTTTTTTTCTTTACAATTTTATCCTTACACGGTGTGTTATTATGATTTTAACACATAATTTTATGGTAATTAACTGATTTTCGAGGACTAGCCATGTAATAAGAAGATAATCTGCACTCTATAAATTCTATTTAAAATAAATTGTATTATTGTTTATTAAAAAAAGGTTTATTGTGATTAAAATTATTTAAACTAACATGTTTTTATTTTAAACTTGCATTCAAATAACAGTTTTGGACTTAGGCCTTAAAATAATATGATTTTTATTTTGACAAAAAACGCGCATTGGACTTGTGGGGTTGGTGAGTTATGGATAGGCATAAGCCCATTCCAGATTATATTTATAGATCTTTTATTCTTTTCTTGAACTTATAATTCATGGATTTGACCGATAATCTAATAATCCAAATATTTGTTTATGTTACTCCTCGGATAGAATATGAAAACTATGCTATGCAACATTTGATGCAAAAGCGAGGAAAATCATATTAAAACTTCATAGCTGCATAATTCCTTCTTTTATTTTTTTTTAACACCCAAGCCATTTCACATGAGGTAAAATAATTGTTACCGAGTGTTTAACTACAAGTGAATGCTGACTCACCATGCCATATGTCATCGCATCCAAATGCTATCACATTTGCCATGATGAGTCAGCATCCAGCTAAGTCAAGGGGCCCGCCACAACTTTCAACATTTCCAGAAAAGCAAAAATAATGGACAAAATTTAATTAAAATAACAAGAGTTAAAAAAAAAAAAGATTTGGATTTTGGGATTGCTAGCGGCCACAACTTCTCCAGCGCCAGAATGCAAATTTAGAATTTACGTAAAATTTGTGGGTGTTTGGGATATTGGAAGGTGAAGCGTTTTAAATTGTTTTTTTTTTAATGTATTAGAATATAAATTTTAAAATTTTTATATTTGAAAATATATTAAAATAATATATTTTTATTTTTAAATTTTTTTCATATTAATATAAACTATATAAAATTATATATAACAAATAATTTTAAATTTTTTTCAAAAAAACAAACCGGCTGTAGACTGATAAAAGATCAATTCCCCGTTTTTTTTTTTTTAAAAAAAAGAACATTTCCTGCTAAATAACTTTTGCATACGAAAAAAATGGCAAAAGGTAAAAGGAGAATAGAAGAGACACATTATCAGACCGCAAGATATTCAAGAAAAAAGGAATAACGAAAAATGAAGACAAGGCAATTAAAAGACAAAATCATTAATTTATTCTGGCAAATCCTAACGAAGACAAGTCACTGCGACCTGGATAAATTTCTAAGAAGAAGAGAATCGACGGGTGAGCCTGCCTTTCCTCGAGTCGACATCTTTACAATCAAAGCCACATCCACAGGTGGGGCACTCATCAAAATTACTCACAGGAAAATTAGCAGAAGCAATCCCTACAGAAAATTCTAGTTCATCTTCATCACGAGTCACTTCAACAATGCTAAGCCACAGGAAGAGCACCTTCACTTGAATCCCACTTAATTTTGAGAGCTTGTCTTTGGCTAGCACGCCCTTCACAGTGGACTTGTACTTGAGCTCATATGAATCGATTTTGAAGGAGCAAGTGCCATTAAGATGGACTGTGAACTTACCTGTTGAGTTGTCAAATTCGTAGCTCGTTACTCCGGCGGGAAGGAGACCGATAGGAAAGTCGTATTCCTGGAGAACTTCGTATACTGTTGACGTGTCGTCTGCATTGACGAGTGAAGATGCTGAGAGAGCTAGAACCAAGAAAGTTGGCCAGAGGGAAGCCATGGGAGAGATGGATCTTGAGCGGAAAGGCGAACCCATTTCATCTGTACTCCAATGTGGACCTGCAAGTCTCTTTATCAATCTTGTGTAGTTGGTTTGTTGACTCGTCGTTGGGAAATTGGAAGCGCGGGGTAGATAAATATATAATTACGAAGCCTGAAAATGGCCTTCTGTTGATCTGTTCTACAGAGAGTTAGGTAGGCTAGCCTGCCCTTGTGGCAGTTAAAAGTGGCGGATGTGGCTTTACAGAGTTAGGTATTCTGTTATATTATCTCAGGTTTTTTTATTAGTTTAATTTTTAAAATAAATTTTATTATTGAATTAAATAGAATTAATTTATTGAATGACATATATTCCCTTCATTTTATTTTGTTCGATTTGGGATTTGGTTTTTCAGATAATGGCTCTAGTGACCCCATGGAACTTCTCATGTCGTTGTTTAATTTTGTAGTTAGCTTTAAACCGTCCAAAGAGTTAGGTATGCTAGTCTGCTCTTGTGGCAGTTAAAAGGACTTGCACGAGGTTAATATACTCTCTTTTAAAAAAAAAAAAAAACTAGAAGACATTATAGTTTTATTATTAAAAAAAAACTAAATGATACGGAGAAAATATTGTTCATTTGGACATAATTTATTTTGTTCGAGATCAATGTTTTTTTTTTCTTGGCCTTAAAAAGAAAAATTGATCATGTATTTAAGAGGAAAATAGTCTTTGACTTGGGATGATTCTGGAGTTCTAAAATTGATGGAAGGGAAGACAAGTATTTTGCGTTTGGACTGTGTAGTGGATTTGCAACACTACCCTTAAATAAAATTATTTTTTGAACTTTTACTAGCATGGCACTAGAGCGCCAAAATCTTTTTATTATGCAATAATATTGAAAATAATGAAAAGGCCCTCCATGTGCCCATTAGTTTTTTATTATTAATCTAAGGGTAAAAATATTATATTATTATTTATTTTTAATTGAAAATACAAAACTAAATAGGCAAGTATTTTAATAATTAAAAAAAAATTGACGTGGGTGTCTTGCATTTAATTCCAACAATAAAAAAGTCATTTTTGGTGGCTTCATTTTCGTCTTAGCGTCTCCCTGGATATTTGGTGTGTGCATTAATTGGAGGTCCACAGTGACCATTTTTTTCTCCTTTTTCTCCTTTTTTTTTTTCTTTGGTGTTTGTATCTTGCCATCTGATTTTTCAAATCAATCCCTAAATTTTTAATTTTTTTTATTTAATCCCTTTTTTTATAAAAAGTTTTAAAAAATAATTCATGAAATTAGATTTTTCTTTTAATTTTATCCTTATTTAAATATTTGTTCGGTCAAATTTGATGCTATTTTCTTATTCCTATTTCTTGTAGTCTAAAATAAATTTTAGAGTTGTATTTTTTTTAATTCCACCCACCGTAATTTTTTTTCCCAATAGATTTTATTCACAATCTTTCAATTTTTTTTTGCTTTGCAAATTTAAACTTGGTTAGGCTAGTGTCTAGAATTTTACAGATTATAAATTTAAAAAATTAACCTAGTTTTACGAGGACTACCTAGGATTGCTATATTTTTTTAATTTATTTTTTTATTTCATCATTCAATATTTATTTTATTGAAAATTGAGCTCTTTTTTTTTCATGCTTTCTATAACCTTGGTTTTATCATTTATCTTTTTATTTAATTACCTCATGTCTTTTTATTAGTTATTCTTTGTTAAGTTTTTTTATATAATAAATTTTATCATTAAATTAAATAAAATTAATTTATTGAACATAGATGGATGCTCACTTCATTTTAAGTGATTCCATTTGATGAAGCGAGTTTAATTTAAGTGTTTTTTTTTTTTTACCTTGAAAGTGATTATAAAAACATATATAAGTTTAAGAAGATATTTGATTTCGGGTTAAACTTGAGTTTTGTGATGGTTTTTTAGTTTTTTGAGTTCATGAATGTATTTATAAAGATGTTTGGGGTGTTTTCGGTTAAAAATATGTTAGAGAATGGATTTTTAGGTAAAACAATTTTCAACCCTGATTTTTCAGCAACTAGTGGTCGGAATCTAGGTAAAAATCACACAATGAATCATGCGTGGTCTAACTTATTTAAAAAAAAAGTTTTTATAAAAATATTTTTAATTAAAAAATATTAAAATAAATTTTTTTTTAATTTTTGACATCAATACTTAAAAAAATAAAAAAAAACAACTAAAGAATATTAATTTAATACAATTTCAAACAAAAAAATCATTTTAAAAATAAGTTTAATTAATTTGATTTTTAATAATAATAAAAAAGTAATATTAATTTATCTAAATTTGATACCATAATGCCTACCCTGGGTAGTGGAATCGAAGTTGTAAGAGAAATGAGTAAGTTAAGGTCACCTCCATTTGCTCTTGATGGCAGTAAAGACGTGCTCCTCTTCTTGTATATATGTAGTTTAGGCTTGTACTAGTTTGTTCATCCACACTATTTTCATCAACGCAGTCCGCTAAAAGAAGACAATGTCTTCAACCAAAGCATACGCCATGTGAAAATCTTATTTTCATCAACATTGGGTCCTCCAATCCCCCTTTTACCACCACCAGAAGCTCGTCCGGACATAACTCCAATGTAAAGCATATACGCCATTTTATTGGCCCTTTCCCCTCTTCCAGTTATAAGATGGATAGCTTTCGGCTATTCAAAAATGTGATGAACTCTATCATTGCCTTCCACATTCTCTCCAATTCTCTTATGTTACAACCCATAAGGTTGTCCTGACAAGAGACGGGCAATCGAGCTTCCCCGTCTCATATGACACAACCCAAAAAATACTCCCTAGAGGTAGTGCTTCGGGTTCCAATGAAGAACACCTTTGCCCTAGAAAAGATCTTTTGTCAATTATTAAACCACCCAGTGTTGGCGTCTTAAAAGTTCATTTCAATAGCTAAGCTTCAAGATAGTAGTGGCTATAGACAGCTACAGTCAGCTTACCATGAATCTAGTCCAATCCTGGCTCAGTCTGAGAGCAGATATAATTTAAAGTCTAGTGGAGAAGGGTCAGCTAGATAATGCAGAAACTCGCGAGCTCGATTATGAATGGTATATATTAAGCCAGCCAAAATCATGGTTATCTAGAAAAGTCTTCCTGGCCAATGTAAAGTTACTGTTAAGAGGCATAAGCACAGTAAGCAGTGGCTCCAGCTCCTGTAAGATGCCATCTTGATGCACTAAAAGATAGTTGCACACGGATGGAAGATTGATTTTACATTTTGTTTTTGTTTGTTCTCCCTTTATTTCCCTGCTACTAGTGGGGCAGGCGGTGGATTTTATCCCCGCGTCGTCGTCCACAGCAAGGATGTCCAGGGGAAAGGGCTACGGGTACAAGTCTCACCTTAGATCTATCACAATGAGCAACAGCCCTCATTTACACAACTCAACTCAAAAGAATTCAATCAAACAATCTGATGCATATCTAAGAGAACTATAAGCACATAATATAATTTTCACAACTACTAAAACAATGAGAAGAAAAACATTGGAAGCAAGTAAATGTAGCAATGATCAAAAGACAGTAAAAAGAAAGAAGGACCATACATACAACAACGAGTGAAATCAGCTAACGTCCCTGAGTTTTTTTATCAAAGCATCCAGAGACTTCTTTTTTGGATTCTGCCTGGCTCCCCTGCTCCCAAATGTTCCAAATAGCCGATCTGAAGGATCCCTCAACTTCTCTGATATTGTCATTACTTTCCTATGGTCCAACATATTATAACTCCTCTCCCTGATCACAGGATTCAGAAAATTCTCAGGATGATTGCTCAAAAGCAAATTAACCAGTTGCCTTGCCTCAGCAAGTGCTGTTTTCAACTGATTTGCATCCCCTTCAGAGAACAATGAAGCTTGGTTATCAGCAAAAGACTCCAACAATCGAATATCCACGTCAATCCCCATGATAGCATTAACATTAAACCTCTTAACTGAGTCCCCAAGTAAAGCCCCAACAACCATCTCTGAAATGTGAGAAAGAACCTCTTGCAAAACCCTTTTCAGAACAGGAGTTGGCAATATCTGTTGAGCAGTAGAAACCAAAGTTTCCAAATATATCATGACTTCATTCACGTATTCATTGCCGCCCTGCGTGGGCTCATCAGCCATCCAGTTCACATTCTCTATCAACATCATAAAACCATCAACCTTCTGTTTCAGCAGCCCGGATAGCATCTCTTCAGCTGCATCACGAGCATTGTTGAGAGGAAACCGTCGCCTACCCCTCTCTGCCATTCTCAAGGGAATGCCTGAAAGCTGAGCAGAATGACGAAAGAAGAAATCACAAGCACGTTCTAACACGGCCATGTTTGCTGCAACCTGCATAGCCTGGGATACCCCGTGAACTGATGTGTTAATAAGCTTCAATAAAGCTTCATCCAAAACCTCGCTCAAAAGCCGGTCCAAATATTTCTTTATAACATCAAAGAATTCAAGCTGCCCACCATACGACATAAAACTCACAGAATCTTCAATAAAGGACCGCACAATTCGGCAACAATCAGGCACAGTGGATGAAAAAGGTGCAACGTAAGGAAACGCCGGTACAATGTCTGATGTCTGTAATTGAAATGAAAGCACATTCATAGAATATTCATACTCTTTCTTCATCAACATCTGCTCAAACTTATCTGCAGAAAGCGCTTCAGCAATCTGCCTACGACAATCAGACAACAATAACTCATGGTATTTATCGCTGTGCTTGCTCAAAACATCTAACAAAGAATCAACAGGGTACCCATATCTACGCAAAGTTACTCCAAGCAAACTCACATAATCCTTAATCAATAAAAGATGATTCGCAGTTTGCATTCTAGAGAACTGATCCTCTAATACTGAACACATCTTACTAACAGCGGTTTCCCACAAATTCTCAACTTCCATTCTCGAAATCAAACGCCCTCCAGTCCTCAAAATCTGATCTTCCACAATAAAAAACCCGGCAATTTGTGCGAAAAAAGTCTGATGTGATTCAAGAAATGGAGTCATCGAAGATACCTGAAAATCCGAAGTCAATTGAAGCTTCCTATTCTCAAAATAATACTGCTTAAACCGATCTTCAAGTCCTAACGTCTGATGTATATGATAAGCCCTATAAAGCGGAGTCAAATCAAACCCACTACCGCCACCATTACTATTACCATCATCACCGATCACACCACTAAGCCCATCGTCCTCCTCCTCCTCTTGCAAAGCATAAACACAATCTCTCAAACTAAGTCTACTCTGTTCTTCAGCTTGCCTCTGCTTAATCCTCAAATCCTCCTCTCTCTGCCTCGCCGCCGAGGCTTGACCAATAGCCAATTGCCCCAAATTCCGACAGGCGACGCGAATCTCCACTAACCAATCACCAAACTCTTTACTAACCTTCCTCTCTATATGCGATCTAATCTCCGGGATCTTCTTCTCTAGCATTCTCTTCAAAGTAGACGACGGCGTTTTATCTAAGAAATCAGTCTCAATCGAATCCACACACTTCAACGCCATGTAAAAATTACCGCCAGATAAATGGAAATTACATCTAGAACAAAGCTCTAGTAACTTAATACAGGAGAAAATCAAACTGAGAGCTAAGTTCACATTATTCGATCCAGTTTGAGCTTCGAGGTAGGAATCGAGGGAGGTTAAGAGGGGCCTAGCGACGGACTGGAGCTTGGAGTTGGAATCGGAGAGTGCAGATTTGAGTGAATCGACGTCGGAGAGAAGAGATCGGAGGTCATCAACGGCTAAGATGAAGTCTTGATAGTGAGCTTTGCATACTTCTTCGATTTCAGATTCTTTGGAGCGAGCGAAGTGGCGGAGATTGTGAAGGAGTGTCTCCGGTTTGCCAGATGCGAAGGCTTTCCGGACAAAAGGTCCGAGGTCCTCGCCATTGCATACGGCGGAGGATAGGAGGAGCTGGTCTTGTTTGTCGGCCGAGTTGTCGGCGTCTCCGTTCGACGGAGCTACTTTACGGCGAGCCTTTGAGGAGAGCATAGTAACTGATAATCGGGGAAGGGAGGGGGTTTGATTAGAGTTTAGAAACGGTTATTTGGATGGTGGGGGTAATCTGGTTATTTCAAGGACTGGAAGACTGTTTTCGTGATTCTGATTTTGGAAATTCGATAGCGGCGGTCCGGTTAGGGCGGTGTCTGAAATACGAGCACTATCTTTCCTTGTAAAATCTCCTTAACCGGAAAATGCCGGCGTTAACAAAATATTCGATGGTTGTTAAACCAACTAGATTTAAATAAAAAAATTATCAAATTTAAATCCAATAGCATAATAGGCATTTACATTTGCCCACGTTACAGCGACCTCCATGTGTTAACACATGCCCTGTGCTCTCTTTTTTTTTCTCCCTTCGATGCAAGGGATGGATGAACTGAGAGAAAAACGAACCCGGCAAAAGACTTCAGCACAATCAGCATTGAGATGATTCTCCCATGCCATGCACAATTTCCTGCTAGCAGCACCCAACTTTGCCTGGAGATCCAGAAATAAAATAAAAATTGTCGTTCATACAAATAAATCACCACAAAACTATATGCAAAAAGATGTCACGAACTATAAGTGATGAAATATGGATCTCCCGATTACTAATTAAATGATCGATCCAGGATAAAAATAACAATTGCCACGTTAATTTGTAAGAAAATAAAATTATAATATGATTTATTTGTATTTATAACACTGTTCACATGTAAAAGTTCCTCTCAAATCGTCTTATGATCAAGTCTTATCTTGTTTTCTGAATTGAAGCATGATGGGAATGCGGATCAATGGAACACTGCTTTTTGTTTTTTGCTTTAATTATTTCCCATGCTTATATTATTGCTAGCTATTTTCGTTTCGCTGCGGATAGTAATTTTTTTTAAAAAAAAAAACAAAAAAAAAATTGAGTATACAAATAAACCTTTGTTAATGAAAATAAAATTACACTATTATTTATTTGCGTATTAAGCAACTTCTCAGAATAAATAATTAAAAACTCAACATAAAAATATTAAACACCCTCATGACCCTTTAAGTTAAAAATAAATCTGTGTTAAATGCATGCCTTATTTAAATTGTAACCTAGGTAGGGAAAAAACAAAACAAACCCTCGGTCAGCAACTTTTTTTTTTACCTTGAGAGAAAAAAAATATTTTTAGTATTTCAAAGTTTGTGAAAACTATAATTTTCGATTTAAATGTTAAATCAAACTTAAGAAGATTTTCAAGACTCATTTATAAATTAAGAAGACTCGTTTCATCAATTCACCCGTCATGCGGAATTCCTTAAATTAGGATATGAATATTTTGTTTTGATTATTCTAGATTTTATGATTTCTGGCTATATTTTCTTTTCTTGGATTAATATTTTAGAAATAAAAATAAGATTTTAGGTTTTTTTCATGTTTTAACCTTATTTCAGCACGTCTTCCATCCTTCTATTATTATTGTTGTCCTTCTTGTCCTTTGACCTGCATAAAAAAACTCCAGCATAGTTATATGGAGAAATATGAACATCTATATTTGATAATGATCTACAGTACACGTACATAAACATGGTTACCTCTAAATCCAGGAAGAATTCTATATTGAAGTCTAGGCATGCCTAATCGAGCAGAAGAAGTTGATTCATTTTAGAAAGCAAAGAAAGCAGCAACCTATCCTTGACAGTGAAAACAACAGATCGGACAATTCCATCAGCAATAGGCATCCGATGTTCCTTTCTTGCCAGATGATGTGAATGTCTCGAAGCACAGAAACAAAGGAAATGATCAGTAATCTGCATGAGAAACCTGTCAATTCTTTTTCAAACATTATTTTATCTTTTTCTTAAAGAACTGCTCTTACATCTTGATAACTGTCCCTGAAACTATAGTTTAGGTTTAAATGAATTGAAGAACAGATTGGATAATACTCTCAGCAAGGGTTATAGAATAATATTTGTGATCACAGGTTCAATTTGGTTGGCCTAGAATTGGCTAATTATTATTTTAACATAAAGTGTGTGTGTGTGTGTATAAATCAGTTAGCTTAGATGAGAAGAGGGCAAGTTGTTGAGTAAGTGCGCCAGCAGCAGAGAGAAATGCATTGACAGACAGGCAGTGAGGAGTGGATGGAGATACACCTAAATTCAGAAGATTTTTTGTCGTTTAATTTGCCACATGTTAAGCGACATTTTTGTCCTGTGTTTGTCAAACGAAAGTCTTCTGTAAACGACGTCGTTGAGCCAAGTGTAATGGACTTCATAAACAAACCAGCCCGGCCTAAAACAGGCCCAGTCCGAACTTGTCTGTTCTTACAGTACGTACAGAGGGGTCCTAAAACCCTAGCCTCCGTCTCGTTGCTTCTGTTTAAGGACATTTGATTTGCCTCTCTCTCAGCAGCAGCAGCAGCAGCGAGGCACCCCGCAGCAACAATGGTATCCATCCTTCTTCGCCACCATCTACAAAAAATAATAATAAAAGAAATAGAAGCCGTAACACTCTAATTATGTCTTACGCACTCTTTTATGTACGTGTAATTGCAGGGTATCGATTTGAAGGCCGGCGGCAAGAGTAAGAAGACCAAGAGGACAGCTCCAAAGTCCGATGATATCTACCTCAAGCTCCTCGTCAAGGTAGGCTGCTAGTACCTGTCTCTCTCTTTTTTCCCTATCTATCTCTTATCTTTCTGTTATATATGTTGTTAAATAAATGGGTGGATCTGTGAACAGCTGTACCGGTTTTTGGTGAGGAGGACAGGCAGCAAGTTCAATGCGGTGATACTGAAGAGACTCTTCATGAGCAAGACCAACAAGCCTCCTCTTGCTCTCTCTCGTTTGATCACTTACATGACGGGCAAGGTCCATCTCTCTCTCTCTCCCCTTGTATCACTCTGTTTTTTTCATTTATATTACTTTTGTTATTGATTAGTGATATTATCTGTGTTTATTAATCAGGAGGGTAAGATTGCAGTGGTTGTTGGGACAATAACTGATGATATTAGGGTTTATGAAGTTCCTGCACTCAAGGTTACTGCCTTGAGGTTCACCGAAACTGCCAGGGCTAGGATTGAGAAGGCAGGTGGTGAATGCTTGACTTTTGACCAGCTTGCTCTTCGTGCTCCTCTTGGTCAGAACACGGTATGCCAAATCTAACCAACATCTTGGATGATATTTTTGTTAACTGTTGATTATTGCGCCTTAATTAAATAATGTGGCGCCTTCAAAATTGGAATTGTCTAAATTTGGAACTCTGATGTTTAATAACTAAGCTTGAGGGACTCTAATGTTATTTTATTAACTGTCTTCATTGACCTAATTATGATTGTGATTCTAGTTGAAACTTGTTTTGTGGTTGAAGATAACAGGCTTATCTAAGATGCTTCTTATACTGGTTATTGTATTTTGGCAAGGGGTGATAAAGTAGCCTAATAGTGTTAGATGTAAAGCCAGGGAATGGGATGTGTGGGAGGTTTATATCATTCACTTTCCCTGAGCATGAACTGTGATTTACCTGATAAATTACATATTAGCATGATGGTTGTACTTGCAAAGAAGCATTTGGAGTATTCAATATTCTTTTAAGTTTGAAATATGGCTCTCTTGCAGTGTATTACCTTTATAGAAGTAAATGACTTCAATTCCCTATAAAGCTAAGCACCATATCAATCCTTTTAAATTTTGGGATGTACTTGGATTCTCTCGTGAAGGGATTATGAGCCTGCCATTGGTGGTGTGTTTTGAACTAGTTTTTTAGCAGGTTGTGTGTCTACTTTAAAAGTGCTTTCAAGTAGATTCAAAGGTTGTCAGCAGGTTATGAGTACTGTAGTTTGTTAGCAAGTTTTCCTTCCATCTCATTTACCAGGCATATGATTGTGGACCAATCTTGGAACCTTAAAAAGTTAAATTCCTAGAGTCAGACACATCATCTCACTGTGTTCACAGTGCTATATTGTTCTCATTGTTCATATATAAAGCTCTGGTTGCACCTCTGTTCCTCTTGCCTCTATGTTTCCTTATAATGATATAAGATGAAGCAAGAACAATGGAAGGAACACATAAGGATATGCTCATTACTCTAGAGCTTTCTTTGTAACCATTATTCTATTACCAGTTTCCTAGTTTTCCATGTCCTTTATGGTATGCATCATGCAAGTAAAATTAAAGTGATCAACTTATACTTATGGTTCTATTCACATGTGCAAATGGTTTCTTCTGCTCCTTTTTGGTGTGATTAAAAGAATTTGTTTTGCTTGGAGCCTTGTCATATTGAGGATATTAAGTAATCATGGGCCAATGTTACAGGTTCTTCTCAGAGGTCCCAAGAATGCTCGTGAGGCTGTGAAGCACTTTGGACCAGCTCCTGGTGTGCCACACAGCCACACCAAACCCTATATACGATCAAAAGGAAGGAAATTTGAGAAGGCTAGAGGTAAAAGGAACAGCAAGGGATTTAGGGTTTGAGTGTGGTATCTCACGCAGAAAATACAGCCAAATCCAAGCAGATGCATCTATAAACCAATATGCAATTTGTTTGTTTTATCTTTTCTTTTCTTATCCTCACGTCTTGAACAATTATTTTGTCTTAGAAGTTAAAAGTTTCAGTTTTTCAATATTTTGATCCGAGCAACGATTTTGTTTGTCAACTGGGTGGTTAATGGTTCACTTCTAAATTTCAGCAATGTTACCATTACTGATATCTGAGGTGGTTCGTGTCATTGAGATGATTCGTTTTCATTTGAGATGGCTTATTCGTACACAGAAATACAGTTTGTTCTTCTTAAGAAATAAGGCCTTACAGGGTATGGTGATTTTAATGTTTTTATCAAAAGTTAGGTTTAATGTTGGATCTGTTTATCGACACAAAAATAAAGTCATCGATCCACCCACGTGAAAATGCAAAATTTAGTTGAGATTGGCTGGTGCTTGGTAGTTGGGCCCGCTGAGTCTGGGCAGGGACTCCATGATCGTGTGCACTCTTTTCATCTGGATTACATCCTCTTAGCAGCAGCAGGTGACTTTACATGATTGATATTCCATTGGTTCATCAAGGCCAATCTCACATGCTTTGTGCATCTGATCCCTTCCTCTTTTGTCACAAAATTGTTTTCCATTGGCTATAGGGCACCTGGAGATGGTGGAGCTGATGTCAACGATTAGAGAAAGCTAAAACTGGATGGACATTTAATTTGAAGGTATTCTTCCATGCACATCATCAAAAAATCAAGAAGAAAACATGCATCCTATCAAGCTCCGATTATCATGTCGCACGGATAATCAGATTTCCCTCCATGCATATCAATGGAGTCACAGAAAACAAATCTTGTATATAACAATTTGGGTTTGCTGGTTGGGATTTGTAAAGCGGTCAGCGTGAATTGAAGACTTGCTCATTAAAAAATAAAGAGAAAGAAAAAGAAAAGAGGAACCGGACAAGTGAAATCTTTTAGATGAGAACAAAACAATAGCACAGATTCTGTATCTTGACATGAAGGGCGAAAACTGGAAGACACCCAACACGGAGAAAATCTCGCTCCAGTACAATACTGACAAAAAATCATCTCAATTCAAAAATTTAAAGGGTTAGGTGAGATCCCAGGATATGATTTATATTATTTTTTAACACACTCCTTCAAGTGAAAGCTCTTTAATCTGGAAACTTGCACATATCTACATTATCTTGTGCTTAATTTTTATCAAATAAATAGGAATGGTAAAATTTGAACTTGTAACTACTTGGTCATCAAGACTCTGATACCATGTTAAAAAATCATCTCAATCCAAAAACTTAAGCTTTTAGATGAAATCTAAAATATAATTTATATTATTCTCCAAATATATTTCTGTCCATAGAAAATCTTTGTTTAGGTTATGACATCCCCCAATTACCAGACGACCTAGTACCTATTGGGGATCTTGCCTTTGAGTAATAAAACTGTAGTTGACTGGTTGTAATTTTGAAGATTTTGGGTCCCGAATATGTGAAGTCTTTTCTAGGTTAGATGAAAAGGACACAGAACAGTCTAGGGTACGAGAAATCCTTTTATAAGATACAGTAGCGTCGGCACTCAGGAGCAGACAACGCCCAACTCCAACCTTGGGCTCAAAGGCCTGTATTTATTATTTGTTGCAACCTATTGACACACTTTTAAGGCCATCCCGTGGAATGGAGCATTGCCGTACAGGAAAAGTAGACAATTGAGTTCTGCAGATATACACACACACACACACATACATATATATATATATAACCTTGAAAGGAACATGTATGAGATGTCTAATACTAATTAAACTTCTTGATGAAATCGTAGATATGTGAGCTAACTTCCTCTGGCTTTTCTTGGTTGAGAAAGTGAGCTACACCTTCCATTATAGCTACTTCTTGCAAGAAGGGGACATATTTTTTTAACCCACCTTTGCTGATATAATCTTGAGCTCCAGGCATATTATAGGTGATGTCCAGGTCACCCACAATAAACTTCACTGGTACTTTAATTTGTAACCCAGTCCATGCTGCCGTTAGCTCCCAGTTTCTGCAACAAGGAACAAAATTGAGTTGAAAAAATCAATTCCTTCCAGAAATGAAGCAGCAACTTTTAATGCCTTCAGAATTTAATCCGCATCTGCTAATCAAGAATGCCTTGACAAATATCTGTCCAATAAATGTTACGACAAAACAATGGAAGGGATCGATTGCTCTGGTGAAACTAATATTGTATTAGAATTGGAGGTGAAATGGACTTGTGCACCAAATAAAGACATGGAAAACGAGTCCTGTACCGAGCAAAGTGTCTAGTTACTACGATGACGAACAAGAAGATTAATGTCCTAGACATATTTTGACATATATTTGTATTAAAGTCAATAAGAAGAGATTGAGTACACATACAGGTCCAAGCATCGATAGTAGTTCAATCCTCCAGTGAAGCCTGTCTGGTTGAATTTGCCAGCATAATAGTTTATGTCTTTTTCTGACAACCAAGAAGGTAAATTTGGATTGTCAGGTAAACCTCTGAACCCTACCTCTTTAGGTATACAAGGTGGCTTTGGATTACGAGAGGTCAGAAACTTTCTGATTATTCTTGCAGTATCCATTTGAGCAAAGTCTTCTTCAACCTCTCCAGGTTCCTGCCTCACAAGTTTTGAAACTTTTTATGATGGTTAAATCAGAAGACAGAACCCTGAACAGCATTTACAGCAACTAGAAAAGGACGACTGAATACCAGGTTCTGCATGATTAGAAGAGTACAATTCCAGAAGGCTATATGTCCAAGATAATTCCCAATAAATTCTATATAAAATCCATAGCACTTCAAAGAGTAAGATATCGGGTAAGAGAAATCCTTATTCTAGACATCTCGGAAGTAAATGTGCAACGCCTTTGAGGCTGTTAATGCAATTCCAGCAAAGTTTTCACATAGACATTAATAGCATTAAGGGTTTGTTTACTAACAGAAAATTATTTTTCTTCTCTATTTTCAGTTTCCTTTTTCTTTTCTGATTTTATTCTTCCAATGAAAAATTAGAAAATGTGTTCATTTGTAGAGAACGAAGACTGATTTTTTCATCCAAAAATATAAGAAATATACCAAGATTACACCTATTTTTTGTAAAAATAAAATCAAAACTATAATTTATAATAGCCATCTTAATATTTTGCATTCGTGATAATCTAGTGGCAGAAAATTAATTTTATTTCATGAAAAAGCTATGTTGTTAATTAAAAAAAAGAGCGAGAATACTTATATTAGACTTATAATAAAAATTAAATTTATGACACTAACTAAATATGAAAATCTAAAAAATAAATAATTTTAATCTTTTATATTGCTTTAAAATGTTTGCATATAAAAGGAAAAAAAATGTACAGTTCATGTCTTTTCTTTGTTTGAAAAACAGTGGAAAACCTGTAATTTTCTGGATAGAAAAGGTATCACTTTATTTTGAAATAGCGCCTAGCTTTGCACTTCTTTTTCACTTTGTTGGGTCACTAGGTTGCTCCACTGGTTAAAGCTAAATGCTAAAGAGCACAATCCAAGGAAAAAAATAACACTAAGGACATATAATAACTCCAGCTTTAGGAACATGTGAAAAGTATCAAATCAATAAAGCGATTCTATTCTAATTTCTACCCCAACTTGAAATCAAATGAAAGAATTTTGCAACATTTATTACTAATGAACCACCAGACAAGAGCAAACATTCATGCCAGATTTACCTTTTAGCACTAAAACCACTACTAAAACAACAAAAATGAACACCACCCACAGTACAAAATTAAAAAAATAAAACCCAATTAGTAGCGTATAATATACAAAATAACTGAGGTAGAGAACAAGTTCTGAAACTGGAAACAAATATGCTGATAAATTCGGAAGTGTTTTTCACAAACCTGAAACCTGCAGATATAATAATCATCACCGAATAAATCTCTACTAATCTGGACGAAACTCTTGTGTGGATTCCTGGGATGGAACACAACACTCATGTTAACCAAGGCCTTAATTCTCTCAGGCCTCAACAAGCAAAAGTACCAAGCCACCATTGCTCCCCAATCATGACCCACCAAAAACACCTTATCGATTCCCAGCGAGTCAATCAACCCCACAAGGTCGCCCAGGATGTGGAATACCGTGTACTCTCTACAATTCTTTGGCGCGTCAGTGTCACCATAGCCACGAAGGTCAGGGGCTATACAGCGGTAGCCCAGGGAGGAGAGAGACAGTAGCTGGTGTCTCCATGAGTACCAGAGGTCAGGGAAGCCATGGAGGAATAGGATCTCTGGGCCTGTACCAATTGATGCTATGTGCATGTTTATGCCATTTGTGGCTACAGTTGTGTGCTCTATCTTCTCCATCTCTCTCTCTCTCTTTTCTTTTTGGGTTTGTGCTGTGTTGGTGACGGTGATAACCAGTGATGGATGGTGCTGGTTTTAGCTTTCGTTTGGAAGCCGGCTTTTTTTTGGAAATGTAGACAGCGGGGGAGAGAGAGGACAAAACGATGCTATATTTAAGAAATAATAGTAATAATTAAAGTGGTGTTTGGTACGAGTTTAAAAAAACAGAGGTGAACTAGCTATTTGAACGCCGCAGTAACGGGTTAAATATTTGTTTCTTATACAAAAGAAAATTAAAAATGTAAATAAAAAAACTATGTTTGTGTAATAAAATAAATAGAAAATTATGTATATTAATAAATACGAAAAAAAATTATTTATGATAACCAAATATAAAAATATAAAAATTAAAAGATATGTATAAATTAAGATATTAAATCTTGCAAGAAATTACATTTAATTAGTTGTATTTACTGAATTTATTTATTAATTTTTTTTATTAAATCAAATGATATTAAAAAAATAAACACATATTAAATTAATTAAAAAGATAAAAGTAAAAAAATATTATGTCAAACTACAAATATTAAAAATAAATATTATTTATTTTGAAATATAAAGTTCTTGTATATAAAAGATAAAAAATATAAATAAATCAAAATAATATTTTAAAATATTAAATATGCACAACACAATAAAAAAACAATCTCTATCCAAAAAATTTAAATAAAATAAAACAAATCACAAACAAAAAATATTAATTGAAATATAAATTTAAAATTTATTTAAAAAACATGTTAAAGATATTAGTTAAAAAAAACTAATATTACAAAAAACAAATAATATGTTATGACTTAACTTCTCAAATCTATGACCCGAATTATAAATTTAGATTCAATAATTCTTTCCCTTTTTGTTTACCTCCAAATTAACCATTTTTTTTTAACATGTCTTTGTTTTTTACCTAAAAAACAAAACCAGACTTACAGCCTCTGGCCCAACCCATAGAGCCACAACAATGAAGAGCTCAAGGGATAAAAAAAAATAAAAATTGCTTGAGGTAATATTTTCCCTCCAAATTAACCAACTTTTTTTTACCCTTTTCACCTACTCAGATTGCTCAAATGTCCCTCTGATAATTATAATTTTGTTATAATATATAAATTATATACTTATAATTTTAAACATGTTTAAACTCTAATCTTTTCATTAACAGCTTTTTATTTTGTATGTTAGTAATGATAAACTAAACAATTCATACTTATTAGTCTAATTAATAAGCTTATAGTTGTGATTTAAAAAGTTTATGTTTTAAAAAGACTACAAATTATAATTTTATCTTAATCAATATTTCAAGAAATTTTTTTTAGTAAAATTCATGTAAAACTATAATATATATTAATTAACCAGATAATTTTTAAAATGTAGGCAGTGCAAGAGATAAACTGCACCATGAAACAAACAAGACAACAGTCTTTATATCCCATTACCTCCTATCTATCAAATAGATGATGTCACGGCAACTTCAAATATTTGAAACGTGATTGATGTTATTGATTGGAGATAACAAGAATTACTAGCTTTTTAACCCATTCTTCACTGTAAATCAAATAAATTTTATTTTTAACACAAAAAAATAAATATATAGACTTTTCTAAAATGTTTTTTGACATAAAAAATCCTAATTGTAAATTAAAAATAATAATGTATGTATTTAATTAAGTAAATGAAAAATCATTTGTTTTAATAAATAAAAAAAATCATTTACTATAACAAAAATTTAAACTAGAAAAATCAAGAGGTTAAATTAAAAAATTTGATATTACAACATAAATAATGTATTTGATCGTGTTTAATAATTTTTTTGTGCTGGAACTAACATCTTATTTAATAAAATGATAATAAAATAAAATATATTTAAGAAAATAATTTAAATACAGCTACACAAAAAAAATGCTTATTAACATCATTAAAAAAACATTGAAATCTTGTTTGTAAACTAAGTAAAAAACCAATTATATTCCATTAAAAACATCATAAAATTTTGTTAAGAAAATAAAAAAAAATAAAAATTTATCATTGAATAATAAAATTAATGAAAAAACAAAATCAATCCACCAAAAAAAAAAAACAGGAGCACGTGCATGGACTTTAAAAAGCCTAGGGGAGCATGCTTTTCAGCCTAGGCCTGTTCGCCTTGGCTGTCTATTTTTTTCTTAAAGTTAAGAATTTTTTGAAAACAAAATAAGCAGAAGATGTGTTGTCTGTTGTCAACACATCTTCTTGCTTGCCTCTTCCCATCCGACCATTGCTGTGGATAAAAAATCAAGAGCAATAATTTTCTTACCTAAACACTCATTTCAATCCATTATTTTACCCAAAAATTAACCTAAACACTTTATATTTCTTGATAAACACGAATATAACTTCAAATAACTTAAAAACTGATCTAAAAATTTTAAATCAAACCAAAACTAGAAAGCTTTCTTTGTTCAAATTTAACATCTCAGGCTACAGCACAGCTAAAAATCTTTTAGGTAAGACTTTTCTCATTAAATGAAACTCGTTAATTATAAAAATAATATTTTTTATGATCGAAATTAGTGTTAATTGATATTTTATCTTTCTACCACAAAAATCCAACCATTCTCTCTTTCATTTCTCAAACCATAAACTAAAAATATAAAGAAAATAAACTTCATGACCAAACTGAATTGGTGAAAGATTAAGGGATCAAAATTTTATATTTTAAAAAATTAGGCTAGAATACAAAAAATTAAAAATATCTAAAAAACTATCATTTATACAATGAAACATATTTTTTTTTAGTATATTGTATAATGAAAAACTTGAATTTTTTTAACATGCTTCCAAAAGTTTTTTTTGGAAAACTAGTGCTAATAGATTTTTTTTAAAAACAAATAGCACAATTTAGTAAAAAATACAATTCTTATTTATTTTAAATTACCATATTTGGGAAGTGTAATATGCTAATTTAATGAGAGAAGAGATAGAAAAAAAAAGAAAAAAAATGAGATCCCGGAGTTTCAATCACAAAAATAAATCGATAACTAAAATAAACTATAAGCACCATCTAAAACGACAACAGGTGGATCACATGCTTTTAAGTAAAGTATGTGGCCATACCTGTTATCTTTGATAACCTTTTTTCTCATAGATATCTTTGGGTTGTTATTGAAACTTTGTTATGCATTCGGAATCTTATTGTTCTTTCTTTTCTTTTATATCTCCTCTCATGAAATTAACATTTAAAAAACCGCACTTGTAAACTGCAGTGTTTAGAAAACTGTTATTCATAGAAAAAAAAAAAAAGTTGACACGTGCTGCTTTGAAAAAAAAATGTTAGAAAGGAAAAACACCAACAAACCCCTTGTAATTTTATTCAATTTTAGAGATATTTATTACGTGTCTATTCTTTGTAATAATCCGGATCTACATCATTACTCCAAAAAGAAAAGAAGTAAACGAATGGCTAATAATAAAAGATTAGCAAAAGTAGCTGAAATCTGCAATGATAGTAATCGTGCAAGAACGGGACGCTTGTGGTGACCGAAGCCTTCACACTGTAACGTCTCATCGTGCAAAAATACGAAGCAATCATGGCCCCCCAGTCATGACCAACCAAAAACACCAAATCGATCCCCAGCGAGTTAAGAAGTCCGATCAAGTCGCCCACTATGTGGAACCCGGTGTACTCACGAACTGATGTGCGACCATCGGTGTCTCCTTAGCCACGAAGACCGGGAGCAATGCAACGGCAACCGAAGAAGGAAAGAGAGGAGTTGGTGCCGCCACGAATATACCATAGTTCAGGGAATCCGTGCGTGAACAACCGAACAAGATTTGTGATATGTGCATGTTTATGCGATTTGTGGCAACTGTTGTGTGCTCGATCTTCTCCATTTTTGTTTTTGTTTTTCTAATGTGCTTGATTGTTTTTGTTTTTGGTATTTTCATAGCTATCAAACTGGCCGGCCTAATGACCGTCGCCCGTCGCATTCAGAACGTTAGCTTGGATTGGGTTTTGAAAGGGTAGCAATTAATTCTGCTAAACCAGCTCTGGAAACTCAACAAGTGACCTAACCATATATAGATGATTGTAGAGGCAATTTTAATCATTTTTTTTTAAAATTTTACCCAAGATGATGATTTGAAAAAAAAAATACATTATTGTTTTGGAGATGACTTAATTATCTAATGATCTGAGTTCTTAGCCAATAAGATCCTAAATCAAGCATAGCAACTATAATATTTAATGGATCTAGTGAAATGAAATCAATAAATTAAATAAGCCACTTCAAGAATAAGGGAGAGGAGAAAAAGAAAAGAGTGAAATATCGGTGTAATAAAAGAAATCAAATACAAAGCTTGCATAAAGCTGTTGAACATAATCGATTGTCCACCACATGATGAGAGACATGAACGCCAACTTGAAAAGCCAATGTTGCCTACCGAGTTGAGATATAAATTTAAAGAATTATATAAATTATATTTAATAATTTTTAATTTAAAATAGTTTTTTGATATAATATTAGAATGATATTGACTAAATGATCATATTTTTAAATTTTATTATTAAATACAAGATAATATGAGTTTTAATAATTTTTATTTATGTATTAAAAAATTATATAAATTATATCTTGAAATCTATTTAAAATTATATACAGAACAGTGTTATTTATTAATTTGTTTCTAATAATGTAAATTAGCTACAGATTTAGCCATACCTAATCTGTCTCCGTAATTAAATCTTTTTTATTCTTTATTGAAGTTTCTTAAAAAATAAGTAAGGAAACAGATCTACTGATAGAAATTCCATCTCTAGTACAAATCCATTTTTTTATTCTTTATTCAACTTTCTTAAGAAATAATTAAAGAAACAGATCTACTGATGGAAATTCCATCTCTAGCCCATATCCATCCATCCGTTTTTTTGCAGGAGATTACAAGCAACAAGGATCCTGGCTTTTTGCAGATTTTATATAGATTGTAATAGTATTTTTTTTTAATAATATATTTTTATATTTTTAAAAAATTATTTTTAATATTATTTTTTTAAAAAATAAAATTACCCGTAATGTGTAATGTAGCGCGTGCCACATGCATCATATAGTATCAACTCAACACCATCCAGGCATCCACCATGATATTCTCAACAAACTTCATTATACTGATACTGATGAACAACCTCTGTGGGAATTTCTTCTTATATTCAAGTACATTAATCATTCTTTTATCTGAATTTTTTTTTTTTTTAATGTTTTCGACAAAGGAATCTATTGTCGCATACCGCGCTAACGCTGCTCTTGAACAGGGGTCTGATTCGAATACAAATCCATCTACAGCTTGGTCTTAAAAGTTTTATGTTTAAATGATTTTGTGGTGGTTCGGTGGTTATTGGTTTGCGGGCGGCAACCGGCAGCGAAGTGGATTGTGGCGGTTGTCGTGTTCTTTTAGACTAAAGAAAATCTTATTACACATATTCTGGGTTTTAAAAATAAGATTTTCCTTTGAGGGAAGAGAGAAATTTACAAAATCAGTTTTGCAGTGATTGAAAGAATTAAGAAAATGGCGGTTTCTTTTCAGTGATGTTCGTGAGGCATGAAGCCGTTCTAATGAAGCATTTTTCCTTGAGCGAATATCAAATATACCTTGAAACTATTTTTTGTATAAATTTTATTATTAAATTATTTTGATTTTTTAATTAAAATTTTTCTAGAATACTTTATAGAAAATATTAAGTTTCCTATAAAATGGTATTTTTGTTAAAAAAAATAAATATAATTGGATGGAAATATAGACGGGAAGCCTTAAAATAGATGGAAGTTATCTACTAGAAACTGAAAACTTGAGGATAAAATTGACATAAGAAATAATTTAATGGCAAGATTGAGTCTACCAATATTCATTTTTTATTTTAAAATTCATTTTTTATTTAAAATTTATATTTTTATATTCTTTAATTGTTTGATATGCTAATATTTAAAATAAATTTTAAAAAATAAAAAAATTTATTATACCAATACATATATCTTTTAATTTTTTTAAAAAAAACAACAACAATCACCGACAATTCAAAATACCTCCTTAATTACAAACTTAATCAAACAAGTTGCTAGCTGACAGCTCTCTTAATCTTTCAATTAGAACAATATTTTAACTAAAAAGAATTTACTACATTATTTTTAATGAATCATAAAACAATTACATTGACAGCTGCCAATACCATTCTTTCGCTTCCCAGGATACTGTCTCGCCTTATTACAGACTGAATAAACAGTTGGCGGAAAAAAAAATGAAAGAACAAGCACCAATTTACATAGAAGTTGCTCATATCAGGCCACTGGAGAAGGGAACGGCTGTTTGAGGTAGCCAATCATTCCCCATCAAGAAGCTAGACACTGTGAAATTAACAGCATCTGTAGCGTTAATAACGTGGAAACCAGGCCATGTTACCCTGTTTGTAGTGTCAGAACCCGGTCCGGTGTTGTTGTATTCTGCATAATATGATGTATTTAGTGCGAAATCTCCACTCCATATTTGCCAACCAGCAGGATTTATCAGTGAATCCATGAAACTTTGCATATAAACAGTTCTTGAATACTGCTTCCATGGCCTCCCGAGATATGTTTGTACCGTTGTATTGCTCGAAGCCAAATCGTCAGCAGCTCTAATAGTACAATTATGTATAGATGTGCCTGTGTTTTGGTTCGGATCTGTTCTACCTTGGGCAGTGATGGCGTTGAATTGACCACTCATAGGCAGCCGTGGATACAAGTTACAGTTTTGGAAAACAACAGCAGCATTGCCAAATATAAAATCAACAGTGCCATAGATATCACACTCCCTGTAGAATTGTCTCAGAGAATGGGTGTATAAGGTATCCTGGTACGCTTCAAAACTGCAACCATAAAATGCAGACAAATCAGCTCCATTTCGAACAGCTACAGCCTGATGCTTGACTGCCCCAGCTGTGTTACGGAATGTGATGTTCACTGCAACAAAGTTGGGTGCCACCACAGCTGCAACAAGGATCACGAATTTGATTAATTGGCAAGATTAAGCCCATATAATTATTTGATCATGAAATATTATAAAATTTGCCAGGATCTAGTCTAATACCACGTTGAAGGTTCAAAGTTCTTACCAAATGTAGCAGAATTGAAAGTAGTCCACCCATCAACAACACTACGATTCCCAGTAAGCACCGTTTGATTTATACCATCTCCAACCATCATCAAATATTTCTTGTTCTTTGCAACAGACACATACTCTTCATAAATGCCTGCAGTGACATAAATCATGAAGTAGCCATTACTGCCGTCGGTATTATTTGGAGCTGCAGCGACAGCATCATTGATGGTTGTGAAATTTCCTTGTCCGTCCTGACTCACCGTCACTATATCACTGACCTCTATATCGTTATTCACTGTCTGGAGAAGTTTTCTTGTGCTCACTGACTCGTAAATTGCACGGGTCCTGGCAGACATTTTCATTGGCAATCGTCCATGTCTGAATGTAAACTGCTTGCTTTTAGGCTGCCATGTGCTCCCTTTCTTCTTTTTAGGAACCCAACCTTGGGTGAAAAAAGCTAGAGAAACACTATAAAGTTTTGTGTCATTGGACAAAGGGACTGAGAGACCGTTACTTGCACTCGAAGCAGAAGATGTGGTCTGTAGGCCATCTAAACAGGTTTGCTGGTTCGTTAAAATGGCACTTAGCAAAGTTTGCACATTATCAGCTTGCAAAGAAGGCAAGGTTTTACTAGTAGCATTGACAGTTTGAAAGGAGCTCAACAAAAACTCTATGTTTAGATTAGCTAGAAACTGACAATCCCCAAGAGCCCGAGTGGCAGCGACCGACAAGGTGGAGCGGCGTGAGAGATATCCATTAACCAGGTTCAAAAATTTACGGGATTGTGACAGGGACTTTCGGACGCAAAGTCGGGCAGAGTCATAGACATTGGTAGATTGGACAGGGAGAACAGATTTGCAAAAGGAAGGGTCTGGGGTGTACTTGCAAAGGGTTCGAGGGCTGACAGGACTACTTGGTGCATCTGCTAAAGATGGAGAGGCAAGGAAGGGAAGAAAAACAACAGCCAACGCTACCAGAGAGACGAGCTTAGAAGGCATCATTTTTTGGACAAAGGAGAGTTACAAGTAGCTGGCTAAGTTTGAGGGATTTGTGTAAATGGGAATGCTTTATTTATAGAGGATTGCAAATTAAGTGGCTTGTATGATTCGATTCAAATATTATAACTTGATGATTGTTAATTAGCAGTAATATTTATGAAATCAACTTGCACGACTTTCTGAAAAAACGCGTTGGTCTCCTGTCACGTCTCAGACATGTAAACAGAAAATCCAAGTTGTTATCTTGCAGGTTAGTATACGAGTATGTATATATATGTATTCTGATTGAACGTAGTCTATTCATAATTCTCCTTGCAATTCGGTGCTTGTCATTCTTCAACGGTTGTCAACTAGTCGGCTACCTGCCGCTGGCAAGTCTATCTGATAACTTTCTTCGTTTAATCAATTGGATATAATTTTTCTTAGTTGGTGGGAGACATTAAACTCTAATTATAATCTTGTTTAAAGTAAGTAACAAGTTACCAGTAGAATGGGCGCCCAAGATATACTGGCAAGAATTCAAAAGTCTAAGTAATACTCATTCTAGGGAGGGTAGCAACTAGCAACTACAAAAGAAATAATAAAAAAAGATGTGGTAAAATGTCAAAGAATTGATCTCTCATCAAGTCAAAATCATTGGTTTGCTTCGTTTCATGGTTGTGATAATAAAGCTGCCTGCCTTGCATATGGTAAGCGACTAGATGCCGCGGCCATTTGGTTTGAGAAAAAATGAAGTCCCATAAAGTCTGTAATAATCTTGAATAATAAAAGTGAATTATAGAAGACTACACGAAACAGATGTGGGCATTAGCCAGATATGAGACTAGCCGGTAAGGAGCTGTTTATTTTTCCGGTAGAGATCGATTTTTATATATAAAAAAAAAATTAAAGAAATTATTTTAATGTGCTTAAAAAATTATATATATTTATTTTTAAATAAAAATATTTTAAAATGCAGCCATTATTATAGCACCGAATACAACCTTAATAGGAGTTAAAAATAAAATAAAAGATGACCGATGACTCTTAAGATAAATAGAAACAACTTTAAATATGAGAAAATAAAATAAAAGGTGACCGCTGACTTTCATGACTTTCAAGTTAAATAGAAACAACTTTAAATATATATGAGGAAACATATCGTTTCCTTTCGTCAAAATTCACATAAACCTAATAAAAATATCCAATTTATTCTAACTTGTCCAGTCAACGGTGGAGCCAGACAGGTTGGTTAAAAGCATAGATTTAAGGCTAGATTTGCCAGATTCATCACGGCCATTGGACGTAACCAATATGACCAAACCTGACAATTCCTTCGAACCCCACATCCGTAGATAAATTATTCGAGGATGATGAGGTTTAGTTAGATGTTTGACGAAGGGAGAGGATAGAGATAATTATGATTTATTTTTATGTTTTAAAAGTATATTTAAATAAATTAATATTTTTTATTTTTTAAAATTTAAATTAATCATTATTTTTATTTTAAAAATCATTTTTAAAAATAAAAAGTATATATTATTTTAATATAATTTTAAATAAAAATATTTTAAAAAACAATAATCATTACACTATTAAACGAATAAAAAAATTATAACTTCTATCTTAAACAGTTTCATTACATCAGCATGTATGTAAGCCATGGGTGAATATCAAATAAGAATTCTCACCGTCGGAAAAATTAAGAACTTCTAAAGGAATCAGACAACATCTTTTTTTAGCTTAAATTAGTAGGTGTCTTGGAAAAAACCCTCAAATAATTTTTTTTTTATGGGGGATGACTACCCTGGCTTTAATTAGTAGGTGACTTAAACTGATAATCACTTTAAAATTGGTATGTTTCCTGTGATTTAGAAAAATAAAAACAATATATAAAAATAAAAATTGAAATCATAGCAATTTTAATATGCGATTAGTATGATAATATAAGCATGAAAAAAAATCAACATCAAATAGGTATTTCTAAAGACTGGGAACTCTTCATGCATGGTTTAAGTCATTGTTTTATTATATTGGATGCATGTATGATTGGTAACTATATATATATATATATATATATATATATATAAATGAATAGAAAAATATATATGTTTAAATATGAGATAGATCCATGATCCAATAGTCTAGGCTTTTGCACTGGAAAAAGTGTTCATCCTTGCGCATAAGGCTCTCGTACGCGCAGACTCAAATTAAAAGCAAAGACTCATGCGCATCTCCTCAAACACAAACGATCCTCAAACATAAATATATATATAAAATTCTGTACACAAACATGGATTAGATCCATGCAATCTCATTCAATGCAGCTACACAAATTGGGTATTTCCTAATGCAAATATGGATTATTTTTCTTTTTTAAAAAAAGTATTTGACTGACGGGAAAACCGTGCAAACGCGTGAAGGTTTCTTCATTTACCTACTCTTGTGTCTGCGAGTGTGTGTGTGTGTGTATTGGCTATGACTAAACCTTACTCGACAAATTCCCGCAGAAATCTAGAACAAGTTGGTTTGATGTAAAACCTTGGGAATTGAATCACCAGCATGTGCTCCAAAGGAAATGAAGCTTCGCTAAACAATTTGTCAACTCTCAAACGTCTCAACTCTTGTCGTTAAACCACATGGCTGGTGGGGAACATTTATCCATAATAATGCTTCCAGCGATCGAGCAAGAACAATATTTCCGTACCAGGATCGGTGATCAAAGAAGAAAAAGATTTGATGATAATGGGATTTTTATTAACTGAATTTCAAGAATGGCTAGGAATTAATATCTTCGTTATTCTATATTCAAACTAGAAAAAGAAGAATAGGGCTTCACAGATCGATCATGCTATGACATACTTCATTAAAAAAAAGAAGCTAAATCCAAGCACTTGATCAATGATTGGTTGAGAACACGGTAATATGGTGTGATATTATTGACCTAGAAAAATAGCTGTTGACATGTAACGGAGATATGCTGCCTAATCAAATTAGGAATGTCAAAGATGGAGTTGGAGGTGCACTCCTCGACGTTTGAAGTCAAATAGACGTTGTTGGGCAGCTTTTTTTTTTTTAAATTTCGGTTCGAGTTCCAATAAAAATAGGGTTAGAGAGGTTGTTCCCTTCTTATTTTTATTGGATCTTTTTTGTACGGTATGTCTGTCACCCCCGCGGTACCTTATCTATTTACTGAGCTTGTAGGATGTTTAGTGGGCCGTGAGATTAGTTGTGGTGCGCGCAAGCTGGTCCGGATACCCACGTTAATATATATATATATATATATATATATATATATATATATATATATATATAATGTTTGGCCATTACATTTATTTAGTTGATACGGATGCATGGAGTTTTGAAATAGAGCCCTAGACAGGCTGGCGATGTTCCACTATACATGGTTCCAAGTCATTTCTCCGTTAGTTTAAGCTTATAAAACCACCGACTTCGATGACTTGTGGAAAGCATAATTTTATTTTTTCAGTGTTTTGAAACCGCATTGAACCATCTGTCGTCGATGTCAAAGTTGTTAAGATGAAACAAGGCACAAGAGCCCATAGCCGTCCGATGCTGGAGTGAGTTTGGAAAATACGACTATATGTAGCAGTTAGGTCCTTTTCATGATTCTGATACTTGTGGCCAAAAATCCCCTAGAATTATCTTGAGGGTGAGCACAGTAAAAACAGTAATTCAGGAATTTGAGATTGTTTTCATGGAGATTACGTATATCCGATGCCATCCTTTCTGAAAAAAGAAAAAAAGAAAAAAAAGAAAACCAGAAAGCTAGCTAATTGCTTCATCAGATACCTGTTTAAACGATTAAAACCACATTGTAATTACGTTAAACACTTAAAGATTCAATTAAAACTTATCTAGTAATTGTAGTACGTACATGGCTTATTTACTAGTAAGTGCTAGTTACTGGTAACTTTTATATATATTCTGTTTGGAAGCATGGTTGTGATTATTTTTTCAAAATATTTTTCATTCAAAAAATATATAACAATAATATTTTTTTTATTTTTAAAAAAATATTTTTGATATTAGTGCATCAAAATGATATAAAAATACTAAAATTATATTAATTTGAAGTAAAAAAAAATAAAAATAAAAATTTAAATTTTTTCAAAAATATTTTTAAAATACAAAAATAAACAGGGCCTAATCTTTTTGAAGAGGCACAAACATGTAAAGTTGAAAGTTTTTATTAAAAAACACTCAAAATCTTGGATATGTATTTGAACAATTGATTTAAAACATGTAAAATAATTGATTTAGCCATGTCCCCCAAAGTTTGTCCTGATCCCTATAGTTTTATTAATGTTTTGAGTATGTCCTTAAAGTTTTAAAATTATGAAATTGGTCTCTCAAAAATATTTAATAAAATTAGAGTTTATAAGTGTAACTTGAGATTTTCTACTTCTAGTAAAGTATCGTTCATCAGGCGATCTAGCATGTAAATCTACCTAATTTTATCATAAAAACTCTATTTTGAATATAAATTATAATTTGTATTACATTAAAAAATATTAGTGTTTAATAAAATTATTGAAGGAGATGGAAATTTAATGATGATGTCTTAAAATACCAAAGTAACTTAAAAATAAGAATTATATGTTGAATAATCAGTTAATCTCTTGATTCTAGCAATCTTATTTATTCTTTCAGTCAAAGTAGCTGGTGCCTGGTAAGTTAAAGTAATCAGTACCTGTAAAAGATTTTTTATTATTATTATTATTGATTTAGGACTCTCCAATACTTAATTAAGTTCATATATATATATACATACATACACAACAAATAAATATACAACAAAGAATGAAGATTGTTAATGAACTAGGAATTTGAAAGATTTAAGGTGTATTTATTGCTCATAAGTTTTTATATATATATATATATATATATATATATATATATATATATATAGGAGAAACTAAAGTGTAATTTTGCCCTAATGGTTTTATTAAAAGAAAATATCCTTAACATATATTAATGAGATAGAAATATTATAAGTCATTGGATGATTTTTATACATTATTTCTTGCATAACATTAATGTTGATGACAATATAGTGGACCCTTAGAGAACTTTTATATGCTATTCTTTACATAGTGTTAATGTAAATGAAAATATGGTAGACTCTTAAAGGATTTTTATATACCTAAAGATATAGAGAGAATATGATCCAAAATGTAGCGGAACCAATAATAATTGAGCTTTTTTTCTAAGTTGAGCCCACAAGCTTTGGACTATTCTCCTAGACCGGACTTATGGTATTGATTTATTCTCTAAGGTTGCGCCATGAGGGTTATGAACTATGTTCATTGACGTTGAGTTTAAATACATTACCCACGTACTTGAAGTTTTTGGGTCTTAATTTTTTTTTTTAAGATTGTTAAAACTTTTTTAGTCATTAGAAATCTATCATATACTAATTCTAATCAATATCACATTTATTTACATTTTTTTTCTTATTCCAAACTCAAAAAATAGAGAAATATATTATTAATAAGAATAAATTTAATTTTCCCTCCTAAAATTTCATATCCTAGCTTCGCCACTGGATGCACTTGCCCTTTGAAAGGCTTTCCCAAGTTTAAGCTTCCTGAGGTTCGTGTATGTGTGAATGCAAGTATTCAATATACACACGGTTAAGGCCCCTTGACCTCTTTTGGCAAAGAGCAACACAACAATAATCGCTCGGAAGCAATGAATACATAGCTCAGTTCAAATATTCTGTGGTGGTTTCGATTAGCTTATGTGGTCCTAGCAGGCATCAGTCTCGGCTCCCTTCCCACCCAGCACCTAATAAGAGGAACTTAAAACTCCTTGAACAACATTAGCCTTAATGTTCACGTATCAAGCGTTGCTTCTGTACGTAAATTGAAAATGGTTGGATTGTTAGAATTATAAGTAACAAATAGCTAAATATTTAGCTCAATTCCGATACGATATTTAGCTTAATTCGAGCCAAGGGAAAGGGATATCTGTCATGGCAGGTTTCAGTTCGTTTCATTTTGCCCTTTGAAAGCCGCTTTGCAGCAGGGTTTCCTCGATGAAAACAATTGATCATAGAATAAAAGAAAGACAATTAGTTTCGGCCCTCAGATCCAAATCAGGCTACTCTTTTCACTTCCAGGCCCAAACGCAATAAACTCCCTTTTCATGCTGTCCGTGTTAAGCCAGAAACAGAGAGGACCCTTTACTCCACCCCCATAAAAAAAAAAAATTTTAATAGTTACGTGTTTTTTTATTTAAAAATATATTAAAATAATAATTTTTAAAAAAAATATTTTTACAATCAACACATGAAAACGATATATGAGAAAATATATATTTTTTTAATTTTTAACAAAAAAATAAATTAAAATTAAAAAAAAACACCAATTTCAACCACGTACCTAAAAGGTCTCAAAACACTCTCCTCTAACCCTTTTCCCTTCCAATCTGAAATTGACGTTCTTTCTTTCAACATTTGACACCTCGTATCCTTCCAGAGGAAGAACTAAACCTTTGCTCATTGTCTTACCCATTTGAATCCCTGTCTTAATCCTGCTCTCCTGAAAAACACCTGCTGCATTCCCCCGACTATGGTTGTCATCCAAATATCGAAACCTCTTGCAGGCTTCTGTCAATACTGTTAGATATTAAATTAATGTGATTTATTAAGAGTTTTGTCTTTTCAAAATAAAACAATTTTTCTAAAAAAAAAGAACGGTAATAAACTATATATATATATATATATATATATATATAATTCCAGATGTATTAAAGAGAGAGAAAAACTCTTGGCCTTTTAAAAAGCTCTTTCATTATCTTTCTCTTGTCAAAAACATGTAAATTATTGCTTCCTCGTCTTGCTCTCTTATCTATTTCTTAGAGAACATTGTTTACAAACTCTAATTCTAATTCGTTGTTTTACTCTTGTCAGTGTTCTCCAATGGAAGTAATTGGATAGATTTGAGAAATGATATTGTACAATAAAAGATAGATAATAAATTATTTTAAGAACAAATAATGCATCCCTATTTTAATCTATATTTTCAAGTTCATTTATTGTAAATAAACTTGTACGTTGAATTTTATACGCACACGTCTAGTGTTAATAGAATTTTCATGATAAATACAAACAAATTTGATTTAATTAATAAAAAAACTTAAAAAAATAGGAAAAGCAATGTTTCCACAAACATAAAATATTATTTCCATCCATAATATTTTGTTTTTTTTATTGGGTCATCATTTTTTTTCTTTCAGTTTTTTCTTTTAATTTTGTGTTAATTGGTATTTAGAGTTAATGATTTGTTTTTTATATAATTATTAAAGTCTTAAAAAAATCTGGCATCTGTTTGATTTTTTTTTAAATAAATTTTTTGTTTATCAGGCATAGTTTTTAGACCCGGCCCAGTTCAAGACTCAGATTCCGGGTTTTGACCGAGTCACCGAGTTAATTTTTTTTTATATACATAAAAACGATATCGTTTAGTAAAAAAAATTAAAAGTCAACAAGTTGCAACTAGGTTTTTAACCGGGTCAAGTTTTTTTTTTCTCTATTTTTTTTTCAATCCAATTCAATTCCAATTCTAAATCGACCAGCTGAGCCGGACCAAGTTTCAAAACTATGTAACTTGGGATTGAAAATGAAGGACCAAGATATGTTTTAAAAAGTGATAGCCCTTGTTTTTTTTTTGTTTTTTAAAGTGTGGTTTAGATTTTTAGTGGTTAAAAATTAAAATTACTTTTATTTTTTTTTTCTTAACGAAACATTTAAGATTTAAAATTTTACGTAAGGTTTTAGATTCTGTGATTTAAGGTCAATCATTCATTAATTTTTTTTTTTAAATAGTTATTTGTAATACCAAGGTGTTCAGATTTGAATCCCATAGGCCATAACGGCATGTTCGGTGACAACTCATTGTCCATGTTTCTTTTTATATACAAAAGAAAAAGACACGTATCATGGAAGCCGTGGCGCATAAATTTGAAAGGTATGATAAATAATTGATTGTACTGGAATTTCATTTCAGCTATTGTCGAACTTATGATCACCGTATTCAATAAGTTTCCAATCATCACGGACATGTGAGTTACTAATTTGTTTGAAAATATAATTATAATTATTTTTTAAAATAATTTTTATATTAAAATAATTATTTTTATTTTTTTTAAAATTATTTTTAAAATCAATCCATCAAAATAATTTAAAATATATAAAAAATTTAATTTTTAGTAACAAATTTTAATTTTTTTTGAGAACTTAAGTTGGTTTGCGTTTTCAAACATGCTCTAAATCCATTGCAACAATAATATTATCATATTTGTAGATGTATTTATATTAAAAATAAAATTTTAAAAAATAAAAAAATATTACTTTAATATATTTTAAAATAAAAATACTTTAAAAATAAAAAACACTGCAGTAATAACTGATAGGCTATAATATCCACCTGTTGCAGGATTGGACCACCATGTTCCCAGTTCTGACCCTATTTTCAAGTTCTCCGCCAATAAGAAAAACGGTGTCAGCTTTTTGAAGCCCAATCTTCTCTTTTTTACAGAGAAACACTGCATGCTTTTGCATGTGAGAAGATGGCAGGGAAGCACATGATGGCATGATAAGTTAATCCAAATGTCGAGCCATAATAGTCAAATCTGGGCCATCACTTTGTCAGTAGAAGTTCCCATCCCTGACGTGCAGATTTTCATTTTCTTCGATCTCCTCTATCCAAACAAGCATTGATTTTACTAATAATAATGTTCTTGAATAATCTATATTAAAAATGAATTTTAATATATTTTCAAATAAAAATTACTTAAAAAATAATAAAGTATCTATTTCAATAATTCATAGGACCACACCACATGTCTCCGTGGCCATCTTTTTCTCGATTGTTTTTCATTAATTCTCTTGAAGCTTTGTATGCATCCTTCACAAATCTCGTCCTTTTCATCCAACATGTCTCGGGCCCTTTACATGTTCACTCGAGATGAGGAAAGGGTTGTGGAGCACACAGCCTCATCAACGGTGCTGGACCGCATATGCAACGCACATCATCCAATCATTGAAAAGAATCGCTGGAAAAGAAGATGTCTCCACAATTAAGCTTTAGCCCTCCTGGTACTGTAGCTGTACTAATTTAAGTAACTCCCATGTTTTCTTGTCTACTTTTATGCTCGTTAGTGGTAATTAAATGAAGGAGACACGACTGAACTAACTTAATGTAACTGTCCATTCTTGGGAGCATAAACTAACAATTCTCAACAACACTTTAATTATTGGATTATCAAAAACGGTTGATCAGAAACAAATTGTATTAAGAACAAAATTAATGGAAGTAGTTTTCTTGTTGTTGCAGATGAACTGTTTGAATTTGGAATTTTTTAACAGAAGGAAAAATAGTAATTTCAGTTATCAGTTAGGTTATAATTTATTAAAAGCAATATAGATAATTCGCTAACAATTTTAGGATACCATATATATTCAGTTCTGTTGAACACATGAAAATAAGATTTGCAAAATGAAATGCAGTAAACAAAGAGTTCGTTTTTGTTTTTTCACCAGACGGAAAAACGAAAATATATACCAATCCACAGTACCAAATTCAAGGAATTTAAAACATTAAGAAAAAAACAGTAATAAATTTTTTTAGAAAAAGCAACTGATACAGTAATGAAACTTCATTCCATGATGATGGATAAGCTTCTTTAACCTTTCTATTCTAGCAAAACAATGAATTTTAATAGCTATAAATATTCTCTGAACCATCTAAATAAAAAATTTGTAATTTTTCTTTTATAGGTACTAATATTTTTTAATTTCAGATCATTTATCATACCAATGTAAAAATAAATAATTTTATTCTTGGAATTTATTATTATTTTTTTATTTATTACAATCAATTCGTTAAATGTTATTAATTTTATCATCTGATAATCTCTATGGCTCACTAAAAATAACTGTTTATCATCAATCATCATGAACATATGATTATTTATTGTAAAAAAAATAAATTCTAAATATACTGGATGTTGAATCCTCATCTCCTGAATAAGCATTGTTACATCATTATGCTTGTAAACAGAAACATGCACAACAAATCAGGGTGGGTTGTCCCATATCACTTAAAAGCAACTGCATTGGCTGTTGCAAGTACATTATATATGCCTCTTCTTATGGTTCGACATCTTAGCAAACACTTGTTAAGATTGTTACCTCTAAATACTTTTCTTATGTCAAACAATGCAGATTGCTGAAATGGAGTAGTCATTATTTTTCACCTCTAGCATCGAATAAATCTCCAATTACAGGGATGAAAGCATGGCCGCTCAAGATAAGTCCATTTCATGAATTTAACTCATAGCCCAAGTAGGAGGGCATCGTGTTCAAGGCATGGTCTGCGTGATCCCCTATCGCATCCCTCTCAAAGGACCAGAGAAGTAACTTTGAACCAGCTCCCGGGCATATAGCCATTCACACCTGCCCTACCAAAATCGTTAACTAAGCCATAACGTGATTAAGATTTTCACGTGACTGTCAATGTTTTGCGATCAATGGCCCTAGATGTCCATATCTTTAGGGTAAGGGGAACCTTGAATTGACATCACACAGCTTCAAGCTAGGGGAAGCTTGGTACAAGGATCGTAAGATTCACATTGTCATGGAAGGTTACGCAATATTATTATATTTTATTTGAAATGGATTCTCAAATTCTAAGAAATATGAGAAGTTTTGTGGTAGTTGCATTCTTGAGAATTTTATGGCATGTAAGATTTATAAAAATCCAGTTTCATCCCTCGAAGGAATATTATTTTTTCCTTGCAAAATAAGGGGAATTAATCGCATTCCCACCGGTGTGCCATGTTCTTGGAGAGACTACATTCCCTGGTATATATAAAAAAATAAATCCCATTATCAAACGGCTCCTAATGTCAAACTGAAAAATGCACGAAGCACAAACATCCCAATTTCCATTATTAAACGAGTTTTTAAAAAAAGAAGGATCAACCGAGGCCTCGAAGTTGTTAAAGGACATGGGCTTAATTATTATGGTAACCACTAACCAAGCAGGAGGGTAAATGGTATACAAAGAAGCAGCTTTTTCTTTATAAGTATAGAGAAAGGAAGGCCTCTGCTCTTCACTACTGCGGCTTGCTGGTTGGTTAGCTGGCTGGTGTAGGTTGCTTTTCTCTGGTCTGACCAAAATGGCTTTCTCTGTTTCCTCTTTCACACTTCTAGTCCTCTTCTCTTGTTTCGCTACTTTTCTTGTATGCCATGGCTTTCCTGTCAATCACAACAACCCCTTTCACCACCGCCACCACCCTCGCTTTGCCAGTCACAACTACAGAGATGCCCTGACGAAATCAATCCTCTTCTTTGAAGGCCAAAGGTCAGGCAAGCTCCCTTCTAGCCAGAGGATCACATGGAGGAGAGACTCTGGCCTAACAGATGGCTCAGCCATGCATGTAAGTGTACCAAGATGACTCCTTTTCTCCTCAGCTTTCCCTTTTCCTTCAAATTTCTTCGAGTCTCGCTCATTTTGTTGTCGAAATGACAATGCAGGTGGATTTGGTGGGAGGGTACTATGATGCAGGAGACAATGTGAAGTTTGGGTTCCCTATGGCTTTCACTACTACCATGCTTTCATGGAGTGTATTAGAGTTTGGTGGGTTGATGAAAGGTGAGCTGCAGAACGCTAGAGAAGCCATTCGTTGGGCAACTGATTACCTCCTCAAAGCTACAGCCCATCCAGACACCATCTATGTTCAGGTTTGCAGTCTTGGATTTCTCTGCATTCTTCAGTTCTATGCACATTGTTGGGAGATACCATGAATAGGCATACGCACACTTGATTAGTGAAAAATAGCTAGCAGAAATCAAAATGAGATGTTTGGGGTTTGATTTTCAGGTTGGTGATGCTAATAAGGACCATGCTTGTTGGGAGAGACCAGAAGATATGGATACTCCAAGGAGTGTTTACAAGGTAGACAAGAACTCCCCTGGTTCTGAAGTTGCTGCTGAAACTGCGGCTGCTCTTGCAGCTGCTTCTTTGGTGTTTAGAAGGTGTGACCCCACTTATGCCAAGCTTTTGGTCAGAAGAGCTATCAGGGTAAATATCTCCAATTAGAGCTAAATTGTTAAAATCTCAGTAAAAAAAAAGTTGATTGTTCACGAAATTTGGATATAACTTGTTGTCTTGTCTAGGTGTTCCAATTTGCAGATAAGTACCGAGGAGCCTACAGCAATGGGTTGAAGAAATATGTTTGCCCTTTCTATTGCTCCTACTCTGGATATGAGGTGAAGTTCGTGCTTTTGAGTCCTTCATTACAACTTACGAGTCCTATTCTTTTAAAGAGGGTTCATAAAACTTATTGTCCTCCTGGTATCCAAAAATGGCAGGATGAGCTGTTGTGGGGTGCTGCTTGGCTGCATAAGGCGACCAAGAACCCAACCTATCTCAATTACATTCAAGTTAATGGGCAGACTCTTGGAGCTGCACAATTTGACAATACCTTTGGTTGGGATAACAAGCATGTTGGAGCAAGGATTCTTCTTTCCAAGGTTCCTATTCTTGCTTCCAGCTCTTTGTTTGTCAAATATTGTATTTATGATCATCAATCAATTAAAACGATCGACATTGTCCTTGAATCTCAGGCATTTCTTGTTCAAAAAGTGCAATCCCTCCATGACTACAAAGATCATGCAGATAATTTTATCTGCTCTCTCATACAAGGGGCCCCTTTCTCTTCAGCCCAATACACTCCAGGTCAAGTCCCCAATGTCCTTGTCTCTACTTCCCATCTCCCCAATCGCGGTGCCATTTTCCTAAACGGCTAGTTTTGGTTTTTTCCTTGCTTCATAAATAGGTGGTCTGCTGTTCAAAATGAATGACAGCAACATGCAGTATGTGACTTCCACTTCGTTCTTGCTCTTATCGTATGCCAAGTACTTAACCATTGCTCGCAAGATTGTAAACTGCGGTGCGACCGCTGTCACTCCGAAGAGGCTAAGAAATATTGCAAAGAAACAGGTACATAAAATAAAATCATCCTTAAAGGTATCTTGATCTCTTATTAAGGTGCTTATTTATCTATAAAATTGTCATCAGGTGGACTATCTGCTAGGAGACAACCCATTGAAAATGTCCTACATGGTGGGGTATGGTCCAAGGTATCCACAAAGGATTCACCACAGGGGCTCATCGCTACCGTCGATGGCTGCACACCCAGCAAAGATCCAATGCTCCTCGGGTTTCAGTGTAATGAAGTCTCAATCCCCCAACCCGAACATTCTCGTGGGTGCAATAGTTGGAGGGCCAGACGAACACGATAGATTCCCAGATGAAAGATCAGACTATGAGCAATCCGAGCCTGCTACTTACATGAACGCACCCCTAGTAGGGGCACTGGCTTATCTTGCTCACTCATTTGGCCAGCTCTGAGCCCTAGCAGCAGATAGGCTAGGTGACTCTGTTTCTCGTTTTTAGTGGTTTGTTTTTATGCGTCCTAAAATACATCTCTAGATGTGCAAGTGGTTAAAGGGGTCAAGAGACCCAAGGCTCGAGCCCCGAACCTTGAAGCACATTGGTCAACAAGCATGGATTACCTTGTATTGTTTAGTTTATTAATACTTGTCACCATAGCAGCTTCAACCTCTATGGTGCGAGTGCCATCGCCGTGCCCACAGCGGCGTTTGTGTATGTAAAAGGCCAAATATGGTGGCCCTAATAGGATAGCCGTTGGGCTTCTTTTTTTTAGTTATGTGAGTCCGTTTTGGAACTTGCATTATGTCCACTAGTGTTTAACTTGCGATAACCTTACTGCCATAGCTCTCCCTCTCTCCTGAGCTTTTTTTTTTTGTCCATGGCTCAAGACTTGAGCAAAAGAATCAACTGGATTAAAAGTAGGGAAAAAAAAAGAGATGGCAAAGGGGTTGTAGTGGGACCACTAGCAAACAGTATTAAAAATGTTATCGGATGGGATGTCTTGTCCTTGAAACTAACAACTAACACGCAAAAAGCTGGAGAGGAAAACCAAATAAATTACGATTATTTTTTAATAAAAAAATTACATAGTCTGGTAAAAGTTTTCAGAAAATAATCAAGTTGAAATAAATATTTGGGGAATTATATAAATTGAATATAAATGTGTTTTCAAATATTATTTTTATATATAACTGTTATTTGAAATAGTAATTACATCTTATAATATATTATTCTATACAACTGCAATGCGGTTTGGATAATTCAAAACATGTTTCTTTTTTAAAAATTAATTAATCTAAATAAAAGTCAATTAAAAAATTAATCAAGATACAAGTATATAAGGTAATGTAACAGGAGTGAGAGAAGTGAGTTAATTTTTTATAAATATCAATTAAATAAAAAAAGTGATTTTTGTAAAAGCTGTTATTACTAATAGCGTTTATATTGGAATTAGTGTGTTTGAAGTGTAATAAAAATTGTTTTTTAAAATATATTAAAATAATATATTTTTTAAAAATTATTTTTAATATTAATACATATTTTTTTTTTTTAAAATATGCTTCTCAATTATAATGACAAACACACCCTTCAACCGCTATTTTTCCGCTATTTTTTATCGGTGGTTGCATGGAGACGATGCTAATTTTTTAACATGCGTCCGTGGATGATGTTCCAAACGAATACCTTTGCAGTTGATGTGACCCTTGAAAGGAAAGGAGAGCAAGCAAGAAAGTTTGCAGGGAGGGGCACGTGGTACTGTTTGGGGGCAGGGCTTCTTGTGGTCAAAAAACACTTTGTAATTGTTGCAGACTCGTCAGATGGGTGTCAGGAGTATCTATGCCGTGCCATAAGAGACTTGTTAACGTTTTTTATTTTATTTTATTTTATTATTATTATAGGTATCTGGAATCTAAAACTATATATAAAAAAAATCTCTTAATTTTAAATTTTTTATCATTGAAACACCTTCTAAATAGTTATTTTTATCGTTTATTTTTCCTTCATGGGCCTATGGCCAGGGGCAGTCCTTGATCTGGTTACAACGTAGGAGGACCACCACATCCTCATCGCCTGTGCGGGAGAAGGAATTAAAGGGACCAGAACACATTCTTCCGCTCTTCAAGGACGTTCAAGATTACTGCTGTTCTTAGCTTCTTTGAGGCGACTAATTAAGCCGTGATTTCTCGAAGCATGATTATTACATGTGTGTGTTTGGGTGAAAGATAATTTGTGATTTTTTAGCTTTTTAAAATGTAATTTATATTTAAAAAATATAATATATTTAACAAAAACCACCATACCTTCTTCGAACTAAATATACTTTTTAATTCACCACAAGACCGTAGAGTTGGCCATGAAAAGTAGGGGACCAACCAGAAGACCAAACTGCCCACCTCATCTACTCTTTCCAGCTGAGACAAATCATCTCAGTGGTAATATTGGAGACCCTAACGGCTTGCAAGCACGAGGGTAGTCAAAATGTTTTAGAAGCTACCTTCGATCCACAAGGCAAACCTATTAGAACATGAATCCATCAACATATTATACATTACATTGTATTAGCTGTTTGACACGTGATCTGTCGGGTATTTTTTTTTTAATTTTTTTTAAATTATATACATATGCTTTTTCCAATTGTTTTTTATATAAAATAATTTGAAGAATAAATCAAAAAGCTTATACATATGTGTTATCAAATAAATAAAAAACTATATGCATTAATAAAAGAAATTATAAACAATAAATAAAAATAAAAAAATAAATATAAATCAAGATACTTACATTGGGCTTATACCGAATAGTTGCTGGCAAATGGTACATTGGGCTTCTTACATTTTATTTTGAGAGACCCAGGTGATCTAGCAGTGCCTCCTTCAAGGAAGTTCGAGCGATGTAGAGGAATTGCTGGAAAGCATACCTCCTAGCACTGGCCAGAGTGCAAGGAACTCTCCGAGAATCAATTTGTTCACAACATCTTGGATAGACTAGTTTTCTTGAAGCATTAACTAGCATAAGATAGCTGCATATATCTTTGTACGCTATATCAATGTCGGATTAATATGAATTTTTGGAAACTTTACACTATCCAAGATTGCATTTGGAGAGCCAGAGCCACAGCTATGGGACCATGTTTCTTCTGAAATGATCACAGTGAACTAGCCAGATTGCCAATTACGCTATCTTGATAATTATTTGAAAATGGGTCAAGCACTCACCGAATCACGAATTTGAGAATGTAGAACATCTCGAGATATCTTCGAGTCTGAGCCTCTCAAGTCTGGTAACATGCTTCCAAAGACTATATGCCCCAGCCCAAGTCGTTAGCTTTTCAGAGTAAATCTTCCATGTATATCTACAGCATCAGGAGATCTAAGTGAGCCTCAGAAAGCACAATATAAACGGTGTCATGACATTTACAGATTGAGATACCGACCTTTCATAAATCCGTTGAAGCCCAGCATCGGATATTTTTTTCCAGTAGCTTGGATCCTCCTTCCACTTTTCAAAGAAATATGCCATAAGTGCAACAGCCTGGTCAGGATAATATGGATCAATATGGAATCCTGATAGACCATGCTCAATAATCTCTGCTGGACCACCGTGGCAACCGCAAACGTTGGGAGACCGCAAGTCATAGCCTTCTCTACAGTGAGTCCAAAGGCTTCATAAAAAGCGGGCTAAAATAGAGAAAACAGGGGAAGGGGGTTGTGAAGTTAATTATGGTTCCTGTGAAAATCTTTAACATGACGAGAAACCACAGTAGCACCTTATACCTGCACAAAGGCTCCCTTGGTGTCTGCTATGTAGCGACAGAGCTCACCATTGCGTGCTCGTATGGGCTGTTATCCAGTGAAATTGTCCATCCAACTTGTATTTCTTCGTAGGTGCATGCATCTTCTCAATCTCCTGAATTTGTTCCCTGTCTTTGGACCTCTTAACATCAATACAATCAGCTACCATGTCAAGGTTTACCTGCTCCCTCAGTTTAGTATTCTTACCATAGCACTCTACCGACCCAGTCATACTGACCAACAATTAATGGTCTTCCTGAAGCAACAAGAATACAAGTGAAGTGGTTGTTGAACAATGAATGTTGGATAGATCCCTCTTTTGAAATTCACCAACAACACATGTACGTATCTTATCCCAGATTCTTAGTTCTTCCCTCCAACTATCATTGGGTTTGCCGTGGCTAAATAATGGAAGCATGGGTCCAAATGATCCTCCTATACTGGCTTTTGCACAAAGCATTTTCTAAAAATGCACGGTCTTCCTCATGAACTGTTCAGTTCAGATAAAGAACAGATGGGCTTTTCCCTCTAGGAAGCCTTCAAACACGCACCGACAGAAGTACATATGCCCCTCTATAGAGTAAAGATAGATACGAATAGAGTGGCAACCGAAAGCAAAGCGGGACAATGCAAGTCTCTTGTATTTTCCAGCTTGAGTGAGCATTGCAATTTATATCATCCAAGGAAGGGACCTCCAACCAAAGAGACCTCAGACAGAAATGCATTTCAGCCTAATTTTTTGTCAATGCCACCAATACCTTATGTTTCTAACATGCCAAGCCAGGGGCACCAGGCTCTTTTCCTAAGTCCTAATTCACAACACATTAATGTTCTATTTGTACGTAATTAGCTTTTCATTAGAACCACCAACTGCTCCAACTATTGACTTTAGAGCTAAGGAAACCTATAAGGTAAAGATAACAGAAGATCTTGATTCTGAAAAGTTATCTGTGATAGAATAATAACTTTGTGTTAAGAAGGTGTAGATTTTTATGACTAAAGGGAGTTGAAATGTGTCCCATGCCTTGTCATAATGCCAAAGAAATTCAAGGGGTTGAATTTTATCAAGTATAGTTGCATATAATATCTTGCACACAATATCCTGTTAGGTGCCTATGGGTTTATTGTACCAAAATGACTGAGCTAATTCATGATGAAATAAAATTCTGATTCACTTCTTTCACAGGAATTTAAGTGGTGCGAGTTGGTATATGTATATAGATAATACCAAGATTTGAAGGTGTTTATTGTAGTAAAATAGCAAGAGGGAGTCCATGATAAGAAAGTTTTAATTCAACTAATTTAAATAACATGAATAAAAGAAATGCAATGAAAATTAATAAATAGAAAAAAATAACAACGTAGAAAGGCTAAAAAAAATCCAACTCGAGTCCATTCGAGTTAACTTGTCAAATTTACAATTTAATCATGATAACAAGATAACCTAGTCGAAAGCAAACTGATAAAATTATAAAGCTTAATTATCAAACACCTCAATATTGAAGGACATAACTAAAAAAAAAACTAATTAAAAAAAGCAAGGAAAAAAATATTTGATTCAACTCGGGTTATCCATTAACCCCACAATCATAAACACAAGATTAAGATAATCTTATATAAAAAAGATTGAAAAAAAGATAAAGATCAATTCTTGATAAATCAAATGTTGATGGAAGGAATTGAAAAATATAATATTTAAAAAGGAGCTAAACAAAAGATCAAAGTTAGCCCGTGTTAATCTTTGAAACTCGAGACCCTGATCATGAGCTCGAGACTGACATCATAGAAGGCAAACCCAAAATATAACCAAGTAAAATTTCAAATCATATAAATATTAAGTGGTGAAATTGAAAAACAAAAATGCAATAAAAAAGAAATAATAATTAAAATAATGAGGATTAAATTTGATATAAAAATAATTTGAAATCAAATATTGAGGAATGAAATTAAAAACAAGATTCAATAAGAAAAATGATTACAAATAAATAAACAGTAATAAAAAAAATAATGATCAAATTTGTTATAAAATTAAACGAAACCAGATGATGAGTGACATAATTAAAGAAAAAAAGATAAATAGAAAAGGATAAACAAACAAAATAATAAGCAATCAAAAGAGCGAGGATAAAACAAAAAACAAAAAACAAACTAAATGACAAGGGAAGAAAGAAAAACAAATGGGAGGAAAAGAAAAGAGTCTATTGAACCAACTATTATGCTGTCGTCGGCACGCACAACACCAATGGAAAAAAGATGGTTATGCATTTTCAATGTTGCATTTTATGGTGCCAACAATATTTTTTTAATAATATTTATATTATTCAAAAGACTAAATTACCCCTTGTCAACTTCTTAATTAAAAAAAAAACTAATATGAAAAGATAAAAAAAACCTATTTTTGTAAGTTTAACAATTTTTACATGTAGGAGTAATATAGTTCTTATACCATGCTTCTAGAATGTATAAAAAAACCAAATTGCCCAGTGAAATCTTTTGAAATATTTTGCTTGTGATGACAATATAGTCATTATACTGTGCATTTAAGAAGAATTGTCTCCAATTAATATCATAATATGAAATGAATTGTTTTTTGAAAATATCATTTTATCCCTAACATTAAGACCATTGATTTTTTCTTTAAATGGGGAGACTTGGAAAAACATAATAAAACTATATTAATGTAAAACAATTAAGGCTTTAAGTGACCAAAATTAAACCTAAAATAAATATAGTGGGCTAGGGTAGATGAGTAGAAAACTTTGTGGTGCATGTGATGTACGCAACAACATGTGGAAGCAAGTTGTCACATTTTAACAGCAGATGTGACTTGCTACGATGTCAAAACACCGACTTCCTTGGTGGCATTGGAAGCGGCATCGTGGAAGCTATTAAGTAGTGCAACATGTGTTTGATTTGGTTGCCCGTGGAGACATCTTTTTCTTTTGTTTCTTTCTTCTCTTTTCTATGTTCTTTCTACTCTCCCCATGATTCATGTTGATATGCCAAGAAGATAAAGATGTCATGTCATTTTATTTGTGTTTCAAATTAATTTTGTTGTAATTCTTTTGATTGATAGTTTTTGCTTTAGGTTATTTTTTTTTTAAAAAATTAATCTCTTTTTTTGATATTTGATTGATTTAGAATTGAGTTTCATGATTTTTTTATGAAGTTATTCCGATCTCATGACTTGAGTCATACATTTGAAATGTTAATTTGGGTTGCCATTAATCTTTTTTCTTATATCCTTTTTTAATAATGCCTTTTCTTTTTGCATTTCAATTCTCAAACATTGAATTTACTGGACATTGAGTTTCATGATTTTCTATGTTTTTTTTTTTGAGGTTATCTCGATATCATGATCTAAGTCGCAGGTTTAATGGGTTAACCTAGGTTGACTAGGATTTTTTTTGAATTTTTTTAAAGATTGAATATTTTTCAATTTCTTCAATATTAAGTTAATTTGATAATTGAGCTTCAAAGTTTTTTTCTATTTTACCTTCTATTAGGTTATCCTCTTCACATGATTTCTTGTGGGGTTTAATAAGCTTATCTTGGCTTGCTGCTGTTTTTTTTGTTCATTGATTTTTTTTTTATTTTATTTGGATTGTTGTGGATTGAATATTGTAATGTTTTTGGAAGTGCTTTTTATAAGGTTATCCCAATCATAGAATCCGAGTTATGGGTTTGGCATGCTGACTTGAATTGACTTAGGTTGTTTTTTGTCTTTTTATTTTATTTCACTTTCCAACGTTGGATATCTAGGAATTGATTTTCATAATTTTTTTTGGAAAGCATTATTTTTGTGCATGTCATCATGATTATTTTTTTATAAAAAAAATTATATCATTGCTTTTTATTTGTATTATATAATTAAATGAAATCATAATAAACCCATCAATTCTATGACATGACTAACTTAGTTTTCATACTTTTTTAAAACATACTGATATCCCTTGATTTTTTTTCTTTTTTACATGTTAAAAAAATTTAGCCAATCCGCAGCGTAATGCTTTCCACTTATCTAGTAAATATACATCAACGATCATTGTTGGAATTCTGCTTGCAAAAACTCATTCTAATATTCGAATAGACTCCTTAATTATTGGATCAAGAGTTTGTTTGATATGATTTATAAAAACGATAATTCAATCTTAATTTTGTCATACATATAACTTACATTTCCTTGAGTCAACGGGGATGGCAAGAAGTTGATGGCGGTTTGATACACATAGTTCTGATCAAGAACCATTGGCGCAGGATGTAACATGCCAAACGGATAAAAAGCCATTCAGATTTGACTTGTACAAAGAAAGTAGATTTTCCATTATCAACAGGCACAGAAAATACTAGTAGATGCTCTCTGTAGACAATGGTATATTCTCAATATAACAGCCAAAAGAAGAGGAAGAGGAGCTGGTTAGCTGCGTAGGAATCTTCTAATTTTATCCTTCGATTCTCAAAAAGCAGTCAATTAAGGACTTTGTTTTGTTGAATTCAGTAATTGTTCCGTAGAAACATAATCTAAACACACTAGGCACCCACTGAGGCTGCTGATCAGCTAATTATAAACTAATTCACCACCTTTTACTAATCTATTCCTCTTAATCTCTGCACTTTGCAATATCATAAGACAGGATCCTTAGCAGTGCTGCTAAAAAGAAAAATAGAATCCTTGACAATAATGACAGAAGATCCATTGTACAGGGCCAAGTGTACTCCCACTTAGAGTTTTTAACCATTTTTCTCCAAATCCAACTCCTGCAAGAATCCTCTTATAACGCGGTGCTTAACACTGAGTTCACGCTAGCAAGGCACAATAAATCTCCTGATCTTTGTTGAATGATTCCGTCTGACCTAATCACTGACGCCATAATTCTCCAAGCATAGCCAGTCCTTCCAAGCTCTCTGTAGACGTGTTTACTAGTTAACGAGTTGCTAATGGAGCCTGCATTTTGCCCCTGCCGCCCCTCCCTCTCTTTAAGAAAAAGGGAGGCACTTATGAGTAGTGCTCTTGCCATTTTCACTGTGATAATGATGAGCTTGTACAACGTATATTATATATGATTTTTTCCCTCCCTTTAAGAAAGTTTTGTTCTTATTTCCCAGCAACCAAACAACGAAAACCAAACAGCGATCGGTCAGGAAAAAGAGGGAGAGAGAAAGAGGGAGAGAGGAGAATGATCGACCCCATCTCCTGACTAACGCGTCTTTCGACTTGAATACAGGAAAAACCAGCTATTTGAACAGAAGGAATAAATCTCAAGAAACTTGTCCAAAGCATTGACCAATCTTGTCCTTGTCGATGGAAGTCACAGTGCACTGAATAAATTAAGGCCACTAAAACCCATAAAACATTTAAGCTTGGAAAGGAAAATATCAATATGTTATAATTGATGTAAGAAAAGAAATTTGATGTGAAAATGTATTTTAAAATTCGAGAAAAAAAAAAGAGAGCTGCCGAGATATTTCTTTAGTGTACGGCATGCTTGACAGGCGTTCACGGCGTGAATCTCCGAATTTTACTCCGCTGCCAGTCCTTTAAAATTAAAATCCAGAAAGGAAGAATTCTACCTAGAAATTACCAAGACAAATTTAATTTACATTTGCATAAGCAAAAGAAAAGTATATATCTTTTATGGAACGGCATTCATTTTGTGTGGCCTTCCGCTGGCTAAACTAGACAACTGTCCCAGCCTCTCTCTCTCCCTCTCTAGATTATCTCTTCAGCTCCTCCTTCAAAATCCATCGCTTATTTTTTCTCTGTCCAAAATTCAAAACTTTCGCATTTACATAAACCACCGCTACGCTTGCCGGATTCTCTTACCTTAACAAGACAGCAGAGATTTAATAAACCCCTTAAAGATTCCTTGCTCTATAAAATCAAACGCCAGCGCTCCCTCTCTCACTCCCTCCCTCTCTCTCTGGTAATCTGGAACCAATCAAGTGCCGATTGAGGCGCGGAGTGTGTTTGACTGTAAACGCTTAGAACATTTAATCCAATGAGATTGGTGCTTCTCTCCGATGCTTCGCTCTAGAAATGGCCTCTGCTTCTTCGTTGTCAGGTTTTTTCGCTTCTCTTTTTACCACTGAAACTTGATTTCTCTATTGAATTGCTCCTCAACTTAGCATCTCAATCAATTCAAGTATTTTAATCTTTCTTTTTTCTTCAGGGTAATTGAATTAGGAGAATCCTGTCCTCACTTGATTTAGGATTTTCGGGATTTTGTTTTTTAAGAATTGCGTGGTTGTTAATTTTGCAGTTCCAGTGGAATGCTTGAATATATGTAAGTTATTATCGAAGGGGGATGGAAATGGGAGATATGAGTGTAGTGTGCTTTCTTGCGCGTGGAAAGCTCCTAGAGTTTTGACAGGGTTTCTGGCCAGCACTGCTCATCCATCTCCGCAGTGTTCGTCGTTCTCGTGTGGCCGAAATGGAAGAAGGAAGCAGTTTAAGTCTGTAAGTTCCTTCCTTCACCTGCCTTCTAAAATTATTTCGAATTTATTGCCAGCTTAGCCTGTTATCCACCATAATTCTTCATAGTTTTATTTGGAAGCTATACCTAAAGCCTTGCGATTGTAAAGGAAATGAAAAGAAGATACGCAGTTAATTCTTCGGATTTTGATACCTAGGAGGCAAACGAAATGATCGGGATCTTTCATTTTGATAGCAGTGGTAAAATGAAAGGTTAAGTAGTTATATAGTTTACTCTGAATCTGAAACATAAAATATGGTTAGTTTTTGAATCTACTGTTCTTATGAGTCATTCTCCCTTGAAAGTGTGTGAGATCAGCGACCCCATCCTATCAAGTCAGTAGAAGATTCAAATGCATGCAGCTTCTTTGTTTAGCTGCCGCTAATTTTGGTGAGTTCGAGTTCATTATTGGAAATGGCCAATTTCTAGAATAAAATCTTGGATGAAAATATTCCCTTTCAGTGTAGCCATTTTTTGTCCAGACAAGGTCAGTTGTTAACCATCCACCTTTCCATATTCCTGTTAGGTGTTATGAAAAATCGCTTAAGAGCCAATCAGAGCATCTTTATCCAATAATTACTGCAGTGCTAGAAATACCATCATTTTCATATATTAGAGTGCCAAATTCTCCCTATCAAGTTCCAAGTGAACATGTGAAATTCATGTTGTTTATAAAACCAAAGGCAATCCTAATGCAACAGTCCATCAGTCTGTGGTTAGCATATTACAATAGTGCTACAACTCTGTTGTCTTATTACCAAAATTTGCTTTGCAAACAATATTTTCATGATTATAATATCTGTGCCTTTTCTATGTTACATTGCCAGAGATGCAAAGCCTTTGATATTGGAGGTTGTTATTCCAGTGAAGATTCTGACTTTGCACTTCTTGGGAGATTTTTTAAATCCAGATTGCATCATGTAGCTGGTAAAAAATGGCAATTGTCTTCTTCATCATCCATTTCTGCAGATACCTTCAATGAAGTTTCTCCTGAGAGTTTGTGGGAGGTAAAATTGCACTATTGTTTCCTATGGTGTCTCTATAAACTTCTTGAAAGCGAGATTCTTTGTGGTATGGTTTGGCTTAGCTTACTTTGTGTAATTACCTCAGGATCTTAAGCCTACTGTTTCATACCTTTCACCGAAAGAATTGGAATTGGTCCACAAAGCTCTTAAGGTACTCTTGCTCTTGTATAATCTTCATGGACATATTCTTGCATGTTGACACAGGTGAAGTATTCGTGAACTTAATGTTTTGGTGGTACAGCTGGCCTTCGAGGCTCATGATGGTCAGAAAAGACGCAGTGGAGAGCCCTTCATTATTCATCCAGTTGAAGTTGCACGTATTCTAGGAGAACTTGTGAGTTTCCTTTAATTTATAATGTATACCCATTTCTTGACATTGACTTTTAACTAGCTCACTTGCCTGTTTATTAGGAACTGGATTGGGAGTCAATAGCTGCTGGATTACTGCACGATACTGTTGAGGATACGAATGTTGTTACTTTTGAAAGAATTGAGGAGGAATTTGGTCCTATTGTGCGCCACATTGTAGAAGGAGAAACTAAGGTGCTTTCTTTACATTGGTACATCTATGAACTAAGCAGCTGAAATTGTATCTTATACATTTTGTTTGAACACACAGGACATATTGATTCTAAGTTTCTTCCATTGGCTTAGGTATCCAAACTGGGAAAATTGAAGTGTAAGAATGAAAATGAATCGGTGCAAGATGTAAAAGCTGATGACCTGCGGCAGATGTTTTTGGCTATGACAGAGGAGGTGGTTCATTGCTTATAGATTTTTCTTTCTGTGCATAATCTTATCCATTGTTTAAGCCATTTTACAATTAAACTACTGCTTTTTCAGGTCCGCGTTATCATTGTCAAATTAGCTGACAGATTGCATAATATGCGTACTCTTTCGCACATGCCACTGCATAAGCAGGTAGTGTGTTGAGATTTTAGATTTAGTTGGCTATTGACCTCAGCTATATTTAACATCACTATTTTGTCTGCAGTCCAGCATTGCAATGGAAACACTTCAGGTCTTTGCTCCTCTTGCAAAATTGTTGGGAATGTATCAAATCAAGGTATATCTATACACCTCTTTTTTACGTGTAAAATTCCTCTATGATTCTGTGTTGCATATAATTAGTTAGTGGTTCTAAACATGTTAACTCATGTTGTGTAACTCGCCTTGATTATATCAGGTGATCAAAATTTGAGATGTTGAGATAGAGAAATTCATGCTTCCAATTTTCATCTATAGTTATTTCTGTTACTTAGTTCCATGCTGTGAATAACCAGATTTGAAATTTTAGTAAAATTTGAGGCAACGCATTCCTCTAGCCTTAGAAATTGTTAGAAATGGACCATTTAATTGTTTCTTTCCTTGTCAATCTATACCATATTATGCTTATTTTTTGGTGCTGTGATATATTGCTCTCTTTAATTAAACTCATTTGCTCTACTAAGTGTGAATCCAACATGTTTTTCCAAAACTGCTGAATGACGTGCACTTTATTTCTCCCATCTGCTTTGGGCTTGTCCACTGTTAATCAACAGTTGCATGATGCCATTGGTGTCCTCTTCTATTTAAAAATCTGACTCCAAGTGCTTAGGATGGTCTCTGCTTGGAGAGCTTGTTATAGTTTTTCCCCCTGTTAATTTTAATCGATAACCTGACATGATCTTTGCAGTCTGAGCTTGAAAATCTATCATTCATGTATACAAATGCTGAAGATTATGCTAAGGTCAAGAGGAGAGTCGCAGATCTGTATAAGGAACATGAGAAAGAACTGGAAGAGGTTTTCCCTTTCTTTTCTTTCATGCATTATGTTTAGTTAGATCTCTAGAAGTATCTACTTTACGGTCATTATTAATCAAAGGTTTGTGCTTTTGTTTTAGGCAAACAAAATTTTGAAGAAGAAGATAGAGGAAGATCAGTTCCTAGACCTTTTGTCAGTGAAAATGGAAGTACGTGCTGTCTGCAAGGAGCCTTACAGGTGAAGCCATGAATCTTCTAATAGTTATTTTCTTCATTTATTTATTTGATCTGGTTGTTGATTTTGTTTGAACCAAGGATTTCATTATCTTTGTTTATTATTAATTGTTGCGAGTGATGATGTTTTACCTTAGATAGCCATATCATTATGTGATTAAATGGTAAGTTTTAAGTTAAATGGGCTTAGGCAAATGTGGTACTATGACAAGCAACTTCCTGAGTTGTCCTCATGTCAATCTTGCACCCTTAAAAAAAAAAAAATTTTTTTAGTAAACTCCCTTGTGGCCTGTTGGTTATGAGTATTGTCTGGCTCTCAAAAGGGTAGGAAGATGACCCTTGTTGATGCAGATGGTTAGCGAGTTTCTTATTTTACATCGAGTCTTCATGTCATCATTGTAGATTATAGTTGCTTTTAGTTTTTTACTATCATCTTTTTCCCTCATGACCTGTTGAAAGTGTTACGTTTAATGTCCTTTTCTCTATGTTTGGTTTTCTTCATCAATGATTTTGACTAGGAACTTTTGTTGCGTGCTTTCAGTATTTATAGAGCTGTGCTTAAATCCAAAGGCTCGATCAATGAAGTTAACCAGATTGCTCAGGTTTGTTTTGACATGTGCTTTGAGCCATCCCGAGAAACATCCAAAAGTGAAACTTCACATTTTTTAATTGTGCGTTGACACATTTGTCCTTCCAATTAAATCAGCTTCGAATTATCATCCAGCCAAAGCCATGCATTGGAGTAGGGCCTTTATGTAGTCCACAACAGGTATATCCCTGTCATGATCTATGGAAATGTGTCTTCTGCTAATTCTGTGACTTGGTGTACGTTATGGGCTTTTCTCATGGTCAGATCTTATGCAGATATGCTATCATGTTCTCGGCTTAGTCCATGGAATCTGGACCCCCATTCCTCGAGCTGTACGTATTCTCTTATTCTTCTTTCTGAAGCGTTAGCGCTAATATTAGACTGTTCATCTTGTTTTAATACATATTGAGCTATTTTCTAACAGATGAAGGACTATATTGCGACTCCAAAACCTAATGGTTATCAAAGTCTTCATACAACTGTAATTCCATTTCTGTATGAAAGCATGTTTAGACTGGAAGTTCAGGTATTCTTTGATGTTCATGTTTTACCAAGTTCCATTTTCTTCTGGTAGCAGGGAAAAGAGCTTTCATTTTTGCTTTTGTTTTTTTACCCTCATAGGAGAGCTTTGCTTGTGCTAGGAGAATTGTTGATTTCTTTCAGTCTTCAAAAGAAAATATTCAATTTATTTTCTCTGTTGTCCTAATTCACTCAAACAGTCACTGATGGTTCTTGTCAATTTTTAGTTAATTTTCATAGTCTTTCTGATTTAGGACTTGGTGCAACATATTTAGTTATAAATCCATCTATTTTGGCAGATAAGAACTGAAGAGATGGATCTGATAGCTGAGAGAGGCATTGCTGCTCACTATAGCGGGAGAGTATTTGTTACAGGTTTAGTTGGACATGCAATGCCTAATGGTAGAAGTACAAGAGGGAAGGCAGTCTGTCTTAACAATGCAAACATTGCACTCAGGGTACGTTAATTTTGCTCTTGATAAGTCAGTAATTTGCAAACGTCCATAAGAAGCTTGTAGGAGAGCTACTTTTAAGGTTCCGTGACTTTGATGCTAGTTTCATGGTTGAAGTCCTTTCTTTCCTCCAGATTGGCTGGCTCAATGCAATTAGAGAATGGCAAGAAGAGTTTGTTGGCAATATGAGCTCTAGGGAATTTGTAGAGACCATTACTAGAGATCTACTCGGTAGCTGTGTCTTTGTATTTACACCAAGGGGAGAGGTAAGATTGTGTATTAATTTGCACTTAAGAAATCTTTTTGGTAAGAAATGATGAATTTACATATCAGATGTGCAGTTCTGAATTTTGATATTTGATGATATGGTACAGATAAAGAATCTGCCAAAAGGAGCAACTGCAATTGACTATGCTTATATGATACACACTGAAATTGGCAATAAGATGGTGGCTGCAAAGGTATTGTTTTTTGGTCAATATCATATTCTTTTATTATTGGAGGGTTACTAAAAATACAAAAGCAAAAACAACAAAATTCTATGTCTGAATTCTGCATTTCCCCTTTTGCAGGTCAATGGTAATCTTGTCTCTCCAATGCATGTACTTGCAAATGCAGAAGTCGTGGAGATAATTACTTATAATGTTAGTATTTATTGATCTTATAATGTTTGTAATGTTTTCCAAAACTTTATGCTGTAGATCATACATATCTGATCCTTTGCATAATAGGAAATAAAAGATAATTTGCTCTTCCAAGTTCCAACTACTGGAGTTTGTGTAAATATCGAAGCTTAATGTGATTTTTGCAGCAAATGATCTCTCTTTGTAATGTGATGGTGTATTATAAAGCTATAGTGATTGGCATTATGATACATTATACGATGGTGTAATTATTCATCAACTTTTTGAGACTTTGCAGGCTTGCATATACATCTGAAACTTAAAAATGCACATCATTATCCCCTTGTTCTGCTGCTCACCTCATAACTTCATTGTTTGCTCAGGCACTCTCTAGCAAATCAGCTTTTCAGAGGCATAAGCAATGGTTGCAGCATGCAAAAACACGCAGTGCAAGGCACAAAATTATGAAAGTAGGTTTAGTCCTATGAATTGAAAATACAGTTTTTTGTTTTTGTATTTCCTGCTGCTCTAAGAATAAAATGCTCTTCATCTGTTTAGTTCTTAAGGGAGCAAGCTGCACTATCTGCTGCTGAAATAACAGCAGATTCAGTAAATGACTTTATTGCTGATTCTGAAGAGGAGAGTGAGGTAGAAGATATCTCAGATAGTAACAAACGGAGCAGACCTCTGTGGGAGAAAATACTTATGAATGTTGTGGAAAAGTCATCCCAAGGGAAATGTTCAAATGATTTTTTGCCCGTGAACTATGGAACTGCGTGGACCCCCAAGGTCAATGGGAAACATAATAAGCATGTGCAGACCAAGGGGGGTTTATTATCTCAGGGAAATGGTGTTGCCAAGATGATACAAGCTAGCATTCCAAGGTACAAGGAAGTCTTGCCTGGTTTAGAAAGTTGGCAAGCCAGCAAGGTTGCCTCTTGGCACAGTCTTGAAGGGCACTCCATCCAATGGTTTTGTGTTGTATGCATTGATCGAAGAGGTAATTCTTCTTTCAGTCGGTGATGGTTTGTTTTCCACCTCATGGTTGCATATTTAATGAATTCTCAAGGTTGTGATTGGCCCAATCATGGAATGATAAATTGTTTTTTCTCCAAGCTTGAAACTCGTGGTGAAAATCTGATCATTCCGTAGCTGCTGGAATAAATCTCATAATTTTGTGGGGTGATGGCTTTCATTTTCCTGTCTAATATCAATATTTCTGATTGTTTCATGTTGACCATGTAAATATTGGAATACAATTTCAGGCATGATGGCTGAGATTGCAACAGCATTGGCAGCTGTAGACATCAATATATGTTCTTGTGTGGTAAGTAAGAACATCATACAGTGAAGTACTGAGCATGCTCTATTAAGGATCTGGTCAACTGATAGACTAACGTAATATCTTTGATTTCAACCATCAGTCGGAGACTGATAGAGGAAGGGGAATGGCTGTGATGCTGTTTCATATTGAAGGCAACCTTGATAGTTTGGTAGGGCATTGAGAATCCATCTCCTTCATGTCCTATATTTCTGCTGCTACTGTGTCATTGCTCTCCCTCTCTCTATTTTTCCCACGGTTGTGAAATTAGTTGGTCATGACATGTCTTCTCCTACCTCTTTCAGGTTAAGGGTTGCTCAAGTGTGGATCTAATTCAGGGTGTTTTAGGATGGTCTACGGGATGCAGCTGGCCAAGCTCAACAGAAAACCATCTTCTTGAATGCTAATTGATTGGTGGCCCCAGCTGTTGCAAGCTTGGGTAAGAAATTTTGCCCCCAGAAAACTGACGTTCTGGTGCTCTTACATTTTTGGATAATTAGCTTTATAGTTCTCAAGTATTTTGTTGTCATTGGGACAAATAAAATAAACCAGCAGCAGCCAATTGAGCCAAGTCTGCCTGTGGAGATTCAGGGCATTGTATATAGTGAAAGAGTGGTAGTTAAAAAGTATACACATGTAAAGATACTTGTGAAGAGAGGATGGTGAAACATCTAAACAAAAAGGTGTTTTCAAGAGTTCTTGCCGTAAGATGACGCCTTTTTCTTTTTCTTGATATTAAGCTGCTCCTTTGCCCGTGAATTGTTGTCTTTTTTTCATGCAAGAAGCCAATGTTTTACTACTTGAGAAACCCAAGTTTTCCATGGACCAGCACGGCTCCACGTCTAGGAGCCCATAACTTGTGATGTAGCGTAGCTACAGAGGATTTTATTTTTATTTTGTGTCTCTCTGCCCTTTACAATTCTAATCCTCGGTAGTTATAGCACCGTCCTCGGAGAGAGCCCACTTTTGCCGAGGCCTAAGGGTGCTATTGCATTTTAATATCTAGAATCGGCACCAGCCTTGGTTACCATAAGCATGACAACCAAACAATTTTTCTTAAGAATACACGTTTGGATATCTGCGTTAATAAAAAAAAAATAGCAACAGAAGTGCTGGTAGTAACATCGAACAAACCCAAATCTTCCTCCGTGTCGGCTCTGCAGTTTGATTATTAACTTCAACAAGTTTTGGCATTTCTTTCTTCTTCAAGGACATTGGTTTGTTGCTGGTTTCATGATTATCTGTGTCATCGTTGAGGCTTTTTGCCGTTGTTGGAATCACCAAAATCTTTAGTTTTGTTGCTTCTATCTTCCTCAACAATCTTCTCTTTGATTTCGTCGTGATCGGAAAATTCTTTAAACTCTATTTTTTTTTTAGTTAAAATTTTATAATCATCAAGATCAGGAAAACGTTTTTTAAAAATCAAAAGTTACTATTTGAGATTGTCTTGTTTACCGTGATGTATTAGGATTCTTTTATTATTTTCTTAACTAGTATATAAGCAATCTAAGAGCTGTAATAGAGTTTTTATTGAAGATTATAGACATTTTATAAAATATCATAGATTTTCTCTAATTTATCATCAGTGTTAGGGCTATATTCTATTCATGCTATACATCGTGTCAGCTATACATCGTGTCAGTTGATTATTATGAACTTTGCAGGTTTACTGAGGTGCTCTATACATCCGGTGGCAATGCCTCTATTTCAATTTTGGTACTTCCATCTTCCTCCACAATCTTCTCTTTCGATTCCAAACTTTGCGTGTTTATCATGATGTTCTTGAGTTCCAGTGACAATACCTCTATTGACTCTGCTGGCCAAATTACCTCAGCATTGGTCTCAGCGGAAGTGCTTCCTGTTTCTTCTGAACTCTCGTCACCTTCGTCCATGGCATATTCTTCATTGCTATCCTCCTCATCTTCAACCCAAAGCACTGCTACAGTGCCAACTGCCTCTTCCTCCATAACATATTCTTCGCCGGAGTATCCCTCCTCATCTTCTTCAACCAGATTCACTGATTTAGTTTTGTCTTCCATAATCCTTTCACTATCTACTTCCTCTTCCTGCCTTTTAATTTCAATTCTTTCCAACCATGACGAGTTATCTTCGGAATCATTCTTGATATTGCCCTCCACTTCATTCATCGACTCGCTATCAAGTACTAGCAAGGGAAGTTCTTCCATGCCACAACAAATATCAAATGATGTAATAATTATTTCTTGTCTTGTATCATCAGCGAGGAGGAGCTCTTGATCATCGCCAGTGAAATTATCATTTTCGTCATTGATCATAGAGGCAGAATTCTCCTCCTGAACCAAATTTAACAAGGTATTAGTAATACATGATTATTCCAAGCTAGTATTGAACTCCCTTTCAGCATCATGACAAGATCGTGACATCATATAGAAATAGACCCTAATGGATCCTTTATCTATGTGAAAGGATATTTAATGTTGGAAAAATTATCAATGATTACCAAAATCAAACTCTCAGCAGAGACCAGTTCAATAAAATCAACCTGGATTTCTTCTGCAGCCATCCCTGTAGATCCATCTGTCAAACTGCAAATTAAGAAACCATCTCTTAATTCTAAGTATTGCTAACACAAACACACATTTAACAGTGTCTTAATGCTGACCATGGATTCTGATGGAAAGTGGAGGACGGATTTTCAAGGGTATAACACAGGCCTCGAGTGCCTTTGGCTTCTTTTTTGCACGGTAAGTCCTCCTTATCGGTGTCTCTTCTTCTCCTTCTCTTGACAGCAAAAGCAGCAGCAATCAAACTAGTAACAACGAATACTCCACCCAACACAACCGATCCTCCAATATTTATGGTTATTTGTGCCTTGTTTTTCCTTTGTTTACAAGGGCATTCAAGCTTCTCCATTGTTATTGTTGGGTTAAGTTCTGTTGCTGGTTATGATCGTGTTGGAAGTTTGGCTTGGGTTTTAACGAATCCAAATGATTCCAAACTTGATATACGAGGAGAGAGATACCGGGGAGAAAATAACTTTTTACCTCTAAAAAGTAAATCTTTTTTATTGATATACTGACAGGCCAGATGTTTTGGTATTCTTATTATTTTTGTTATTATTATGTTCATTAAGTTTATTTCAAAAATATAAAAATTTTAAAATAAAAAAAAAGTTGCATGTTGAAGTCAATTGAAAAGCAAACAATTTTTTTTTATAAAGTCCAATTATAAAAATTAATAAATTATTAAACAATTCAATAAAAAAATAATTAAAAAAAAAAAAAAACCAGCTGCGTAGGCTGGCCCTGAGCCTTAAAAATACATGTCTAGATTTTAGATTTTTTTTTTTTTTTTAATGTCTAGATATTTTTTTTTTTTTTAAAAGTTGTGCACCGCCAAGACAGCAAACGATATTTTTGTTGTTCAAGATTCCAACAACCACATATTACTAGAAAAGCGGGCAACCAGCTCTAAGACGTGAAAAACATATTCTCATTTATTTTTATCCAAAAAACAAAATAAACACTCTGAGAACCTAAAAAAAAACTCATTTTGGTATTGAATCAACATGTAATTAATTAATAAATAAATAAAACTAAATCCAAAAACAAAATCTCAAAGTCAGATCTTTTTTTTTTGGCAAGACAAAAGCCCTTAAATATAAACAAGAAGGAAATCAATCCGTTACAACAGCTTTAAACAAAGTACAAAATAGATGAATTGTAGTCATGGAGAGAAGACAATTTAATAACCAGCAGGGGCTGATGTAGGTTTCGTCGAGGTGTAGAAGAAAGTCCTCATGGAGTACAGTTTTATTTTCTTGTCATGGAGAACGTGATAAGCTGACAGGGGAGCACCGGTGATCCCATAGTTCATATCTGTAGGAACGTTGCAGGTTTTCAATGGAGAGCTTTCAAGGTAAGCCTTGCATTCTGTGAGCTTTAAAGCAGGCAATGTTTTGAAGTAGTAACCCTTTGCATTAGTTGCTTCTGTCAAGCAGGAGAAAGGGACTTTCTTGTAACCATACTGGTCCACAGCAGTACAGGCTATTCTTATCACAGCTCCTGCACAAAAAAAAAAAAAACGTTTTTGCGAGGAAAACATAACAAAAGAATATAATTGATTAGCAGCGTCTGTAAGAATAAAAATACATGCGAAACAAAGTATTACATTGAATCCGAGGAAGAATAAAGAGGGTGTAGAAATTACCTTCAATAGGGGTATAGTTAGAGCCCTGTTTGCAGAGGACAAAACCTTCGATGCCGATTGGGCTATACTCATAGTCCAGTTTGTCATTACTCGGTTTTGGTATGTATAACTTTGGTTCTGGGAGATTTGGTTTGTGGGCATACCCATCATGTGGCGTGATAATCTCTGGCTTTGGTGCAGTTGGCTTTGGTTGTTCGTAAACCTTCCCTTTAGGGTCATAACCATGATCGGGTTTGGGTACAGTCATCTTTGGTCTGGGAACTTCTGGTTTTGGTTTGTAACCATAATTTGGCTTGGCAGTGTCTGGTTTCTTGGCAGTGTCTGGTTTGGGGATGGTTGGTCGGGCAAGGTATGGTTCTGAGTCATACCCTTTGTGTGGTTTTGGTTCTGTGAACTTTGGTTTGGGGAGGTCTGGCTTCGGATTGGAGTCGTAATATGGTTTGTGGAGGTCTGGTTTGACAACGTGTGGCCGTGGTTTGGGGTCATAACTATACTTGGGTTTGGAAGTGTCTGGCTTTGATTTTGAGTTGTAAGTATGATCTGGCTTGGTTGTATCTGGCTTTTGGTCATAGCCGTAACCACCAGCGGAGGCAATCACTGACAATGACAAGAGGAGGAATAAGGTGGCGAAGGAGGAATGGGTTAGAGCCATTGCAAAGAAGACAGGGATAGAGCTTTAGATTGGTGATATGGGAAGCTACCATCATCATGGCCTTTTATAGGACTGATTTCCCGATTGGGTTACTAATTTGAGAAATAAAATATAGGAAGGAAAGGGAGACTAATTGTATGCACAGTAGGAGAGGAGGGGAGAGCAACGTGATGAGCAATACCACTGCACCAAGGACACATTGCAATACGGCATGATGGCTTGGACTTGGACATTATTATATTCGGCATATTTATTCAGGACGTGCCTTTGCTATATGTCTTGAAATTTGTATACTTGTAATTAACAGTTTCTGTATAAAATTTAATTCATTGAAAATGACATAAAATAAAGGCATATATCTTGTTTTGCATTTTAGTTGTCTTGCAATACGTTTCTGTCCAAACCATGCAATCATCACAGGTCAGTTTTTCCAAAGTTGAGATTTGCTCATGTCTGCATAATCTTAAGCAGCTGAAGTGATTGCTCTAGTTCAAAACATTTTTGCCTTACACCGTGCTCCATGAGAAGTGATGCCTGGTAGTAAAGCACTGGCTACCCTTTTTGGCCTTTTTAGATAGCATGTTGAAGCACAACAGGTGTGGCTAGCTGGCTTCGAAAGTTAGGGGGTGCAAAAAACTCAATAACGAAGTTCATGATGATATTGTCAAAGAAGACGAGATGCCGATTCAAAACCCGTCTCTGAATTAAGTTCTGTACAAACTAAGATTAAGAGAGAAGAAAAGTTGACACCAGAAAGGTTGCGTACTTGTGAAAGGTTTTTAATCACCAGCCTCTTCTTTCTTCCTTTTTTTTTTTTATCCTGTTTTCTGCATTGAAAAGAGGTATCTTTGGAATATTATAAACAACCAGAATTTCAAGAGGAATTACTGTGGCACACTAGAAAATCTTGCATATTTTTTATAAATTCAATTTCGTTTAGAACTAAAATTAATATCCAGAATTCAAACATAAAAATTGATTTTACCATGTGAGTTTAATTTAATTTATAGGGTTCAAACAGTCTATAAAAAAATAATTAAAGAGATCACGACAAATAATTATACCTGATGATTATCTCTTTTACCCACTACCATCCTCTATAAAAAGACACCAAATAAATTATATTGGTGGGAAATATTGAAAAAATATTCAATTAAAAAAAACCTAAAAAATAAATCACGTCAATTCAAGTCAACATATCAAACCCGTGACCTGATTTATAAGATTGAGATAATCCCATAAAAAAAAACATCAGAATTTTTTTTACAAAGCTCAATTAAAAAAATATTCAATTAAAAAAGAACATGAAATAATGAATAGAGTCCACTTACTAAATTTATGATCCAGATCATGAGATTTTAATAACCTCATAGAAAACAAAATAAAATAAAATATAAAGCTCAAAATTCAACCAATCTAATATGAAAAGATATAATAAAATTAAAAAAAAACTAATTAGAGAAACAATATTTGATGGCCTTGCATTATAATGTTGTTTTAAAGTGTAATGAAATAAATGAAATTTATCTTGTTGCATAGATGTAGAGGCATGTCTCTAGGGAAAGGATTTAGATATTAGTGAAGAATGAAGTTTTGGAAAAACTAGATTTCACTTATTTGGACTTGTGTATGGATGCATTAAAGTAAAGCAAACGAAACAAGGCATATAAAGTGTCATAATAACCAATAGATTCCTTGATTTTATTCATACAGACATATATGTAGTGAACCACCCTCTATTTTATGTTTTGCTAGAGAAAAATACTTTATTAATTTTAAAGAAGATATGTAATGTTATGGTTATGTATATCTAATGCATAAGAAGTCTCAAATTGTTGACATCTATAAGGTGTTCATTACTGAAGTCAAGAGATAGTTAGATAAAAATGTCATTGGATCGAATAAAAATGGTGAGTATTATGGTAGATACGATAAGTCAAGATAAAATCTTGGTTCATTTGTTAAGTTCTTAAAAAAATCAAGGCATTCGGGCATGATATATAATGTCAGGGATGCTTCAGTAGAATTGAGTTACTGAAAGACATAATTATGCTCTAATAGAGATTGTTAGGTGTGTGATGGTTTATTCTGAAGTACCCAACTTGTGACATCTCATTGAATTGCCTAGTAAATGCAAGAAAACCAGTTGTAAATGGATTTTTAAGGGAAAGTGCAATGCAAAAAACAATAATTAATGTTGTACCTTTTCTCTATAAAAGTATTTGATTTAAGTATTGGAGACTTCTTATATCTATTAAATTTACCAAATGCTATTTACTTACTATCAGCCATTTTAGATTACTACATACCAGTTACCAGCCAGCCACTTATTATTCATTGAAAAACATTGTCAACCTTAAAAATAATCTACTTACATCAATCCTCAACTATATAATATTATATTCATATTCTATATTAACTATTAAAAATCTAAAAGACTTTAAATAAGCTGTGAAGAAATATAAAGTCTTAAAATACAAAAACCCTTAAATTGTATCAAAATTTATGTGATAATTAATTTATTATAATTATCAAAATTCATATATAATTATTTAAAAATCAAGTACATTTATATTCAATAAAAACTTAAATTTATTCATTTGTAAATAAGTATAAACAATTTATCAAAAAATGAAAAATAAATACTATGAATTAATCAAATAATAAATTTACTAAGCACATGCCAAGTAACTTTGTATTTATAAATGCACATATTGAAGTGGAAACACGATAAAACCGGAGGACAAAATACCAAACAGACTAGTCTTTAACTCTCTCTCTTTTTATTTAAGAACAAAAATCAATGACGTCGTGGCTCATTAATATTTGGTGATACTGATACATCATTAATCTCCCAAGATTTAAAGAAAAGAAAAATCTTAATTGAAGAATTTTTATAACAAAACTCTCCCAATAATGAAACTGATAATCAAGACAAAAGCCCATAAATATAAACAACAAGAAGGAAATCAATCCGTTACAACAGCTTTAAACAACGTAAAAAATAGATGAATTGTAGTCATGGAGAGAAAATTTAATAACCAGCAGGGGTTGATGTAGGTTTCTTCGAGGTGTAGAAGAAAGTCCTCATGGGGTACAGTTTTATTTTCTTGCCATGGAGAAGGTGATAAGCTGAAAGGGGAGCACCGGTGATCCCATAGTTCATATCTGTAGGAACGTTGCAGGTTTTCAATGGAGAGCTTTCAAGGTAAGCCTTGCATTCTGTGAGCTTTAAAGCAGGCAATGTTTTGAAGTAGTAACCCTTTGCATTAGTTGCTTCTGTCAAGCAGGAGAAAGGGACTTTCTTGTAACCATACTGGTCCACAGCAGTACAGGCTATTCTTATCACAGCTCCTGCACACACAAAAAATATAGTTTTTGTGAGGAAACATAACGAAAGAATATCATTGATCAGCAGCGTCTGTAAGAACAATAATACAAGCGAAACAAAGTATTACATTGAATCCGAGGAAGAATAAAGAGGGTGTAGAAATTACCTTCAATAGGGGTATAGTTAGATCCCTGTTTGCAGAGGACAAAACCTTCGATGCCGATTGGGCTATACTCATAGTCCAGTTTGTCATTACTCGGTTTTGGTATGTATAACTTTGGTTCCGGGAGATTTGGTTTTTGGGCATACCCATCATGTGGCGTGATAATCTCTGGCTTTGTTGTAGTTGACTTTGGTTGTTCGTAAACCTTCCCTTTAGGGTCATAACCATGATCGGGTTTTGGGACAGTCATCTTTGGTTTGGGAACTTCTGGTTTTGGTTTGTAACCATAATTTGGCTTGGCAGTGTCTGGTTTGGGTACGATCAACTTTGGTTTTGGGTCATTACCATAGTTGGGTTTCGGCATTGTCAATTTCGGTTTGGGAACTTCTGGTTTCGGGTTGTAACCATAATTTGGCTTGGCAGTGTCTGGTTTGGGGATGGTTGGTCGGCCAAGGTATGGTTTTGAGTCATACCCTTTGTCTGGTTTTGGTTCTGTGAACTTTGGCTTTGGGAGGGTTGGCTTCGGATTGGAGTCGTAAGATGGTTTGTGGAGGTCTGGTTTGATGACGTGTGGCCGTGGTTTGGGGTCATAACTATTCTTGGGTTCGGAAGTGTCTGGCTTTGATTTTGAGTTGTAAGTATGAATTGGCTTGGTTGTATCTGGCTTTTGGTCATAGCCGTAACCGCCAGCGGAGGCCATCACTGACAATGACAAGAGGAGGAATAAGGTGGCGGTGGAGGAATGGGTTAGAGCCATTGCAAAGAGGACAGGGATAGAGCTTTAGATTGGTGATATGGGACGCTACCATCATCATGGCCTTTTATAGGACTGATTGCCCGATTGGGTTCCTAATCTGAGAAATAAAATATAGAAAGGAAAGGGAGACTAATTGTATGCACAGTAGGAGAGGAGGGGAGAGCAACGTGATGAGCAATACTGCTACATGCACCAAGGACACATTGCAGTACGGCATGATGGCTTGGACTTGGACATTATTATATTCGGCATTTTTATTCACGACGTGCCTTTATTATTTGTCTTGAAATTTGTATACTTGTAATTAACTGTTTCTGGATAAAATACAATTCAATATTTGAATAGACATGACAGCTTACGATATGCTTATTGCTTTATATAGAGCGGACAACGGACGCGCTGAGGTTTTTGCCCAGAGGTGAACCAAGGTGACATGAATAGTCTATTAATTTAGAGTTATAAAACCCTATATTATAGACTTCAGCTTCATTGTCAGAATGTTTTTTAAAGTTTTAGTCTTAATCCCCACTGTGTTGCAATCATATACTTCAAGTATTTTGGTTTCAATGGGACAAAATTCTCTTAATGGTACGGGCAAGTCTGATTAACACTTTGGATTTGGACTTTTCGCTTTTGACGAATAAAACCCAAGCTATTACCGATGACATAACTGATGAACAAGTCTCTGTAATGAAAGCCGGAGAGAGGTCAAACATGCTTAGTTTGACGCTAATGAGGATAATTCCGGCGAACAACATCAAAACCTCTCAATTATAGATGAGAAATGCTGAGGAATTTATGAATTCAGTGAAGGATCAGTTGAGAAGTCACTAGCAAGCACTTTTATAGAAGAATTAACTACCATGCATGAAGTATGATGGTACTAGAGGAGTTCATCATCATATTCTCGATAAGGCAGATAATGTTGCATAGCTAAATGCTTTAAGAATGCATGTAAATGATAGTTTTCTGTTTCAATTCATTCTGAATTCACTTCCTTCTCAGCTTGATCCATTCAAAATTAATTATAACACCAATAATTAAGGATCAATGAAGCATAAGTAAATAGATAAACATGCGTCTTTAAGAGCAAGTATGTTTAAAACATGAAAGAAACATATATACAACATTGCCGGTAACTCAAAGTAAGCAAGGAGGAAGGGAATGGAAAATAAATTCCACTAAAGAAACAAAATGCATCCAGAAAAGTTAATAAAAAATAGAAAGATAATTTTACTATCAAATTTTATTAATTTTTATAATAAGAAAGGACATGTAAAGATGGACTCCAACAAATTAACATGAAGCTTGGTTTGAAAAGAAATGTAATAAATTTTCTTTTGTTTGTTATGAATCAAATCTTGCTTAAGTTCCTTTTAATACCTGGTTGGTTGATTATAGTGTTATTGCTCACATGAACAACACAATGTAGGGATTCCTTACAAGCCAGAATGGAAGGACAGTGAAGGACTCGTCTGTATGGGGACTGGTTCAAAGGTGAAAGTGATAACTGTTGCAACCTATCATTTACTCATTAAGATTGCTCATGAGATGGATATTAAAAACACCTTATATTTACCTTTGATTTTGGTTGTCACCAAAATTATGAATTTTTTTCCCAAAAAATTGAGATTTGGCTGAGTCTAGCTCTGAGTCTGAGACTTAGACCCGACCAGCGTAAATTGTTTTAGGTTAAAGATGTATTTGGTAAAATATATCCTTACATATTTTCCTTTTATTTCATATATTTTTGTTTTGATATTTAACCAATTGAATCCTTTTTTGATATTAATAAAATCTGGAGGTTTTCATTGATTTACTTATGGGTCACTCACACCATTTTTTTTCGTGTGGTTTTGTTGTATATATGATTTAAGGACTTTTATTGCGAAATATCTATCTATATGCAATACATGTTTTTTTTCTAAAGAAAATGAAAATAAAAAATAGTTTCCTTTTATTTTAATCCAAAATTTGCAAATTTATTCACTACTGTCAGAGTCACGAAAATTATACCTTTAACTTTGCACAATATTTAATAACACTAGAATTAGAAATATTCATAAGAGAATATTTATTGACACCAAAGTCAAGAATATTATAGAAAAACTATAAAAATAAAACAAAAATAAACTTTTAACAATTTAAAACAAAATCAGCTATATAATTTGTTTCAGGTAGGATGCTTAAGGGTTTTGATACAAAGTTGAGAAGACGTAAGAGGCTTAACTTATTAGTTAATCAATCTTTTTTATTTATATGTGTAATGCAATACACAATAGTAAAGATAGAGATTACAACACTAGAGTAGTCCTATAATATTTCTTATATACATACATTCTATAATATAAAGTCTTAAAATACAAAAACCCTTAAATTATATCAAAATTATCTGATAATTAATTTATTATAAATATCAAAATTAATATATAATTATTTGAAATCAAGTACATTTATATTCATTAAACATTTAAATTTATTCATTTGTAAATAATTCTAAACAACTTATCAAAAAATAGAAATTAAATACTATAAATTAATTAAATAATAAATTTACTAAGCAAATGCCGAGTAACTTAGTATTTCTAAACGCACACATTGAAATGGAAACATGATAAAATTAACCGGAGGACAAAATACAAAAAAGACTAGTATTTAATTTATTTATTTTTAAGGAAAAAAATCAATGACCTTGTGGTTCGTTAATATTTGGTGACACTGATACATCATTAATCTCCCAAAAAGAAAAGAAAATAAAAATCTTAATTGAAGAATTTTTATCACAAAACTCTCCCGATAATGAAACTGATCATCAAGGCAAAAGCCCATAAATATAAACAGCAAGAAGGAAATCAATCCGTTACAACAGCTTTAAACAAAGTAAAAAATAGATGAATTGTAGTCATGGAGAGAAGACAATTTAATAACCAGCAGGGGCTGATGTAGGTTTCGTCGAGGTGTAGAAGAAAGTCCTCATGGAGTACAGTTTTATTTTCTTGTCATGGAGAAGGTGATAAGCTGAAAGGGGAGCACCGGTAATCCCATAGTTCATATCTGTAGGAACGTTGCAGGTTTTCAATGGAGAGCTTTCAAGGTAAGCCTTGCATTCTGTGAGTTTTAAAGCAGGCAATGTTTTGAAGTAGTAACCCTTTGCATTAGTTGCTTCTGTCAAGCAGGAGAAAGGGACTTTCTTGTAACCATACTGGTCCACAGCAGTACAGGCTATTCTTATCACGGCTCCTGCACACAAAAAAAATAGTTTTTGTGAGGAAAACATAACGAATATCATTGATCAGCTAGCAGCGTCAGTAAGAATAAAAATACATGCGAAACAAAGTATTACATTGAATCCGAGGAAGAATAAAGAGGGTGTAGAAATTACCTTCAATAGGGGTATAGTTAGAGCCCTGTTTGCAGAGGACAAAACCTTCGATGCCGATTGGGCTATACTCATAGTCCAGTTTGTCATTACTCGGTTTTGGTATGTATAACTTTGGTTCCGGGAGGTTTGGTTTTTGGGGATACCCATCATGTGGCTTGATAATCTCTGGCTTTGGTCCAGTTGACTTTGGTTGTTCGTAAACCTTCCCTTTAGGGTCATAACCATGATCGGGTTTCGGTACAGTCATCTTTGGTTTGGGAACTTCTGGTTTTGGTTTGTAACCATAATTTGGCTTGGCAGTGTCTGGTTTGGGTACGATCAACTTTGGTTTTGGGTCATTACCATAGTTGGGTTTCGGCATTGTCAATTTCGGTTTGGGAACTTCTGGTTTCGGGTTGTAACCATAATTTGGCTTGGAAGTGTCTGGTTTGGGGGTGGTTGGTTGGCCAAGGTATGGTTTTGAGTCATACCCTTTGTCTGGTTTTGGTTCTGTGAACTTTGGTTTGGGGAGTGTTGGCTTCGGATTGGAGTCGTAATATGGTTTGTGGAGGTCTGGTTTGACAACGTGTGGCCGTGGTTTGGGGTCATAACTATACTTGGGTTCGGAAGTGTCTGGCTTTGATTTTGAGTTGTAAGTATGATCTGGCTTGGTTGTATCTGGCTTTTGGTCATAGCTGTAACCACCAGCGGCGGCAATCACTGACAATGACAAGAGGAGGAATAAGGTGGCGGAGGAGGAATGGGTTAGAGCCATTGCAAAGAGGACAGGGATAGAGCTTTAGATTGGTGATATGGGACTTTACCATCATCATGGCGTTTTATAGGACTGATTGCCCGATTGGGTACCTAATCTGAGAAATAAAATATAGTAAGGAAAGGGAGACTAATTGTATGCACAGTAGGAGAGGAGGGGAGAGCGACGTGATGAGCAATACTCCTACACCAAGGACACATTGCAATCCAGCATGATCATGGCTTGGACGTGGACATTATTATATTCGGCATTTTTATTCAGGACGTGCCTTCGCTATATATCTTGAAATTTGTATACTTGTATGGGAAAATGGGAAAATAACAAATAGAATCTTGCTTTAGAGAGGCTAATAAAAGAGATGATTAAATGAGCATGCAGAAGGACCTAAACAAAGATTAAAGTAGTTCTTACCGAGAATGAATATTTGGAAATAACTTCAATCCTTCTGTATGCATGAAGTGTTATTATTTATAGGTTAATCTTGTGCACATATATTCTATACATGGTATACATTTTGAATTCTGAAATACAGTAACATTGCATGAGGTACAGCTATGGAAACTACTTTCAGCTTTGAATGTTATGTTCTGGAGATATGATTGAGTTTTCATTTGCATGATTCTTGGATGAAATAAATGTCGATTGAGTGGATTCTTCTTGCTGAATTTGTGCGTGATCTTTGACAACATCACTTGCTATGTTTGTTGCAACGTATACTAGCTAGTCGGTGCAGTGACTATTGGAATGGTTCCTACTAACAGATAATCCAAGGACGTTGAGCTAAGCAATGACAGTGGAAGAATTGATGTGCGGAATCCGGGACCGGTGATGTACTGATCTTTGCTCATAGAAGGGGTAAGCACACTAAGACACAATATTTAACGTGGTTCGGCAAATTGCCTACATCCACGGGAGAGATCGATATTATTAGAGATAGAGAAAAAATACAACACATGGAGGAGGATCACATCCACTCAACTCCCATCTCTCTTTGCTACATAGGGCAGCAGCTGCATAAGGCAGCAGGGCTGCTGGTGGCAGCCCTTCTCTTTCTTTCTCTCTTCTTCTCTCTTTTGTAGCTCTCCTACAAGGCTCTCTCTCTCATTTTGTGATGCACTCTTGGTGTCTATTTATAGGCTTCAATGACAGCTCATTTGTCAACAATGGTGGTTGCCAAACTTACCAAACTTTGACATTAGACAATGGTTGTTGGCTGCCACCAACAACCCACCATTGTAGCCTCCTTCTTTGACAATGTCAAGGGGCTGCAAATGCTATACCAGCAGCCCTCTTTGACTCTCATATGGCAGCCATCTTCTTTGACAATGGCAACATAATTGGCAATATTCCAACAATCACCCCCTTTGCCATTTATGTGGGCAATTGTCATCTTGCTTCTTCAGCACACGCTTTACTGGAGCATTCTGAACTGGGCTCCTTTCATGGCCCTCACACCTTCTCTAAGGTGTCTCCACTTGTCGTCATGCGACGGTCTGAACTGGGGCTCACGATCGTGGGGCGTGTTGGTGCGCATGGGAAACCTCCTCTCCGGCGCGTGTTGGCGCTTGCGGGCATGTCCCACATCAGAATTTTACGTCGTTTTCACTAGTGGCTTCGTCTCTTCCTCCTCTACACAGGGGTATGGTCAAAACATCATTTTGATAACTTTCATTTTTGAGCAAAAATCAAACACCACTTCAAACCGTAAGCTCTGATACCATTTGATGTGCGGAATCCGGGATCGGTGATGTACTGATCTTTGCTCATAGGAGGGGTAAGCACACTGAGACACAATATTTAACGTGGTTCGGCAAATTGCCTACATCCACGGGAGAGGTTCATTTTATTTAGAGATAGAGAAAGAATACAACACATGGAGGAGGATCACATTCACTCAACTCCCATCTCTCATTGCTACATCCCAGCAGCTGCATAAGGCAACAGGGCTGCTAGTGGCAGCCCTTCTCTTTCTTCTCTCTTCTTCTCTCTACATGTCTCACAACTCTCACATTTTGCTCTCTTTTTTAGTGCCTATTTATAAGCATCAATTGCAGCTCCTCTTGCTCCTTTGTCATCAATGGTGGCTGCCAAACTCATCTCTTCTTCAACAAAGATGGCTGCTAAAGTCAAGGTTGGTGGTTGCCACCAACAAGCCTCCTTCTTTGACAATGTCAACATAATTGGCAATATTCCAACAAGAATATTGAATGTAGATTAGAGTAGAGAAGACGAAGAAGAGGAGGATGAGAAATCAAGTGAGAGGGAAAACATCTGGTTCCTCATTCATTCATTCTGTTTTTGCATAATCCAAATTCTATTACAAAACCAGCCTTTTAAGAAGAGCTAGCTACAATATTCTAGGCTCTTTCTCCTACAACACGTGTAATTAAAACAACCGTAAATAACTAAATTAAATTAACTAGCATCAAAACGTTCCATTGGACAACAAGTAACATGTTGCGTTTTGTAGAGTCACAGTAAACTATCTTTGATTCAAGAGTACCAGCTGAGCTACATGGATTTCCCTCCTATCAATTTCAATTCATAACATTTTTCCCTTTCATTTTCAGCCTATTCCTCGAGGTCAAATTATGGAAACCTGAGATTAAAGTCCTCAGCAAACTCCCAAGTGGCATCAGCAGGAGATTGACTCTTCCAAAGATTGAAGATCTGAGTTGCGGCTCGATTTCCTCTCTTTACCAATCTTCGCTCCACAATCGCCCAAGTGTTATATAGACAAGCCAAATATTGTTGGTAGGTCTGCTGGAATAAAATGTTCTTTCAACAATGATGGTAATAAAGTTATATCGATTATTTGAGAAGAAGGTTTAGATTTTGATGAAGATGATGATGGTGCTAGTTTGGCTTCTAGACATGGTGCAACTACAATTGTGGATATTGGTAAGGATGACAGAAATTACGATACTAATTCTTAAAGTGGGTGTTGGTAGTTATAATGGAGGTATAAGTACTTCAAATTATAATACGGGAAGTGAAGAATATGAGAAAGATTATTAGAATATGGATTCTACTAAAGATGATGAGGATTAAAAAGAATTTGAATTATTGAATGCAAATGATAGTTTATAAAATCAGCAAAATCGGCAGCAGGTTGGCTGCATGGAAAGGCAGATTTCTATCTATTGGAGGTAGACTGTGTCTATTTAAATCTGTTCTAAATAACCTGTCCATCTACTATCTATCTTTATTTCCCATGCCAGCAATAGTTGCAACAACAATTGAGAGAAAGTTCAGATCTTTTCTATGGTCTGGAAAAGAGGAAAGCAGGAAATTATGCAATGTCAGCTGGTCAACAGTTTCTCTCCCGAACAGGATAGGGGGTCTTGGGATTGGGTCTTTAAAGGATAAAAATACAGTTATGCTGTATAAATGGCAATGGAGGTTGGGTTCGGAGGAAACAAGCTTATGGAAGGAAGTGATCAAATTCATACACAACACAAACAGCTCCAGTTTCCTGCCACAAACCCCTATTTCAAGAACTGGCAGCACATGGACGCGTATGATTAACCATTGTATTAAAGATAACAGATTGCAAGAGATTGTGTCCCATCAATCTATGGTTCTTATTGGCAATGGCAAGAGAACATTGTTTTGGCATGATATTTGGGTTGCCAATCACTGTCTTGCAAATCGTTTCCCTACTCTTTACCGTTTATCCAATGATAAAGATGACAGCATTGACAAGATGGAATGTGGGATGGTTTTGAATGGATATGGCTCTTTTCCTGGTCAAGGCCTTTGAGGGGTCGAAACATTGGTTTGTTAGAACAATTATATGTCGTTCTCTCAACGGTGCACTTAGACATCGAATCAGAGGATAGACTGATATGGAAGGACAACAAATCAGGAAGATTTTCGGTTAAATCTCTATGTGGGCTGCTAAGCCCCACTCACTATTCTACCAATGGCTTCTCTTTTGCTGGAATCTGGAAAGGTGTAGTCCCTCCCAAAGTGAAGATCTTCTGTTGGATGGCTATTATTAACAGACTCAACACCCGAGGTGTGCTGGTTAGAAGAGGTGTTTTGGATAGCTCAAACTCCAACTGCCCTATTTGTCTAGTTGAGGAAGAGTCGGCTGATCACTTACTTCTACATTGCTATAAACATTGGATCATCTGGTCCAAAATCATCAAGTGGTGGGGATTATCATGGTGTTGCCCTAAGAATTTGTCATGCTTATTCTCTCAGTGGACTGTCATGGTTCAGGGTAAATTTCAGAAAAAAGCATGGCTGATGTTGTTTTTATCAGTGGTGTGGTCCCTTTGGCTTCTTCGAAATGACCTGATATTTCAACAAAAGTCGCCGAACTATGATTCAGTCTTCTTCCTTATCATCACTCGGCTATGCTTATGGTTGAAAGCACTTCATCCTGACTTTTCTTACTCCCCTCTAGATCTGTTAAGATCGTCAGCAGGTCTGATCCGTTGGTCCAATGTTTAGATTTATAGATCTGGTGTTATATGGTCTCCTCCTCCCATTGGTAGATTCAAGTGGAACGTGGATGACTCCTCTCTTGGAAAGCCTGGACTCTCAGGTATAGGTGGTGCCCTGCGCAATCACCAAGGTCATCTCCTTGGTATTTTTCTCTTCCAGTTGGGATTCTAGACTCGAACATAGCTGAGCTGAGAGCTGTTATCAAAGCTATTGAGCTCTCGGCCTCAAAGTGTTTCCTTCATCATAAGCATATTATTATTGAATCTGATTCTGCCAATGTAATCAGCTGGATGCATAATCCTCACAACAGGCCATGGATGCATAGAGACCTCTTCTCCACAGTTCAGAAATTGACTAGACTGTTTGGTTCAATTACTTTTTCTCATGTGTACCGTGAGAGCAATAGTCTGGCAGATTGTATGGCTAAGCAAGGAGTGCGCAGATCCAGTGATTTCATTGCTTGGTTTTGATTCATCTCTCAGATTATGTCTAACAGACTATATGTGCATCTCTTCAGAGGTTTACATTCTCGTGAAAATTAAATTGGAGACTCTTGGAAGCTTCTCTTTGTTTTTACAGTAATGGTTTTCTAGTGTAGATTATATTGTTGCTTTCTTAGTTTATTTCTGTTGTTTTGTCCTCTTTGTATGGACTTTGCTTTGATTGGTAGTTCCTGCAAAATTGATATGTGACAGGCTTTGTAATTTTTTATGCCGCCAGGCTATGGCGATTAATGAAACCATATACTTAAAAAAAAAATGATAGTTTATAAAAAGATACTTGTTTTGGTCAAGTATTGGATGGTGCAATAGACTCGGAAAATTAATGAAAATTAAGCAGTTATGAAGATGATGTTGAAAATTATGAAACTTCTAGTAGTAGTTATGAAGACAATAAAGATGAAAGTGAAAGGGATTGAAAGAAAAAGAAAAAGAAGATTGTTGATCCTAGCTCTTACTTTAAGGATAAGATATTTAAGGTAAGTATTGATGGATCAATTAAATTGGTTAAATGTCAGGTTTTCAATAATATCTCTCACTTTAGAGATGTTCTTATAGAATATAAATTGAAACATGTATATCATCTAAAAAGGTACAATAATTAGAAGGCAAATATTGGAGCTATATGTATGAGTAACAATTATATGTGGCAAATATATGCTTTTTTCGCTTCTTAGTAGCAAATATTTCATGATTAAATCTTTGTCAGACTAGCATAATTGGATTAGGTCTAGAAATATAAAAACAGTTAATTCTATTTAGATAGTAAAGAAGTTGCTTTCAATCACTAATGCAAACTTAAACATATTTGATGAAACACTTGATGCAATATTGAATGAGAAGTTTAAGATTAAGTCACATCTAATGCGCGTAGCTTTGAAGAGCTGGGAATAAGGATAAAAATTTCATGGAAAAAAGTCAAGAGGAGTTCTATAAAAAAACTGCAAATATAACTAGCTTATGAAAAAATATGTTCTAGTATCTGGTGTGTTTATAGACCCTAACTACATGTAATATCCCACATCGAAAGCGAGTGTCCAGAGCCAGGGCCTTATAAGTGCAGGCTCACCTTGACTAGTAAGACGCGTTTTGGGAAGTCAGGCCCCACGGTGGGCTCGCTTCTACAAGAACAAACCCGTGCGAGTCTGTGGGACTCAAAGCGGACAATATCTTGCTAGTGAGGTGGGGTGTTACATTTGGTATCAGAGCCGAGGACGGCTCGTCTTAAGATGGGGGGATTGTAATATCCCACATCGAAAGCGAGTGTCCAGAGCTAAGGCCTTATAAGTGCAGGCTCACCTTGACTAGTAAGACGTGTTTTGGGATGTCAGGCCCCACGGTGGGCTCGCTTCTGCAAGAACAAACCCGTGCGGGTCTGTAGGACTCAAAGCGGACAATATCTTGTTAGTGAGGTGGGGTGTTACACTACAACTCTGAAATGTATTCATTAAAAAAAATTTAATGGGTGTATGCATGTTTGAATATGATGAAGGAATGATTTGTTAATGAGTATAGACATTCATTAACAAATTTGCAATTATGTTTCTGGAGATTTTTTGATGATTTTTTGGTGGTTTTTATGCACTTAAATGGTTGATGTTCATGGTAGAATGTGTGTTTTAAAGAGAAGAAAATTGTGCGTTTATGCTCCATTCCAGTGTGTGTATATAAGGCTAGGCACCAACGGTAACATTTTCAAAAAAGTTAGCAACAATAAATAATGGCATCTTTGTTATTTTTATGTATCAGAAGTTTTTTCGTAATTAAATAAAAATTAATAGCAAACTTGAAAATAATTAAAAAACAAAAATAGTCTCATTTAAATGCCATGAGCATATAAAGTTCATGATGTTTTTTATAATTTACAAAACGATGGAAGTAAAGTGTAAAACAAAATAACCTATAGGATGCTCAAAATATATTTTTTCCATAAATAAATAAAATTTTGAGTTTTGTGGCGTCGCTAAAGTCAGATTAAATGCTTTCACTGGCATTATAGGTGGTGGTTAAACTCTCCCTTGTTGGACCAGAGTTGAGCTTAAACGATATAGTGATCTTGTGGAAAAAATGGACTTATTGTGTAAATGATGTTGGATGGTGAAGGCTACCCTATAACGATCAGAAAAAGGAAAAAAAATACATATCTATACCAATAATTGAAATTCCAAAAATCATAGGGGCTAAAAAAGAAAAGGAAAGAAAATAAATGGACTAAAAAGTACTTCTTTATGAATTTGAGTTTGGACATGAGACTTCTCTTCATTTTACATTTTGGTCCTCTTGTTTTGGAATGTTTCTTTCCTCAACAAATATTTTGAAATTAATTATTAATTTGGACATAGAAAGCAACAATTAAAAAAATATATATATGTTAAAAGCCTAATTCTTTAAGTATATATTAAAATTGTAATTGTAATTGTAATGTAATAGATAAGAATTATCTTCAAAACGAATAATTTTTCTTTACACTCTCTTTTCCTTTTTCTTTTTACCAAAGAAAAGACAATCAAATAATATTTTATTCTCCCTTCCATGACTATTAAGCTTTTCTCTATCTTTTTTATTTTTTTTTAATTCCAGGAACAATTTCTAGTCTTTAATTTGTTGATGAGTTAATTTCATTTTATGGTTTTTATCCATTCTATCTATATATTTGTTCTCAATCAATCATATCCCTAACATTTCAATAATTTATCAATTAGATCCTTTTATCTATCTTCATTAGCTTGAAATAATAATTTTTTTCTCGTGGAAACCTCAATTTTTTCAAAAAGATGAAAAATATAGAAAAGAGATTTTTTATAAATAGCGAAATAGCATTTTCCCCCCTAAAAGATTGTATATAATTTTAAAGTCCTTGAATTTCAAATTCGCATTCTATAGTGTTTTTATTGTTTATCTTAAGACAACAAGCAAAATCTGAAACTATCTTTCTCGATTACAAAAATATAAAATTTCAGTCTGCAGATGGTTAGGTAATTGATTTGGAGAATGTTTAAAAGTGTAGTTGTAGTTATTTTAAAAGTAATTTTTATTTGAAAATATATTAAATAATATTTTTTTTATTTTAAAAAATTATTTTTTTACATTAATTCATTAAAATGATCTAAAAATACTAAAAAATATTAATTTTAAATAAAAAAACATAAAAATTAAAAGAATTTCACGTATTTATGATTATTATGGATAGATTAAAGCTAGGGATTATGAATGTTTATAACAGGGGTAGAAGAAACATGGTTTGTATCAGTTTCCAAATATTTTCTTAAAGGTTATTGAAATACAAAATATTGTGTGATTGATTTTTTAAAAATATAGAAATCATTTAAAATGCATAAAAAGTTATATGTAAAAGTCAGTTTTTCTTTAGTTTTTTTGTGTGGATTCCATAAAAAAAAAAAATCATACCTTATTGTATATTTATTTCTAACATTTTTGTATTTCAAGAATATTTAAAAAACATTAAAAAGAATATATTTTTTTTATTTTTAATGTTTTTATATCATTTTAACATCTTAATATTAAAATATATATATTATATTAATATATTTTTAAATAAAAATCAATTTAAAAAACAAACGAAACCTAAATCCTCGAAAAGAACAAAAGTCGCGAAGCTTAATTAATTAATTAATTAAATGCAATGACTCCTTTCTCCTCCCTCCGTCCCTGAAGGAATCACCTTGTCCTAGGCTTTTTTAGATATTTCTTATTTCCTTTATTACCTTTCAGGACCTTGAAAGATAAGCCTCGAATTTAACTAGAATTGACTTCCACGAAAGACCCAAGCAAAATAGGAAGGCGATGCCAGGGGAAGGAAAGTTCCAAAGCCTCTCCACTTGTTCGTACCTCTGTCACCCACCAACCTCATTTCCTCACGCTACATATAGTCCTTCCATTTTAGAATCCTTCTCTTAAAATCCTATTCGAAGTCGTCTTCATTACTCCCTCTTCCATTGTCTACTTTCCTTTACTATCAACAGATTTCTCTTATTATTATTATTTTTTTATCTAATTGAAGAAAGATGTGTGGCGGTGCTATTTTGGCTGGCCTCATCCCTCGTAACCGTGGCCACCGCGCCGCGGCTTCTGAGTTCTGGCCCAACTCACTCTTCAATAAACCCTGTCCCTTCGACACGTATCCGAGTCCTCTCCGCAACCAGGAGCCATTCACTCTCAAACGACCCCAGCCCACTTCAGGTACCAGTTTCTCTCATTTCATTTCTTGTTGATTTCTTTTTTAAAAATTGATTTTGAATGTGGAATTTATGCAAAAACAGGGGATCATGAACAAGTGGAGAAGCCGAATGCCAAGAGGCAGAGGAAGAATCTATACAGAGGTATAAGGCAACGACCTTGGGGTAAATGGGCAGCTGAGATTCGTGACCCAAGAAAAGGAGTCCGCGTTTGGCTCGGTACATTTAACACGGCTGAGGAAGCAGCTCGAGCCTACGACAGAGAGGCTCGCAAGATTCGCGGCAAGAAAGCCAAAGTCAATTTTCCTAACGAAGATGACCATTACTACACGTCCCAAAACTCGAACACCAAGCCTTTCCTGTACCAAGCCCCCACTTGTCATTTCTCAAAAGGTTATGATTCTGGGAACGTTTATGATGCATACCAGATCGAAACCTTCCATTCAAATGGTTTAATTAACGAACCAATTGTTAGTTCCGGGGAGGATGATTCTAGGTCAGGTTCAGAGGAGGTGACAGGACTGTTGGGCTGTAATCAGAATGTGGAGAGCAATAAGTATATGTGCCAAGTGAAGGTGGAAGAGGAGAAACTGGAGGAGAAGAAAGTGATGAACAAGGAGGTGGTAGTGGTGGATTTGGAAACTGGGGAAGAAGAAAGCGAGGTGCAGAAGCTGACTGAGGAGTTAATGGCGTTTGAGAATTTCATGAAGTTTTATCAGATTCCGTATCTGGATGGGCAATCAACGGCACCAAATGGGACAACCCAGGAAAGCCTTGTGGGTAATCTTTGGAGCTTTTTCGATGATGGTGTTGATGCTCCTGTCACTTCCGCACCTCTGTAATGGCGACGGCGCAGTATCTTGCTGGTTTTGTAGATTGGGAAATTGACGATTAATTATGTTAAGGATGTGTTGTTTTTAAGGATGTGTTGTTTTAATTAAGAGGAATTTAACTTCTTGAGTTTGCTGTCAAAATGTAATTTTTACAAGTTAACTGTCATTTGATGAAATTTCTATCCTACAATTTCGTGTTTTTGTTATGAACTCAATTGTCTTTCAAGACTTCCATTGTATCAATTCTACTCCAATCATTCTATCACGCGTTCAAGTTTTTATTGTGACATAAGATTATTCTAATGTAAATCCTATGATTCTCTTTTTATTTAGACTTAAAAAGGAGTTTTAATTTGATGATCTAATCAGTTTAGATCAATAATAATGTTAGCGGAACAAGGCCTAGTTGAATCCGCATAATTCAGGTGAAAGATTTTAATTCATTTACAATTTTACTAAAATTATTGGACAGTACAAAAAAATAAACATAAATAGCACATGCGCAAACGTGATGCGCGCGCGTTACTTTACTGCTGCAAGACGAGGCGTGGCTTTACTGTTAAAATAAGTGAAAATATATTAAAACAATATTTTTTATATTTTTAACATTTAACATGATTTGACATTGGCGTGTCCAAACATTTAACTAATTATTATATCAACAATGATGAAGTCATATGCTGAGGCAAATTTGAGGACCCTCTGACAACCTTCGAGCGCCACAAAATATTTTGAAACCGTTAGGATCTAGCAAGCTGGTCTGGGATGAATGGTTCGTAAAATTCCCTTCTAAATCTTATGTTTAGTTTAGAGCTAAAACACCGTTTGTTTTTATATTTCGAGATTTAAAAAAAATTTAATTTTTTATTAATTTTTTATTTTAAATTAATATTCTTTTAATATTTTCAGATTATTTTAATACAATATCAAAAATAATTTTTAAAAAATAAAAATAAACTTTTAAAATAATCAAAATCATACATCTGACCGATTCAAAGAACGGTACCCGTGAACGAATACTTAAATTAATTATTGCAAGTGCTTGGAAGGCATCGGAAAGCAGGGGACCAGGGGTCAAAGGGGAGGTGGGGGTTGGGGAAGTCAAACGCGGTGAAGTGGCAGTTGGAAGCAAGCCAAGCCAACACAAAAGTTGGCATTCCAGCTGCGCTGATGGTTTTGGATTCCTTTCTTTGTTGGTGAGCTAACACTGTGACAGTGGGCGCCCCTTGCTTCTGCTTCATCATAAACTTGTACTCCTTTTATTCTTCTCTTCGTACGAAGAACTACTGGAAGACATAACGCAGTACAAGCTACCAACGCAAATGTCCTATTTGCACCGCAGAATGCCCACGTGTGAACCATGAATGCTGTGACCTTTTCGTGTGACGTAGAATATTCTTAATTATAAATATATTAAAATAATATTTTTTTATTCTATGCATCAGACCATTTAAAAATATTTTAAAAAATAATTTGATTTAAAAAAAAAACATAAAGTAATTTTAAAAATACTTTAAAAAATAGATTAAAATACAAAAATAAACACTTACTAAGGATATTTATTTTTGTATTTCAAAAATATTTTAAAAAAAAATTAAAAATTAAAATTTTTTATTTACTTTAAATTAATATTTTTTAGAATTTTTAAATCATTTTAATGTGTTGATATTAAAAAAAAATTAAATTTTTTTAATACATTTTCAAATAAAAAATACTCTGAAAAATAACCACTACTATATTCTTAAATATCTTCTAAATAATTATATGTGTCTTTGTATTGCTTGAATTGTGATGTAAGATATTTTTTAAAAATAATATTGATCGAAAAAACATTGATATTATTATATTAAAATTATTAAAAAAATATTAAAAATATTAATTTAATGTATTATTAAATGTAATGTATTTTTTAAATACATTTAAAATATATATTATCGCACTCGGAAAGCATAAGTAGTGGACAAGGCAAACTCTAACCCTTGCCCTTTGGATTCTGTTTCGTTAAGTTATTTATAATTTTACAGAAAAGATTCAAGCACATTAAAATACGCGTGTCAGATTATTAACTAAACTAGCTGCTGTGAATACTTTTTATAAATTCCAAATAATATCAGTGTTTTGTTGTTTATTGTTTACCCAAAGATAAATTATTATGAATTGTAGCAGTAAAATGATATAATTGTCTTTACTTAAACAAAACTTATTAAGCATGCATTTAGGGATTAGATTTATCTTTTTTTTATAGAATACATTTATCATTGAAAGGATGATGGGACAAAATGATCCATTTGAGTTTTTTGAGGTTTAATATAGATACTAATTTTTTATTAAGGACATAAAATTTTAACTTTTAAGTCAGGAGTTTCTTTTATCTTTTCAAGAAAAAATAAATATGGTTATCAAACCCCAAATGCTGGAGAATGGCATGGCTACCAAACACTTGACGCTGAAATAAGGCACGACTATCAAACCCTAGATGCTTGGGTCTAGAAAAGCAACCATACCCTAGGCATTCAGGTGAAGCATGATTGCCAAACCTCAGCGTCATGGTTTTGGCAAGAGCACAAGACACATGTTAATTGGATCAGGTAAGGGATGTCGTGTCCAAGAAAGTTGGGTTTGACACTAACAGACTCAAGTAATTTGGGTCTGTCAGGAACGTCAGATCCAAGTAACTTAGATCTGGTTGGGACGTTAGATCTCATGAGTTTTATTGTTGTTGTTGTTGTTGTTGTTGTTAATAATAATAAATTTTAAAAAAAATTATTACTATTGAATAAAAACCATATATTTGATTTGAAAAGTAAAATTAAAAACTATAAGAACTTAAGTTAAACATGTTTAATATTATTATAAATATTATATTTTCATTATTATTAATAAATTTGAAAAAAAATATTACTATTAAAAAAAATCATAGATTTGATTTCAATGGTAAAATTAAAAAATTACTTTTTATATTTCTATTATTATTATTATTATTATTATTATTATCAGACTCACTGTGCTTACGTCTAATATGGTTGGCAAATTCAAAATCGCTTGAATCTGGCATGGTATTCACAAATCTAACTTTTAATTGTTACTACCATAATGATTCATGTTGTTTGTGAATCGATCCACAATAACATACGGGTTATTTATTCTAGAAAATATTGTTTTTTTTATTATTGTTAATTGATATTTTCATGAATGCTTGTGATGTAATATGTACAATCTAACTAGTGATTTCTGTATTCAATATTGGTTCCAATAGTCTTAATAAAAGCAAATATTTAAATGTGATTAGATATGATTTTTTTTTTAAGTGTTCATGTTTTAATAATACCTAAGCTTTTATTATAACTTTTAAAATAACGAAGCATTCGAATATATTTGCAATGGCTTTCATAATCTTAGATTACTACCATGTTTATTTTTGTAGTGAAAACATTTTTGTAAAAAAATAATTTATATATATATATATATATTATTTTGATGTTTTAGTATCAAAAATAAATTTTTTTAAAAATATTATTTCAATATATTAAAAAAAACTTTAAGAAACAATGAAAATGAAAATATAATATAAGTTCTTAACGAGGCAAGGAACCCGTTTTACAGTAGATGGACACATATAATAATGAGAGAATGACCTAAGCTTGGATTTGGGCCGATATTCATCCAACCCTCCCTCAAGGCTACAGCTAGCTTATGTGGGTCCTCCCTGTTGGGCTTAATAAATTTTGTGAAATTCCAAAACCACCCGCTAGGCCTAGACACGCTCTTTTCACAAACAAAATTGCAGAATTAACAGATACCTTCAGTGAATATGAAAACTTTGGAGATTCTTACGCAACGAGAGCCACCGTGAGAAAAATATTAATCATTCATCTTTGATAAATATGGGTCCATAACTCAACAAGTGGATAAAAATTTCCTTGAGACGGATACGGATACGGATAGAGGCACGATGTCCTTGACCTGGAAGCTCTCACGTCCGTGCAATTTAAAATGTTTGCCTTTTCTCTTCCCATAACTCTCCCGACCTGCGAAAATCCCCTCCCTTCCCATATTTTGCTTTAATTTGTGTTTGATTTTCTGTTGACAGAAAGGGAAAGAAAAGGTCGAGCATGTTACAAGACTAGCGTAATAAACATCTAACCATGACTCTGGTCTCATGTAATCTAAGCTGAGAAGAAATCATTTGAATGAATATCTTCAAGACTCAAAATCTAAGCATCCCTCGGCATTGATCCAAGATTTCAACAATGTAGTTAGATACTATTTTACATAAAGAAAGGACAACTAGTTCTTCTACTTGAACTCTGAATGAGTTTGTGTGTGTGTGGAGAATTTCCTTTTTCTTTCTTAGATGGAACATGTATTGAGAATTGGAGACTTAAATAATATAGTAGCATGGGAAGATGGTAAATTGGAAATGAATTTATAAGCATTATGACTTATAATCTGGGCGTGTAACATACCATTAAACTGGAGGTTGTTCTAGCATCATGATCACTTAAAACCAGTGAAGAATTTTTAGGGTCTTCCTGTGTAGGTGTACAATTATCCTTATTGGGTACTTCTTCAGCTGAGAAGGCAGAAACAGATCCACCATTTAAGCCAAGTTCAATACCGCTAACTGGATCTTGATAAGACAGTGAAAAAGATTGGTTGGAAACGACCTTTCTCATTTATATCCTTCTTTGATAGTATTTTTTCCAATTCAGCTTCAATCTCAAAAGAAGCAGTTTTACGGTTCCTCTCAAAAGGTTGGTTGCCCTGGGTAACTTCCAAACCAGCCTTGGAAAATTGTACTGCCATCCTACGTTTTTCTTAAATGGTTTCAGCCTACACGAAGGTAAACCAATGAGCAAACTAACACCCAACAGGATTTTGAACTTATGTCGAAGGTTAAGTAGATCTAGGGATACAACTCAACTTATATTTCTTGAGGATTGCAGGACAGAAAACGCATCCTCCGGGATCTTATATTTCCTGAAAGGTAGATTATGGAGTTGTTTGCAAACAGTCAATGCATTCTGGAGAGACAAAAGACAATAAAAATCAATCATCCAAAAGGTAAAAAGTGGTTGCATACTCTAGGGTCTCCATGCTTTTTGATAATAACAGTGCTCTCTCTTTCTCCTCCTGCACAATCAACTCTGACAAAGAAAACAAGAATGAACTGGAGCAGAAGGCGAATGCAATCACACATCTCCAACTTCTTCAACTTTCTTTTCTGGGATTTACTATTTGTGGGTTTTTATTTTTCTTGACCACTTCATGCTCCTGTACAACAAAAATTTAAGGCATTCAAACTCTTACATGAAAGGGCATAGAAGAACGGGCAATTGAATAATTAGTAGGAAAAGTCATTTGCAAGCTCATGGCTATTTAATAACATACTGTAAAGCTCATGCCTTTAAACTTGCTAGAATTGATGCTTTCTCTAAAATTGTGAAATCAAAATCACACCTTGAAATGGCAAATAGAAAACACAATTAGCAGAAAACCTACAAGTGAATATGTTCTCTACAAGTAACAAGCATGCGTTGCAATGTGGATGTCTGAACATTTTTTGTTTCTATTTTCCTCGATTACTACTAGAATTCAATTGAATAAAATACTAAGGAAGCACTTTTTCCTAGATTTTCCCCTAAGTAAAACACAGCAAAGGAAAAAGAACAAACATACAGGCAAATAGATGTTAAATACCATGAATTTTGCAAATGTACTTCCACTCTATAGTCGACTGAACCCGAAAGAAGAAACGAAAGATAAGGACCTTCAGGAAACGACTTCAAAGTTATCGACGCAACAGAGTTCTCCAAAGTCAGAAGAGGAGTCGAAGATTCACCAAAGTCAAAATAAACCTGACAAATTTAGATTTGAACCATCCAACAATCAACATAAAACCCATGCTGTCGTTGTTCTTTTTTTTTGTTCCCACAACTTTCTTTACTCCATTCAAAACAATGGCAACAGATAAATTTACAAAAATAATCATGTGCACTCAAATTAATACGAAAAACAGAAGTTAATCTAGTAAAATGAAGCAAGTACCGGTGTATTCACCAAACAAACATAAAAGCTAGATGGTTCCTCAAACCGCATCACCAAAAGAAAAGGAAGTTGAGATACCTGCTAGGGTTGGCTTAGGGCGTAGTTTCTGTAAAAGAGAGACGATCTAGAATGATTTTTTTGCCATTAGTGGATGACCAAACCACGAAATGGTTATCAGCTTGTGTTCGGCGGGGCGGCGACCTCTACTTCTTTGACCCCTGCTAACGGAAACGAAAGAGGGTAGATTATACAAGTGAGGAAATCAAGCTGGAGGATCAGGCCTACTCAGTAGTGAAGGACTGAAATAATCTTTAGATCCAGTGACTATTTCGTACGCTTAAGCCATGCATCTTAAAAAAATTGCCCTTCTGTCCTATAACTTTTAAGCACGAGAAATAAGAAATTTCGAGCTCGCTCTCTGTTCTCTCACTCTAAACCTTAGTCCATTTGATAGCGGTTTAATTAAGAGATTCTTTTGATTGAGGCTACTTTGTTCAATAATTCTTTGTGCGTTTTGTTACTTTTATCAGAAATTCTGATCATGATGCAACCCTTGGCTACGAGATCTACCGGTTGCAGATATACGATAACGGAACAGGGATAAAGTGCGATGTGATCTTCTTCTTTCTCTAAAGAGGAGCTTGTTAGTGTTTAGGGACTTCGAGGGGAACCAGTTGTGAAATCAGATATGGTCCTGTAAAAAGGCCCATCTCATGGAGTTATTGGGCCTATATTTAATAGGCCTAGTTAGTCTAATTTAAATGACAACAGAAAAAAGTCCCTAGTAAGCGAGCAAATGTTTAGTCGAGGAGGGAAAGAAAAGAAAAGAAAAAAAAAGTTTACAGAGAGTGTTGTGGCCAATTTAACTATAAATCTTGCACAGATTTCAAATCATTAATTTTCTAGATCAACCCGTATGCGAATTTAACAAATATGAAAAGATTATTAAACATGCCAATTCTTTTACATGAACATAAATTATATTATTAGAATTATTTATAAATCTTATTTTTACAGGAGATAAAATAGTACAATTATATATAATAATTTATATTATATTATTACTCATTTACGTTATTAGCTATATTACTTGATACATCTAAAATAATTGGTTGTCAACTCACCTCCTTCATGGTTCATATAAATACTAAAAGAGATGGTCATCTTCTTCTTCTTTTTTCATTTTTCATTGTTCTTCTTTATCATTTCAGTTTTAGCTTTCAATATTAACTTGATTCTGATTTTTTCTTCATTAATTATTCTAATTGGCTATTTATGAAGTTATTGTAGTCTCAAATAAATATCCTGGTATTTGATACATGCTCAATTATATAAGCATCTATTTTTTTTATTATATAATCATGTAAAAAAATGATTTTTTGTAAAAACATACCTGGTAGAGTTCATAATATGGATCATGGATTTGACGAGTTAACTTTTGAATTCCAAGTTAATTCAATATGTTGTCATCTAATATTAAAAAAAATCATCTTGATTTTTTTAAGTCAAGTCGCTCTTTTTACTAGTCGTTTGGGTTGCATTGGGATCCATCAAGTAGATTATACTACATCGAGACAACTCTTACATAATTTAATTTTAAATATAGATTAAGTAAGAAGTCAAGACGAAAGATATTTTCAAGATTGACTGAGTAAAACACGTTTAATAATAATCTCGAGTATTTCATTGGATACTAGATTTTTTTTCAATTCAAAATTTTTTTAATCTTTGAGTGAAATGTTTGTTTTAAATTTAGGATATTCTTGTATATTAAAATTAATATTTTTCTCAATCAGATCTTAAACATACTATTCACACTCGAATTGATATATTGAGAAAAGGGATACAGACAATATAAAAAGCAAACCCATCTTGCGAATCGGGCTAGGTGAACAAAAAATGAGACAAATTGTATCAGGTAACGAATTTAGACCCGACAAACTATGTACATGTACCGGGAAAGAACTAATTGAACCGTGCATGATAAATAAATTAAACGGATGCCCCGAAATTCTCACCGCATAGGCACAAAGGACACGTGCTGTAAATAACTTTAAGAACAATGAATATTCATGCCTGAGAATTTAGGTAGATCGATGATGAATCTGTCGGCACTCATACATATCGGTTTTCACGAAGCAAGGAGGTAGCGAACCATACATGATTCCCTTTTACTGATGTACCCAATCAAAACCTTGGAAGGAAACTGTCATGTCGGCCAATCCAATTCAATCTGATGGCTGTTGAAGTGTCATGCATGACAGCAATCCACGACTATTTGCCTGCCTGTGTGGCGGTGTATAATTGGAGCCTGAAAAGAGCGAGCAAGTAAAATCATCCTTTTCAGTACACTACAGATAAAACGTGCAGATCAATACACTATTCCATGCATGTACCTAGGTTAAATCATTGGATGTTGACCTCAGCTCATCTTATCAATACATAATCATGCAGCTAACCATGCTTATCTTCAACATTAATTAGACGGAGCCCACGCAATTTGACATGTTTTGCTCATTAGACCGTGTATGCATAATGCATAATGCATGGGCACGGCGACGTCAAAACAATTGCATCTATTGACCAATAATTGTGGTTGCATTATGAATTGTGTTCATTCAGTAGAAATCCACACAGTCTAGACAGAAGATTGGACAGTCGGTTAGTTCTTTGTCAATTGTCCGCCCATGAGACGTTTATATATGGTATAAGAAACAGTCCGATGATGTTCAAATCAACTGCAATATATATATATATGCTCAGTAGGGATGAATGCAGCTAGATTATATACGTTGACCCGTGATCGAAGGTAGGAGGCGTAAATTTAACAATATATGCCTGCGTTCTACTGAATCGTCAAATCAGAAAGGAAAAAAAATCAGCAATTGTAGTTGCTTTCGGATCCCAAAATTAAGGATTACTTATATTGCAAGTATCAAAATTAAAATCATTATAAGATTTTTGAGATAGTGGTTCGTATAACAAATGAGTTTGTTCGAGTACGAGTTCCAGCTGAGGCCATCTAGATTCGAGCCAGCAGTCGATCCATGCAAAATCTCTTTCTTCGATTCACAATTGGATATCGAAAAAATAATGAGAATATAATGATCATTGATCAGTAACGGAGCACATTAATTAGGGAGCAAATATTCTAATGCACATGTTTTTCTGCCCTCGTACGTGTTAATTCTTGCTTACAATTTTCAAAGCTATCCATTCTTTATTGTTTCTTTGTTAATAATTAGTGAGCTTAAATCCTTGCTGTGTGAAATGGGTAAATCATGGGGAGGCTGCCGTCAGCCAGACATTACTACGTACCAAGTGATGAGATCCATGGACCTGGGTGAAGCCTGCAAGGCGGAGGCTATGGGATTTTTTCACGAGGAGACAGACTCAGAGGGTGATTCATAAGGTGTTGCACAAGCTGCCACTCCGTTCTTTTACCACCGCGAAAGCGGCGCGCCCTACCGGTGTCGAAGTTGAAGGTTTCTGTCCACCTCTTCACTACGGTTCTTTTTCCTTGTTTTTTTTTTGTTATATATATATAATAATAATTATTACTAGTTACTAGTAAACGAAAAGATGTGAGTATTTCACTCTCTCCATGCTCTCACATTTTCTTATTCGTAATTTTTTTTTACTTTGCTTCTTTAACTTTATTTCTTTTCAATTTTATCTTATCTTGAACACTTAAAAAAATGGGATGTTTTACTCTATATTCACCTCATGTTCATCCTCTCACATTAATGTTCATAGCTACTTTATTCCTTCTACTTTTCCTTTTATTTTTTTGGTTTTCATTTCAGTTCACAGTATATTCTAGAGCTTTAAGTTCTTATTATTGAAGGAACTTAAGACTGTTTTCAAATTAGTTCGTACACATTAATCAATCATGCAAATTATCGTGATGTTGAAATCTTGATAGACAATTTGTATTATTATGTATCCTTTGTTCTTGCGCAATTCTTGAACTAGTAATTAAAAACATTTGTTGTTCACGTATTTTTTTTGTGTTGGTTAACATGAAATGCTTCAATATAGTTTTTTTAATTAAATCAATCATGATTGATCAATCAATTATAATCGATCATAAATCAATCATATACGTGACTAGAATCGATAATAATATCTACGATGATTGATCAACCATATTGGTATGTACATTAAAAGTTTAAATAGAGTTTGCTATGTGTTTTCATATTTCTATTAATTTTGCTAGCAAAGTAGCCTTGGCATGTTGGTAAATGAACTAAACTTATTGACACAGTTTGTTTATTGACCCCAACATACCATTTAACAGCTACAAACACATTGGTTTTTGTCCTCGAACTTAATTACCAAGAAGCCAAAAACCTGATTAATTAAACTTTTCAATTACTTTTAGTATCATTATTCTCACTCAATCATATATTATTTTGAAAAGGAACTTTGCCTTTATTGAAACATGTATAAAGCCAAATCTTTGTAGGGTCGATCATGACGGGATACGAGAAGGATGGATTACAACAGGGAATCTAGCGACGGGTCACTCGGACGGACAAGGGACCCTTGACACACAAGCCAATCCACAATTGTAATTGACCTCTTCTGCTTGAATGGCCATGAGATCTTGACGAGCTAATTACTCTGCTTAAATTACACAAAAATATAATGTCCATCACTCCGAAGAGAAGCAAAGAAAATTAAAGAAAACCTTCCAAGTTATACTGATTCTTTGACTTTTCACTACATTAAGGTCGGGTTAGGCAACCCCTTTTACCATAATGCATACAAATTAACCCTAAACTCATCAAACCTATGAATAGTGCTAGCAGCTCTCTGGTCTCTTTATAAAGGGCCATCATCAAACTCTTTTCACGACACAAACTTGTTCATCCACAAAAACACAGAATCTTAAACCGAGAATGGCCAAAATGTTATTCAGGTCTCTCTTCTGCCCCTTCATCATTGTCAATACCCTGGCCCTATCAGCATGGTCGACGTATGGGCTGAACCAAAGCCGAAACCAGCCTTCTTCCTTAGCCACCACATCCACCACAGTCGCGTACCATGGAGGCCCTCTCTTGACCCGACCGAGTGGCATTAACATCTACCTTATATGGTACGGGGCTTTCTCTTTGAAGGACAGAACCACAATCACCGATTTCTTTGCTTCCTTCAGCCCCAAGGGCCTTGTTCCCCACCAAGAACCCAGTGTCTCAACATGGTGGAGAACTGTCACTTCTTACAAAGACAAGGCTCATACCCCAGTTTCCAGGATTGTTAGACTCGTTAAACAAGTTGGCGATCCATATTCTTTAGGAAAGAACCTCAAGCGTGCCCAAATAGGCAACCTAGTCAACAACAACATAGTAATTAGCAACAAATTACCAGTAGACTCCAATGCCATCTACCTGGTTTTGACTGCTAAAGATGTGAGCGTGGAGAAGTTCTGCATGGATTCCTGTGGTTTCCATGATAGCGTTTTGGTGACCCCTAAGGGAAGCGTGATAGTATATGCACATGTAGGGGACGCGGTGCAGTGTCCAGGTTTCTGTGCATGGCCTTATGCACTTCCAGCTTATGGTCCTCCAGGCCAGGCCCTGATTGCACCTAATGGTGTTGGGGCCGACGGCATGGTTATCAATATTGCGACTATTCTTGCCGGAGCTGCCACCAACCCTTTCAAGACCGGGTACTTCCAAGGTGATATCTTGGCACCGCTGGAGGCTGTCTCAGCATGTCCGGGAATATTTGGTGCTGGAGCTTATCCAGGATATCCAGGAAATTTGATGGTGGATAAATTTAGCAAGGCAAGTTATAACGTTTATGGTGCGAATGGTGAGAAATTTCTCCTTCCTGCGGTTTGGGACTTAGTGGGCTTGACCTGCAAGGTTGTTTGAAATTGAATTTAATTTAATTGTGATTCTCAAGGTCATGTTATGCAGAAACTGAAAAGAAGAAGAAGAAGGTATTACAGAGTCGACAAAAGTAACTACATGTCAGACTACTGTCAATATCCATATGAACGCCTTTTATTTACTTTTCTAAAGGAACTACGTGCCCCAAAAAAATGTCATTATTACTACAAGGAAATAAAAATAGTGATAATATATCACATTTGATTAGCGTGGCTATGATTGTTTTCCTGGAGATGTCACATCAACTACGAGATGACTCAGCTATTCTTTCAGTCTTCTCATTGCAACAATTTGCTGACATGGACCTATTTTGATTTCCATAGCTGCAGAACTTGCGGTGTAAGGATATGCAGAATGTCAAAAACCTAGTACCCGCACAAGCCATACCTCGCTTATAATAAAGCAAACAGGAGGGCTAAATATGCGAGAGACTACAGAGATGTAAAACATTCTATCGTGAAGCTGACAGAAGAGTGACAGGTTACTGAAACATACATGTGCACGGATACACTAGAGCATCGAATTACTAAACCATAAAAGCCATTAAATTACTCGCCACAAAAATATTATTTCTTTCACCGCAGCATGTAAGTTTTTCTGGTGTAACTAGTCCTATCGGCTACAAACGAGGGAGGATTCCCATTATTAACCTCATCAGTGGCTATGGCTGCTTTTCTGAAAAATGAAAGAAGCCCGCTGGTGGGAAACCTCTAAGAATATTGTTTAACAAAATAGTGTCACTATTGACCACATTAGTTTGTACCAAGTGATTTAACATGTTGCAGAGTCAAAACAGAAAACCTTGTTGTTTGATGCTCGAAGTCCTGGGAATCAATTCTCAGAAACTGGAAACTTTTTACTAGTTTGTCAATCGGATGGCCCGATCATTTTTTCAGGGACCACAAGGTTATCAAATTCTTCACTGGTGAGCACTCCAAGTTTCAGTGCAGCATCCTGCAGAGGTATTTATTGTAAGATATGATATTTGATCACCTCCAAAAAAGACAAATGGATTGAGCACCGATAGTATCACATGCTGTTATTACACACCAAGAACCAAAAAAAACAGAGAATAAAAATCCAATATCATAGAATAATTTTCTTCACAGGAATGCTCCATTCCAGTTAAACCCAAGGAAATTCTTCTTTGTAACCCATGCCAGCCTCACAAGAGGCTTTGCATGTGTACACGACAATGGTTACCCAGTCGAGAGAATCCACATCATTCTTTACACCGAAGTAATAAAGCAAATGAGGTAAGATCTGATGCACCAAATACAGGAACTGTTACCTTACTTCTTTACAACCTGAAAACTAATAAACTTGCTACTCGTAATACTCCATGAATCAAATGAAGCAGGGGAGCTAGCGTCATAAACCAGTCAATCGTGTCCTTTTTCTAGCACGTTGAAAAGCGTCCCAGTTGAGCCCAGATTTCACCCTTTCATCCTCCGTCATCATCCCCATTAACAGAGCTTGAAGATCCTCCAGAGTGCTACCCTCCTCCTAGCAAGACAGCACCACCCAAATTTCACCATAAATGTATAACTCATTCAGCAAAGACATTGATGATCTGTCATCAAACAAAAATATGAGATTACCTTTGATCTCACATTTTCCATCATCAAAACCATTTCTTGCATGAAATCACGGAACCCCTGTTTCCAAGTCCCAATAGTGAATTCAACATCCACACTGTAATACATGAAATATTTTTCTAAAACGAAGTGAATATTTGAAGAAAAAACATGATTTAAAAAAAAGGCTCACTTCATCATCGTCTTCTCCAAGAAAACTCAACATTCCAGCATCGTAAATTCTCTTCTTTCCTTTATCAGATAGCACTGAAAACACATGAATCCATTATCAGCTACATATCCACCAAAATTTATACATCTTTAAGAAAAAAAATTGCTAAATCGCACGGTCTCTTTTTTATTTTGGGCAATGCCAGGACCTGAATAAGCCTCTTGAATTTGCTGAAACTGCCTCTTGGCTTGTCCAGCAGCTACTTGGTCTTTCAGCCACCGGTCTGGATGCCATTTCTTCCACACACAAAAATCCCATAGAAATCAAAACATGCACTGTGTAAAGAACCGCAATAAGTCAGCGAACAAAAACATCACAGACATAAATACGCACCAAAGCGAGTTTTCTATAAGCATCACGTATCTCTGAATCAGAAGCTTGTTTACATAATCCAAGTACTGAATAATAACAAGGCCCTACTTCAGACATTTTCACAGGCATAAGCAGCAGTAGTAATGGTTTTCTCGGCTTTAATATAGTGACTTTTGAATTTATTTTTGGCCTCTGGAGCTATAAAAAAGGGAGATTGACTGAGAGCTACCTCAGAGATGGTTAGAGTGTTTGACATTAAAGAGCACTCGACATGGGTGGTTTCTTCCAAGAGTTTTTCGTTTTTAATAAGGAAAGAGAACCGAGAGATCATAGAAGGTTCGGGAGACTTCTTCTTTAATGAAGTTTACCTGATATTTGGAATGCGGCCCCACCAATTTGCTGGTTTTGGACAGGAGATGATGACCACAAATTTATCATCGATTCATGGTGGAATTGTGTGTGTGGTGGTCCGAGGCAGAGGATGGTCTGTGGCTTACGTTCACTTGGAGGTGGAAAGGTCTCATTTTTATTTATTTTTTGGTTGAAGGAAAGGTCTCATTTCAAGCATAGGCAGGCCACCTCCGCTACAGTTCTGCCTATTTGAGAAAATTAAAAAGAAAATTATTTATATTATAAGTTCTATATTCTCTTCTCCTTTTTATTTTATCACCGAAAATAATTTTAATTTAAACAATCAATGTGGATAATTTTATCAGCATAGTTTTAAAAACCTGACCAGCCCGACGGGTTGACCCGAGCATGAGACCGGTCCGGGTAAAGGCTAAAACCCGTTTGGGAATTGACCAATATTTTATCACTGAATATTTTTATTATATTTTTCAATAAATACTTTTTTTGCAAATATATAAATTTGATTGTTTATTAAATAGAATTGCTTCGGTATATAATATTTAAAAAAAAAAAAAAAACTAAACAGTTTTGTATTAAAGTGAAGATACTGGGTAAAAATCAAGGCGGTCCCTCTACTTTTGAGATTTAGCCGAATCAAACTCTTCACAAATAATTTGATCAGTATTACCCCTGTATCTGCAATTAGATGAGAGTTGAGACATGGTTTTAAAACCCAGACCAACGGCCCGAGCAGGCAAGTTAATGCAGGACCTGGGTGATCTGGGACTGGACTGGGCCGGGTCAGGATAACATGGAAAACAGCTAGGGAATTAGCCTAGAAAAACCCAATGGACCTAGAGGGTTGACTTGGGAGCAGTAGACCGGGGAAACCCGGTTCTTTTTTTCTCAGGAAAACGTCGTTTTTTCATCAGGGAAAAAAAAATCCCAAACAGCCACACCAACGACCAAATTTCCTACTGGGATTCTCCTTTCTTCTCCCTTTTCCCCCTAACTCAAATCTTTCAATTGAAGCTTCTTTGATATTCCGCTCTTCGCATCTTGAAACTGATTCTTCATTATCCATCTTTGACTGTGCACACCCAGAAACCAAGAAAATGAACTGAAGTTTCTAAAAGAAAGAAAAAAGGTTCATAACAATGGAGGAGAGCATGAATAAACACGGATAGAGAGAGAGAGAGAGAGAGAGAGAGAGAGAGAGAGAGAGAGTGACAAGGTAGTACAGAAAGAGAGAGATAAGTGTGTGGTGGTGAAGGCTGTGCATGAGAAAGAGAAGAGAAGGGAGTATCTCTATTCTTGTGTGTTTCGTTTTGGATACCTACGAAAAGTAGGGGAATGAAGCCTAGTCATTCCTGTTTGTTTCTGTGTTGTAAAAGTATTTTTAAAAAAATTTAAAAAAATTTTATTTTTTAATTAACTTCAAATTAATATGTTTTTAGTATTTTCAAATTATTTTGATGTGCTGATGTCAAAAATAATTTTTAAAAAATCAAAAAATATTATTAACATGTATTTTAACACGAAAAACTATTTGAAAAGCAACTACAACCACACTACGAAACAATCTATCAATGGATTTGAAGGAATAAGTGTACTTGTTTTGTATTTAAAATTAACGGTCACATTTTTTTGATGAAAAAACTATGTCGTTTGGTGGGGATTAGAAGCAGTCGTGTCATTGTAGTGGGTTTTGATTTTGGAGATATGGGGGTAGGGATAAAGGGTCGTTTGGAAAGTATTTTTTAAAAAAATTTAAACCTGCTGGGCTAGCAGCCAGAAATATATTTAAATTCTAAAACAGCAACATATTTTGAAGTAACCCCCACCCTAGCCAGGCCTCGTATAATAAATAAATATTCAAGTAATGTACATAAAATACAAATAATTTATTATTCAATATTGTACGTGCAAATGATTCCATTGAGTACGAGTATAATTGATTCACAATTAGAGGTGATCACAGTGCAGTGAAAAGTATTTTTTTTAATATTTTTTATTTAAAAATATATTAAAATAATATATAATTTAGATTTGTTTGTCAAAAATATTTTTTTTAGCACAATTTAGCCGGATCTAAAATCCATCAAGATTTGATCTTGAGATTCCGTGTTCTATCTTGAGTTTTATGACATGTTGAAATTCAATTAATATTTAATTATTGTGTTCGCATCAATTTATTAATGACGAAAATGGCAATAACATGAGTTAGTGGATTATTAGAAGTGGTGTCAAGGGCAGGACAGCAATAATATTTTTATTTATGGTAGGTTTGTATATTATTTATTACGAAATTGAACATTTTTTTATATTATATTTCAGAGTGACTGCTTTGTATATGACACCGGAGCCAGTGGTTGATCATGTCCAGGAGGCTCCCTCTGACATCTGGGCTCTTGGATGCATAGTTCTCGAGATGCTTACAGGGAAGCCAGTTTGGGATTTGAAGCCTGAAACCACTATTGAAGAACTCCTGAGAAAGACTGGTGACGAATTGCCTAAAATCCCTCGAAGGATGTCTAGTGAGGAAACCTGTGTTCAGATGACTGCTGAGATGTTACTGTATCATCATCCTCTTGTGTTAGGATTAAGCAGCTGCACATTGGTGGATTTCCTGTTCTGAAGGGTTCTTTCTCTTCTTGCGGATGATGCAGAAGAGAGTTTCAGTGCCGCAGGTTCTACTGTATTGGAACCAATATCACAGCTTTCTTCGTGGCAGCGCCCACTAGTCAACACCATCCCTGCTGGCTCACAGGAGTGACATAAATCCAATTTTTCTTGTCAAATAGGAGTAGCCAGAAGTTAACGGTGAGAAAATTCTTTCATTTTTCCCCGGAGTTGCGGAAATCATAGGCTTTACATGTTGTCAATATCTGTTCAGATTGTAGTTTTCTTAATCATTATTTTTAGTAAGCAATGAAAAATACAATTGATTATTGTTCTCTGCTGGCACCATCTTCATGCTCCCTTGTGTGTTTTTTTTCTTTAATTTGATGTTGCTATTAGAAGGTTTAAAGCAGATGGTTTAACACAATCATTCCAGTTCTGTCTTTTCACCATCTTGTTTTCTTTTATGAACCATCCTTCATCCATTTGTTTTACCGGTAGTGTGCTCGTACACTACAAGAGGATTAGGGGAGAGCAATTTGTCAAGAGTCTTAAGCTATGGAGTCAGCTTCAAAGGTCTAGTTTGACTCCATACGTGCAATCAAAATCACAACTACTATCCAGCTGAACTAAAACCCTTGATCTTAGAATTAAATTTTAGTCATTGAAATCAATTTCGAGTTTACAATGTTTCACATAAAGAAAAGTGGTAATATGGAATCTGAAAAAAAAAAAAAAAAACAAAAAAAAATCTCTCTCGTCAAATCCAAGCAAGTCAGGACGCATCTGGTGAGCTCGCCGAAGGATGACAACAAGCAACTGGAATTATTGCTGCATTAACTATATTATAAACAATACAATGGCTAAAAAAAGGGAACAGTGTAAAACTTTCCTTCTTCGCTCAGAAGGAAAAAAAAAAATCAAAGTATATAAATAATCTGCAATCCCCCCAGCAGGGGTAACAACTTTCCTACTTCCTATTTGCAATCTTGCGTTTCCCGTCAACTGGAGCAGCATGCCTTCTGTTCCGTTGCAAGGGAACTCCACCTCCATTTGCTAACTTTCGTGATGGTGAAGGGCCTAGCGAGGGATTCAAGTTCTTGCTGCAAAAGTTGAAACTTGTAAGAGAAACCTGCTAAATGAATTAAATAAAGAATTTGAGACGCCATTATAGATCACATCCACAGTACCTTAACTCTGGATTCTTTGCTGCTTTTGAAATTGCTTTGCTAGTTTTTGACTCAATCCTATTTGTCGTACTGGTGAACTTGGACTGATTGAATTGCCATAGAAAATCAGGTTCTGATGAATCACTGGTGGCAGCATCAATATCATCCATGTCGTCATTATTAGCAAGATTGAGCTGGATGTTACCCACTAACATATTAAAGGATTGTTCTGGGTAAATTTTTGAAGAGTCTGAAAGATACTTGTGGTAAAAGGCATCTGGCAAATTGCCATTTTCGGCTTCCCAACATCCTAGAGATTTTTCAACCATGTTTACTGCATCTTGTTTGTTTACCATGACTTTATCTACCCACTCACCCGAGGCCATTTCCTTCTCATCCTCAGCATAATTTAGAATAGGGCTAATGACTGGAGGCCACGGAGGTGAATTTGCTAATATCTCATCAAGATCAAAGCTTTGTCTCTTCTGCCTTAGAGTAGATTTGTGAACCTAAAGAAGCAGCAGCACATCACAATTTATAGGAACCAAAATAACTGAACGGGTATAAAGATAGGGAAGAAGAAAGGAATCGACCCTTTAGAAATGTAAAGGAAACCTGACTATCAATGGTCAACAATCTTCTACACATTTTAACCCCCAATCCTATTCATAAAATGCATAAATTCTAGATACTCAAATATTTGATACTGTCATAGATTTTATGCCAAATAAAACAAAGTGAAACATGTAGCTGTTGTCCATGGTTTCAGCACTTACCACCAACTACAATTTTGATCGGCTTTATTTACGAAACAATGATCGGAAAGTGAGGCTCACCTCTATGTTGCCCACATCACCCATTGGTTGCCGGAAGAGATTGCTATCATTTGCATCTCTGAGCCGATGGTTAGAATTGGATGGTGATGATTCACTTCCTTTTCTTCTGTGTTCCGTTTCTCTCTCCTTTTTTGCTAATGCTGCCTTTTGATTAGCAACCTGACGGATGAAAAGTTTTAATATAGATTACATTAAATTGTGCTGAATGGTTAAGATAAATGTTATGCAAAAATCAGAAAGGGGACAGAGAATGCAGTACTTGTTCTTTGAGTTCTTTAACATCTGTACTGCCCTTGTTCACCTGAGCTGCACCAAGTTCCACAGTGGCTACCCTCTCAGCAAACTTCAATGTACTAATTGTTTCTCCTAAAGCATCAGGCTCAGGGCTTATGTGAACAAACATCAGCGTCTTGGCTTGCCCTCCTGAAAGAAGAATTTCATTCCAAAACCATAATCATTTCCATGGAGAGAAAGAAACAGAAAAACACTACATTGAAAAATGTGTTTACTTTGACCGTACCAAGTGAGTCTTGGAGCAGTTGTGTAAGTTTGCTATTTCTATAAGGTACATGTGGATTCTTCTGGGCAAGGGAAGCGATGACATCACCCAAAGCTGATAGGGATCTGTTAATGTGTTGTGCTTCTTTTAGTCTGTCTCCGGTCACTTCAGATTTGTTTACTCTTTCACTCCCTGCCAAATCAACCAGATGCATACAGCCACGGAGAATAGTTCCGGATGCCAAGTCTCTTCCTTGAACATGGACAGTCAGGCAACTACAATTCACAAAAATATAAAAATATAAGTCACCCACACCAGAAGTCACTGCTCAGAGTCATTGCAAACAGAAATATATAAAAGAACAAGCAGTCACCTATGCGAGCGACTACTACGATCATTAAGGGCTGTTGCACCTACTGCACGATTCCTGTGTCCAAGGTTCATTAGATCAATAACATCATATGTTGATGATACAGGAATGATGTTTGCATCCGGTACATTCAGACCTGTTTGAGAACTGTTACGAATTTCTAATGTGTCAATAAATTAAGGATTACACAATCTACTCTTAACTGTATAGAATACCAATGTCTGAATGACTTCTTATGTCTTTAATTTTCAATTTAGGTAGTTTTGGTAATAGCAGTAGCTGCTCATGCAATCCAGTTCATAACTAGTGCTTAACCAGGAAACAACACTTTGTAAAGGATATCTTTTGTTACTTCCATCAGTAACAAGGAGATCCCTGACTTGCTCATTGTAAATCTCTATCATTTGTACAGCAACGTTGTAGCAGAAGATGTCCTTCCTTTGCTCTGCTAGAAGAAACAAATCACCCAATGCCCTATAATTTACACCTTTGTTTTTCTCACTGAGATCTTTGGGCCCTGTCTGCAAACATGAATTATGAAGTTCAGAAAATTTGCATATTTTACAAATAAACATCAACGAAAACAAATTTTCTACATTCAAGTCATGCTCTGTTTCTCTTTTTACCATGGTGTATGTTTTTCCAGATCCTGTTTGACCATATGCAAATATGCAAACATTGTAGCCATCAAGAACAGACCGGATTAATGGCTGCATATCAGAGAAGACCTCCGCTGCAATGCAGTGTAAGTAAAATGTAAAAAGGAGTGTTGATTTGAATTAATCAGAATAAATTCTAAATTAAGAGCTAACCGACCTTGGGTAGCACGTGGTTCAAAGACTTTATTGAAGCTAAAGGACTTGCATCCTTTTCCATGTTTTGACGCGGTGCTAATAGTAATATTCCCATCTTCAATGCTGTGCACAGTGCTCAAATCGTTTGATTGTCCAGACAAAAATGGTCTCACTCGACAATAAACCCGAATACTCCCTGGTCAAAACAAATATTAGGGCTTAGATACATTGTAAAGAAAAACATGATTCCTAATCTCTTGTGGGAAAGAGTAACTGACCCTTTAGGTCCTGCACTTGATTGTATAGCTTACGATTTTCCTCGAGAACCTTATGGTAGCCAGAAGCAGCATGAGCTAGACCATGGATGTGCATCCCTACGTTGAAAGACAAGAACTCCAAACTTAGATAGAAAGAATGCTTAATCAACTTCCCCCCTACAACGGTCATGCTTATCCACTAAAAAGGAACATTCCTAAATAACCAAAAGAAAAATCAAATTTCTTCCTGAGTACCTACCAAGACTGTTAAACTCCTCGTGAAATTTCATTTGCATAAACTGCATACCAGCTTTTGTTGTACTAAGTGTGTTTTTTAATTCCTGAAGCAAGGAATAATTAGGAGGAGCACTCTAGTTTATTAATCCGAAAAAGAAAATAGTGGAAAAGAATTACAACCATTCGTACCTGAATATCTCTTTGTTGTTGATCGAAGATCATTTGCTGTTTCTGGGTTTTATTTTTTAATTCCTCTGCAATTTGGTTTTTATGAAAGCATTCCTCTTTCTTTATCAATTTGACATTTTTGTCTTCAGTCTACATGATTTCAACAACAGACATGAACCCCTTAGAATTTATCCTACAATTAAAAGCATCATAGGCTTCACAGTGGTAGTACTTTCTCATTGTTTTGATAACATTCTCGAACTTAGGAGGCCTTTCGCTATTCAGAAGATGAAGATTAAGAGATTACCCTTTTATTATCACCAGTAGATTTCAGCAAAAACTTGTTTCCCTGAGAGATGGCTATTTCTTTAGGAGCTTCCTTTGCCTATAACATACAATAGAGTTGCATAACCAAATAGTTAGACAAATAATTATCTTCTGCAAACTCATTAGTTTTGAATGATCAGCTGGCATACCATATCATATTGGCTTGCAATGCGATTCTCAAATTCCTCCACAACCTTACTGAGCACGGATTCCACCAACTATTGCAAGCAGAGAACATGTAAAATCAACGTTAAAGGTACTTGCAATTTCTAAGGGTTGGTAGTATTTGAGGTCAGCAAATTTGGGTTTTAAGTTTTTGAAATTGAGGAAATGCGATCGACAATCAACCCATCAGCAAGTATTCTACCGAGGCAGATTGGCAGCCTCAAGACGCGGGTGTGCTCCTCAAAATGTTAATATAATGCAGCAGCAATGAGCGCATAGATTCTTACCATTGGAACTTCTTCTGGCTTCTTATCCAACAAAACAGCACGAACAAGCATGCTCAAGGAACCAGACCCAGACTAGAAATTAGGGGAAAATGAAAAAAAAATAAGACATAAATCTGAAGCTGATTGAGCAAGCAAGTGCTTGAATTTAAAATCAGTTAAGCTTACCAACCATTTTATTGGAGTACTCGAGATCACTGGACAGAGAGTTGAAAGATTTTCCATTTATTGACAAGTTCCTGGATAATGAGTTCATGAATGGTTCCGAATTTTTTCTTACAAAAGACTTGGCTGACACTGTCGGTTTTACATTTCCACCAAATTTCCAAATCCCATTTCCACCAGTTTGTTTCCACTCACTGTATGATTTAAGCGCCAAAACAGTATTCACAACCCTTGCCGATTTTCCTCCCTAGGAAATACAATAAAATGAATCAGAGTTAGACAAATCAAGCTCTCCATATCCAATTCCAAGCAAAGCATCACTTGCATATAGTAAAAGCAATACATACTTGTTCCAGATCAGATGCCTCAAAATTAGGAATCCCCATCTCCTGTACAGCTACAAGGAAATTTCTTACATTTTCAAAGTACTGAAATGCAGATAATGCTGCTCCATCGGGTATAGGAGTAGCATCGCATGGACTCTCCACGACCTAAAATAATTAAAATTTAATTAATCACTAATGTCCAACAATTATTATTTGGAGAGAAAAAAAAACAGAGAGAAGGAAAATTGGCATTACCTTAGGCACACCGCCAGGTTGTATCTTATTGAGAGCATTGCAAAGAATGATTCCACTTCTCAATCCAAGCCTAAACTCTTCTTCAGATGGCTCTGCTGGCAAATCTTTAGCTGCAACCACTCCTACCATCTTTCTCAACCACCCCGCAGCTTCATACCTTCTTGATGCTAACAGCAAGAAATCTCAACAAAATTAACACTTCCCATAGACAATTCCGAGAAAATGAATTGTTCTATTGCAATGGAAAGAAAAAGGAAAAAAAAACTACCGGCTTCTTCAGCTTTCCTGGACTCCAAATCGAGATCTCCGAGTCTATTACCATGTTGCTGCAGTACATCCTCCACTACGGACGCCACCGAAAAAGACAATGCTCCTCCTTCACCAGCCATTCTGTCGCAAATTAATGTTACGTATGCTGCTATATATTTCCCTCTTTTTCACTACCAAACCTGTCTCTATTTTAGTCTGTTGGAGCTGAACAAATTGAAAAAAACAGAGATAGATCGGAGAAGAGAGATATAGAAAAGGACGGGAGGAGGAGGAAGACGTTCGATGTATATTTTTTAAGAGGTTAGTTTGATGCTTAAACCTCTAGAGAGAGACATATCACATTCTCCATTAGCTTTTTTTTTCCTGCTTTTCAGTTTTTATTTTTATTTTTTCTTCCTTCTTCTACAAACAAAGAGAGCTACTCTCCTCCTCTCTCTTTTTGTGACTTTGCTTTATAGATGGATGGTATCAGTAGTAGACTCTCTCTCTCCCCCTGCCCACATCACTCCTCCTAAGCTACTTCTCCCGTACCTGTCTCCGAACCTCTTGGCTTCTAAACACGATCACTGCCATCGTGCTTCAGGTGATTTTACCAGCGCGTGCATGATCAAGGTTGTTAACTTTCTGATTAAAGGATTGGAGTGTGTTTTTCACGCTCTTTTTAGCTTGGGTTATAGACCCAGTCAATTCGAGTGGCGTGAGAACTAACTAGCTCTCTTTTGAATAGGCTAGATAGTTATTTCGTGACTCCATAATATCTTTAGATCTTGCATGCAACGTAGCTGCGAGTTTATTAAAAATTTAAATTTATTTATTTAAGATTAAATTATTATTTTTATTTTCCTCTTATTTTAATTTAAAAATAAAAAAATATTTTTATATTTTTTATATAAAAATTACTTAAAAAATAACTACCACCACAACTCTTTAACACTATATTTGATGTCCTGAGTATCATATCAAACCATTCAATTTGAATAAAACATTAAAAAGTTCTTTATGTATCCAATTTGATGTTGGCCCGGCTTTCTTTTCACCTCCATAATTAAATCTTTACAATTACAAGTGTAATTAATTTACAAGATTTTTAAGATAAATGAAATATCGATTGAATAATGGTTTATTTTGGTGGCCAGTCTAAAGAATAAAATAGAGATCCTTCCTTCCACTGGAGTTCAAAATTTAAAAGGGAAAAAACCGTTCAAAAATTCAAAACTTCATTGATGTGAAAGTAGGTGGGCTGTGTGTCGGTCCATCTCAATGACTCTCTCACATAATTGTGTCATGTTATTTTTTTATAGTTTTCAATTCAAACCCAGCGATGGCTAATAAAATAACTACTAAAAATTTATATTGTTAATTTTAAGATTTGTAGAATTAATTAAGGTGTATATAAATTGATCCGAACATCTATGTTAATAAAAAAAAATATATGCCATGTTCGATTTGAACTGCCCTTTTTTTCTCTTGTATTTATGAAATTGAAAAAACCATCTAGCAGTAATGATTTAAAAATAACAATTATGAGCATCAAGGTTTGTGCCCTGGCGGTCCTGGCAAGGAATTCTCTACCTCTATACCCTAGGTTCGAATTTTAGTTCCCTACCTCTACACCCTAAGTTTGAATTTTAGTGTACACGTTTGTTACTCCCGTGATGGTTTACTTTTTTACTGGGCTTGAAGGATGTTTAGTAGGTCTGGAAATTAGTTGTGATACGCGTAAACTGATCCGGATACTCCGGGTTATCTAAAAATAATAATAATAAAAAAAATACCAATTATGAGAAGCAACACTTGACAAATGTTAAGAGAATAAAACAAACAAAAGGCTATTTTTCAAGAAAATAATAATCTTAAACATGAAAGTTACCATTTTTATGGTGCGGGATTGGAGACAAAAGAAGCACCACACATGTTTGACAAAATATAGGTACCATAATAAGCCTCTAGATGACATGTTCAGAAGTTTGTCCGAAGCTTCCTGAAATCCCAAATGCAATATATTCCCATGCGACTAGCAGAACCTCCGTCCACCGAGTCATGCTCCTGAATTTAGGGAAATTGGGCTAGTCAGGAACCCTTTAGATTGGAAAATGGGTGAGTCTTGACAAATCAATCCAAGGTCACATTCAGCTTGAACTCAGCTTCCATTTTCTAATTCAGCACCAAGAAAAAAGAGAGAGGCTAGTCCAGTATATTTGGACCATAACTATTCCTACATATGTGAATCTGGCACCTTTTATGATTTTATGTGACTGAAGCTTGAATGACGCGAAATCTCATAAAAGTAGAGAGCTCCTCCTCCGACCACGAATTTTTCTTTGGAATCAAAGTAAAAGTAAACAGATAACTAATTAAAAGAAATTTATCTGCTCATGTAGGTTAATAGGTTGGGAGAGTCGGTGGCTTTTATTGTTTAATATTTTTTAAAAGTATTTTTTATTTAAAAATTTATTAAAATAATATTTTTTGGATTTTTTTTATTAGCACATCAAAATCATTGTAAAAAACTATAAAATATAAATTTAATATTTTTTTCAAGTTAATAATATTTTAAAAAACATTAAAAAAAAACAAGCTCCCCGGAAAAAACAAGAAAAAAGAAGAAGCTCCAGCATAATCTTTAAGAAAGTAAAAAGTTGAAAAGCTACCATATATATTCCATGCGTCTAATGCAGCCAAATGTTACATGAAAATGGCACTCAATTTGTTGAGAGTGTAATTCCTTTACTTTTGAGTTTTTTTATCTAAAAATATAATAAAATATTTTTTTTAAAAAAAAAATCTTACATCAACGCATCAAAATTATTGCAAAATATTAAAAAAATTAATTTAATATTTTTTCAAGTTAAAAATATTTAAAAAGAAAAGCTCTCTCTCAAAAAAAAAAGAAAAAAAAAAGCTCTCCAACACAATCTTTAAGCAAGTAAAAAGTTGAAAAGCAACCATATATATATTCCATGCGTGTAATACAGCCAAATGTTACATGAAAACGGCCCCCAATCGTTAGGCAGTGGGTAATTTTCAGATAGCGGAAAGGTGGTTGAAAACGGTTGCCAACCAGTTTTATGTGGAGTTTCATCATGATCGAATTAACCAAACGCCGCCTGACATGTCATGACGTTCACTGTATTTGGATCGGAATTTTGTAGCTCTTATCAGTTCAGATCACCTAATGATATTACTCATTACTTTGGCTAAAATTAAGCACGCTGATAGCTTTGTTTTTTAAAAAACAAATAAAAAAGAAGAAAAGAAAAATAAAATGTCGGTAGGTTATCTTATACTGAACATTGCATCCACGTCATATTATCCTTCTAATATAAAAAAATATTGACTGTTGAGATTTTATTTATACATAAAAATATAAATATGTCATCAACTAGTTAAACTCTTTAGCACATCAAAACTATTAAAAAATATAAAAATAAAGACTAATTTTTTTTAAAAAAATCAAAATTTCCAACATCTCTCTTTTATATAAGATGCTTTCAATTCTTCATCTCCACCTTAAATCATGATACCAGTTGCTTCAAGTCACCAAGAATAAGAAATCTCCCTTAAGATGTTTGATACAAACACCAAAATATGTAGGTATAAGACTCTAAAAAGAGAAATACTAAAAAGTATAGTTTAACTGATCAGGTTATAGGTTTACTCTAGTGATCACCGATTCGAGTCTCACAAATCTTAAAGCCATTAAAAACTTACATGATCATTAAATTTATGGCTTGCAAGATTAATCAAGATACTCGTAAATTAATCTGGACACGAACATTGATAATATAAAAAAAAACACTATTAGTGGAGAGCTATGATGCCCCAAGTTGCAGGGTCAATTATTAAAAAATAAATATTGTAATTAACTTGTTTTTCATGTGGTGTTAGATAATTGAAAGTTTTTATCCCAGGTAAAAATTAGATCCATTTGATACAAGTTGGATTGACATGATGTAGTATAGCTAGTCATGAGTTGTGGATGATTAATAATTGTAGTTACCCAACCATAAAAAAAAAAAAAAACTTACCATAAAAATATTAATTTTGGTCTAAATAAGTTTGTTGTTATACACCTTGTTAAAAAAAACATATGATGTCGCCTATCCATTAAAAAAACAATTAAAGCCAAACGTATCTAAGCTGTTTTCTTTTAGGCAGGCATACAAGTTTATCCTCCTTGACCAAAGTGTATGTCCTCCCTTTTAAATGGTACTTTTTTTTTAATTTAGAATAAAATTCATGAATAAAAATATTAAAATAATATTTAAAAAATTATTCAATTATATCATAGTTTTTAAGTAAAATTATAATTTTCGTGGTAATATTAACAACTACATTGTGAATTATTATATTTGAATCTAGTATATATATTTTTTAAAAGTTTTCTCGTGAATATTAAATAAAAACAAAAGTTTATCAGATTAATTATTCTTTTTTTCTATAATCATATAAATATTACCGAGTCATGATTCTTCATTGAAACGTTTTTTTAGATGATGATAAAGTTTTTATTTCTTTTAATTATCATAAAATCAAATAAAATTAAATTTCAAAAAATACCGCAGCATGGCATCGTGCGTCCTGCCTTGCCAAGTGACCCACTAGAAACCGGGTGGCTTCAACGTTCAAAAAATTCAAATGGATGGTTCGGTACCGAACCAGCCAGCTTTGGATTTCTGGTTGAGGCCCACGGGGCGCGGCTTTACCAGGTCCCACTTCACGAGCGATCGACCAGTATTTGATTATAAAGTATTCTATTCTAACAAAGTTATGATCGTGTAATTAGAAATGCATTTGAATTGGCTAATTAGAAACAACCACGTCAATATGAACACAGTGCTTCCCGTTAGGTGGCACATTTCTATTGGATGCTTTAAAAATATGTTCTGCCAACTGCAACCTAAGCCCGTGACTTAGGGGCAAACAATTATGATAAATAAATTATAGAACGATAGACCTTTCTCCTCTTGTTGTTTGAATTTGGAAAAGAAAAGGAGAAAACTATCATTTTAAATAAAAAAATATATATTATCTAGAATAGGGATTTATAGTTAAAAAAATGTATAGAATAATTGAAAAAAAGCCCTGACAAAATATTTATTTAAAAAAAAAACTCATTAGACTATGTCTAGTAGGAACCCGTTCAAAATATCATCCTCTAGGGCCTACACGTTCAATGGAATGTTTGTGTGCATGATACAAGCTGCAAATTCTAGCCAATGACAAATTATACTATTAGCCAGAGTTTTTTTAAAAGTATCGAAAATGGAGTATGCTTGTTCTATTTTCTTAAACTTTACTCACTGAATACGAGGAAGATTTTAAATCTTCATCCTAAGAATAATATTTTTTAAAAAGTTGAAGATAAAGGCAAATTAATATTTTAAAATGGATGGTAAAAAGGTAATTATCAGATAACATAATGATGGATAGATGGATTTGAAAACTTCATATATTTTATTTATTTATTTATTTATTAATATGGGTGTCTAGACCAGTTTACATGTAACTCGATTAATCCCACGGACTTTAAAGTTAATAACCATATAAGCTTTTAGTGATCATCATATTAGTAATTATATGACTTGCACCTTAAATCACAAAAAAAAACAAATTTTTTAATTTTAATTTCTTATCATTAGACCATTTAAATTAATGTCATATATTCTTGATAGGGGAAAGAAGCAACTCCCATGTCCATGTGCTAATAAAATGCCTTGTATAGAAATGTCTATGCCAAAAACTGAAAGGGAGCTTTACAAATATTTAAGAGTTTAAAATATCTTGATTTTTAAAATATTTTTTTATTTTAAAAAATGAATTTTAGCAAATATCTACTACATTTGTCTATATTAGCACAACATGGAACATTCTCCCTCTAAATATAACCAAATCAAACCGGATTTTCACAAATGCTCCATACTCCATGCTATCTAGGATCCCAAATGCCCTTTCGGCCAACGCATGATCCTCCTTTTTTTGTATAAAGAAAATTATTAAATGGCAATTAATTTTATTTCCATAATCATAGTCATGTATTGTACACAAAAGGTAGTTAATTGTTGAACTATTATTGCAAATGTTGTAGTTAAGCTTGAGGACTTACAATAAGATTTTCAATTGCTAATTAAAGCATCAAAGAAGGAATCATCTTTCCTTAATTTCCCATAATTATCAGCTTCACATGTATGGTGAACCCACAAATTTGACCCCTGGCTTCTTAAAATGATCATATTCATGAATTACAATGAAGGTGCACATCACTTTCTGGTGCAAGAATGTTTAAGATTCATGCCGTGAAGATGGTGAGCCACATCATATAATGGGAGCACATGCATCATCTTATCCACACAACTCAATAAAATGCCCATTTTTTTATTCATTTCCATTTTATTTTCTTGTTGGCTTCATGTTGTAGTTTACTGTTTACAATGGTGTCTAGATTTTCTTTACGGTTTAGAATCTATTATAAATACGTACCAATTCCATCTTAATATAGTAAAAACTAAAATTCCTCGCTCCCCGTGTCTATGAATTTAGATATATTATCGAACCAAGATAAATCTTGTGTTTTTTCTCTGTTTTTTTCTATTATAAAGTTCATCAACAATTGCTGCAATTTTTTTATAACAGTTAAGAAACCGGATTTGGCCAAATGCATGATTATGTGCATACTGAATGCTCTGTAACTAATAAAGGCACAAAGGTTTACCCAATTTGAGCAATATACAAGCAAGATATACAACAGAAAGAAGAACCACCAACCTCAATTGCCTACCATTTGGTGCCCCTTTCTTTTTTAATTTTAGTTTGGCCAAAGGGATCTGTTGCGAATACTTTGTCATCCTCGTAATTTTCTTTTTTCATGGGGGCTCCAGCCTCCACAGGGGAAACAGGGGCCTGGTCTGGAAGGCTAAATAACTCCCACCTGTGTGCACTAAACAGTAACAGTGGCTTTTCAAGGATAACCTTAGGCTTTCCATGGAGGGAATGAGCACAGTAAAAAGAACAAACAGTAGCCATGTCATGGCAAAGTTAAAGGCACCTAGCAATCATTACAATTATTATCCCTTGCTGGCCAGAAGGTCAAAAAAAGAAAATATTTATCGCAGGTCCATCTGGAAAGCAAGCACCAGCGAAATCTAACAGCAAAACAGAGTTAAAAACTACTGAGAGAATGTCATGTAATAAGATTAAGGATATACGTATATAAAACAAGCCTTTACACCCAAGAAATGGCGGTTTGTCAAGGAGTCTGCAACCGAGTGCTTCTTGTTTAAACATTTGGGGTTAGCTCCAATCAAAAACAACGAAAGTGGAAGGTATTAAGAAAAGAAGAGCACAGGAGGAGCATCATAGACTGTTCCTCCTTTTTTCTTGTTTTATAATTATGGGTGGGCCAACCAGCATTCCCAATGAATCATGAAACCATTGCACTCCTTATTCTCTGTTTCTTTTTTTCAGGGCTCTATACTTTTGAACCGACCAAGCTATGATGAGTGATGAGAGGGCAGTTCTTTGCAATATCAAAGACTGGCCTCCCACCGACAGAGAATTCCAAGGTGAAACCAAGGCTTCTGCCCATTCTTCTGTTATTCTTTCTATGTAGAATAATATAAATCATATTTTAAGTCTTTATCTAACCGTTTAAAATATTGGATTGAGATTGTTCTTTGACATAGTATCAGAGCTTTAATGACCAAGCGGTCACGAGTTCGAATCTCATCATTCTCATTTATTTGATAAAAATTAAGCACTAGATAATATAGACATATGCAAGTTTCAAATCCAAAAAACTTTTACTCGAGGGGGTGTGTTAGATAATAATATTAATATTATTGTAGAACTTCACCTAACCGTTTAAGTTATTGGGCTAAGGTGGTTCTTTGATATCTTCTACGTGATCTGCTTCATGGAATGTCTTTTTTTGAGCTTAGCCGCCTCATTTGTCAAAAGTGTCTTGACCAGCTTTTGATCATATTCAATGGCTCAGCTTTCCTGCTAATAACTTAATCTCAGTTTTCCAACAAGATGGGAAAAACAAGAGAGTTCCCTTGCACGTAGAATGTCAAAAAAGGAGTTCTTGATTAACCGACTTGACCTCCGGGTTCTAACTCTGTTGCCTTAATGTTCGAACGAGGAGATGAGGCTCCTAGGATTCCCTTTTTCGGATATTGAGTTGTCAAATTGTGGGCACTGTTCCCTTTATTATTACACTAATAACTGGCACCAAGGAATAGAAATGAGGAGAAGATTTTTCAAATCACGTTCTTTGTTTTAGTCCTCGAGCTTTTCAGTGGGGTATTAACTTTTTGAAGGGGCAAATAATTCAGTTCTCTCGCTGGGATAAGGATTTTCCCTCCTAATCTGAATAATGAAGATTTAATTTGCAAGTAAGCTCTTGAGATAAACCTTTAAACGGGCTATCGTATCAGGAATAGAAACTTTTGAGTGATTAGACACTTGAGTTCTCCAACCAAGCCAGGCGATCCTTTCCTGTTCCCGCCTTCTTTCTTTCTCTGTACTGAGAAAATATACAGAGATCCCTTGATTCAGGCAGCATACAACACCAAAGCTAAAGGTTTCTTTGGCTCTTCCGGCAACCAGCACTGTTACCCTGCTGCATATTTCTTCGTTATTTGCCCGGCGACTGGCAAACTGGGAAGAATCCATGCCTGCAAGGCTTGCTCGAAGAGAATTCAAGAGTGCAATTGAACCTAATTCCCAGACCCAGCTTGGTCTCTGTTAATTAGTGTAAAGCCCGCTAACAACGGATCCTTTTGCAGCTCACACAGATATCCAAATTCTGTGTTGGGTTTCACAACTTAAGCCTATGGATGCTAGTAGCCCTCACAGTCGAGATTTTACCCATGTTTTACTAACAATCAACATAGCAATAACAAAAGAGAGTCCTGTACTGTTGCTCTAGACCGAGTATCATAGTGGATTGGACATTCTTATATATTGTTTATTATGGTCAAAACGAAATCATTTTGGATTGTTTTGGCATGAAACGTCATGGTTTTATTAAACATTTTAAGTGATCTTTTAAAATCTACATTCGATTTAGTACTTCACACTAGCCGTGTACACACGCTACACCGCAGGGTTTTTTTTATGGGTTAAAAATAATGTTTAAATAGTACAAATGCTTTTTTAAGAAGGAAAAAAAAAATACGCCACTCCAAGTTATAGACCAGATTATATCAAATAAATTGATTTTATCTTAATTATAATATAATTGAAAATAAATAGTAATAAAAAATTGACTAAAATAAATAAATAAAATTTGAATGGCTCCGGTAGCCAATACAAGGATTTTTGAAATTATTTTTGAAATTATTTTTATATTTTTAGATTTTTTTAATGTGCTGATATTAAAAATATTTTTTTAAAAAAAATTATAACTTTAATATATTTTTAAATAAAAAACACTTTAAACTCTAATTATTAACAGAATTCCAAACAGATTATTAATTAATGAGAAGGGCAAAATCAACATCATTGTTCTAGTAAACAGTGTCCATCAATCCGTGTATCTTCCCACTTGTTAATTCGATGTCTGTAGGGACCATTTCCTAACATTTATTTTGTTAACTTTTGATTCTATTTCTGTGGGGGAGAGGAAAAAATTGAGAAGCAAGGAAAGAGAAACAACAGTGGTTCTTTTGAAAATTATCATAGTAAAAAAATGTCAAAGAGGTCGTATGAGTGAGTTGAATAGATTGGTACGTACGAAATACTTATCCATGGCCGAAAAGTAGAGATGGAAGCCGAAATATGTATTCAATTTATGACCTATGGTTTGTAATAGTATTTTGAAAGTTGGTAACGGGTTTATGGAGGTTGTTTGAATTAGTTTGAAGTACTTTTTTTTTATTGAAGAATGTGGGAAAATCGATGATTTGTGAATTTTAATTTTAATTCTTGAAAATTTAATTGAAATTAATAAAATACAAAAACATGATTTGTGAGAGGGCTTACAACAACACACAGGCTCATTCTTAGGACTTTCGGCTTACAACAGCACGCAGGCCCATTACTCAGGACTTTCGGCTTACAACAACACACAGGCCCATTACTTAAGACTTTCTATTTTATTTTATTAACATGTTTAGAATCCTTTACGAGATTAAGAGATTTTAATATGAAATCTTTAGAACCCTTGTTAAGAATTTAATCTTTAAAAATAATATAAAATTAAATAGATCAAACCCTTCTACTTTACAATTAAAAAATAAATAAATTTAATATTAAAACTAACTTTCTCAAAATATCCTTGTCACTCCTTTTTTTTTTAAAAAGACCTTGAAGAAATAAAATGAAAATAACGAGGATAATATAAGAAACCTAATGAATTGAATTTTATCTCTTTTAAATATATAAATTCAATTTATTTATCAATTAAATTCAAATCAAATACAATAATTGAATTTCAATCCATGCTACACACCATAAGATGCAAGAGCTAACTGGGTTTCTCGCAGTTAATGTACAAAGCTACTGAATACCGAAATAAATATTTTTATCAGAAACAAGACTTGATCCAGGATCGCTATTGTTCACTGCCCTCGAGTGGCATTAATTATGGCCAATTTTCATCTGGCACGCACACAATGAACAATCTTTATGCAGCTTGCTTTTTGGTCACAGGTTATAACTAAGGGGATGCAGCGTGTGAAATCTTTAGTAGACGATGTTAAATGATTTCTGATTATTATTCATAAAAGAATGTTCTGGTATGAAAATTTCACACAGCATCTCGTTTTTATCATCATTATCACTGTCAGAGTAAATTGATATTCACCCCCCCTCTGACAACTTCTTGTTGCAGAATTTCAATGAGGGATGTGCATCAATGCATCCAGTTTTTCTAAGAACTACCTGAGACAATCAAGAATACATAAATATAATCTAGAGAAAGGATTATCACAAAGACATCATGACACTGACTGACCTCATCTGCTCTTCCATGTTGCAGTTCAAGGCAATGCGAGCCATATCTATCCATGCAATATTCTCGAATAAGATCCATCTTCACAATGTGTGAGGCTGTGGATCAGGAAGGAAAAGGGTGACAAGAAACCTGTGAATCATCTCAAAGCTAGTGAATGTAATAACAGCAGCGGGGGTTGTTCTGATAAGGTTGGTGGCACAACCACGGTAAAATCCAGGGAGACCCTCTTGTTGAAATACTTTATTTATGCAATCAACCACACCAGAGTAACGCTTTTCTGAGTGGAAGCCTTGTTCTTGAAGCCTTGAGCGTACTACCTACAAAATCATGAGAGAATAAATTAATCTGTAAGAGTTTCCTATCAACCAAGACAACTAGCTACTAATCCTAGTCAAGCATTTAGTGTCACATAGAAAGTAAGCAAGCAAGAAGCTTCCAGGAGTTGGTGCGTGGAGCTGTGGGTTTATAGAGATCTAAGAAAGTCGGTACAAAGTTAATGGCCTGGAGAGGATGTGATTTCTATATGGGCAATAGTGTTATTTGGGATATCTTTTTCTCAGCATTCTTTTTGGGTGGCGAAATGAAACAAGGGAATTTTTTAAAGCTGTATCCCATCACTTCACAGGATTTCCAAGGGAAGTCCTTAAGCATTGGCATTTGGGTTTTTTTTTTTTGGTCAGTGAGCACAATTCTCATATTTACCTATTTCAGGTATCTTTTTAAACTATGTCACAAGCTCATAAAACTGAATTGTTTGGCAGTGTGGTTGCGGTTGCTTTTCAAATAACTTTTCGTGTCGAAATACATGCCAATGATATTTTTTGACATCAGTACATCAAAATAATTTGAAAACACTAAAAACATATTAATTTGAAGTTAATAAAAAAATAAAAAAATTTCAATTTTTTTCAAAAGCGCTTTGGAAACGCAGAAACAAACAGGTAAGCGATTCTTATTACCCGCAAAAGCTTCCGAGGGTAAGAAACAGCATCATAAGAATTTTATAAAATGCCTATAATAAGTTTGAATTTTATAAAATGCCTATAAACAAAACAATCTCAATAACAATTCTACAATCACAGGCAGCTTCGAAAATACATTTAAAATTTGATTCTGATTGCTAAAAAATGACATGGAATTTCCAATTACAAGCAAGAAGTGTTTCATTATCCAAATTTTTGCACTTTAAAAACACATACAACCCCAAAAGAAGACCATCAAAAGATTATAGAGCTGCCTGAACCTTAGAGAAGGTGGGGAGCAGTTGAGCATCAAGTACCTTTATATTTTTCATGCTGATTAGTGAACACAGATATATTAACTAATGAAATCAGATTATTTTTTCAAGAACATACCTCATGTGGATATGTCAATGTCGAAGCAAATATTTTGGAGACTGATGAGGCAACAGCAACATCACGTGCACCTAGGTTATCCATTGTGGTATTACCTGGAACAAGAAATTAACTTGAAAAAAATTCTTTCCTCTTTGAAATTACAAAGAGAGTAAAACTGGTTATAAATTACCTCGGGTGGCCAAGTACATTTTGATCTTCTCATATGTTGGAAATTGGATGGCAACATGACTAACACCAGCCAATGCAGGTATAAGACCACTGATTGCCACACAAGATATCAAATCTCACCTTCAAACTAAAGACCTAAATATCTAACACAATCCAATGATATTCTTTGTAGAATTCAATACCTGTACAACCCACGCATGCCTTCCTCATGAGCTATTCTTCTCAAAGCAGACAGTGTACTCCTATATGGAACGATACCTGCTCTCATTCCTTGAGTCTGCAGAGCAAAAGCAAACAATACTGTGAATGCTGACCTCCTCAGCTCCTTGAAATGCGCATGCATCCACTTATCTTCCCAGCTAGTGGCCTACTAAAGGATTCTATGTTCAATTTATTTCTTCTCCTATTTTTCCACTTTCCACACCAGAACAAGTCATTTACATGAATAGAAGATTTAATTATCATTACCTTGTACAATGCACAAATTTCAAGGTCATGACTTAAGTACACATTGCATAAATATATCATGTAAAATAAATAAAAAATATATTAATAATCACAAGCAACTAAATTAACAAGAAGAAGAAAAGGAACTCCTAAGCACATCAATCTAGCTAATGCTACCTGGTTTCACACAGGCAAATGCATTGTTGTTGACTGGACAAGTAGGATATCTTACTCTCAGAAAATAATAACAAATGTGAACTCGAGAGGAGGTCCTCCCCTCTCCATCATGTGAGCTCACACTAGGCCCATCCTTGAATGTGCATCATGGCTGTGGGCATGGCATGTTCATCATGGAAACAAACAAAAAGCTTGACTCAAATGAGCTATATGCATCATGCTAATGATACAAGGTGTAAGAAAAGGAAACCTGGTCTAACTATTCTTTAGATGCTTCAATTGGTGAGTTCTAGGTTAATTAGTATCTTTTTTACAATTACAGACAAAATAAGACATGAACTAAACAAACGCACTTGAAGTCTTGTCTTTACAACCCAAAGAGGATTTGTGAAAATAGTTGTTGCCGCTCCAGCACCAGAAGCAGCTATCATGTTAGCACCTATTGAAAGATGATGACTTTCATCTACACAAACAACACAATCACGAGCTCATTAACACTAAAAAAAAAAAGTAACTTAAGAAAAAACTATGCCACAGGGAAAAAAGAGAGCAACAATCAAGTTTAGCTTTAACACCCGTAAAGGTAGCATATCAGCACTAACCATTGGAGCAAAGAAAGCTTTTGAACTGTTCATATATTGTAAAATAAACCTGCAAAAATTATAAAATTAGGTCATTCAGCAGAAGAAAATTCAAAGAAGCATGCTCTGCAAAAAAAAAAGGAAGTCTTCAAAAGCTGGGGGAAATGAGAATCAAAGATTATAAATTTGACCAAGTACATTTCATTATATTAAAAACTCAACCTGCGGCCTCAGTTCTCACCAGTGATTACTTATTCTGAGGATAGAGAACCAAGTCAATGAAGGGCCTAAAAGATCCAACACATGGTGGCACTAAAATAGCTTGTACTATAGCACTGAATTCCCCAAATGATTCATGGATTGAGGAGAACGACAAGTTAATCATTATTTATTCAATCTTGTGAGTGGATTATTTTCTTCTTTCATCATTTTCGCTCAATATGTTTCTACAATTCAAGCATCTTACAAGAAGGCACACAAAGTTAATTGCATAATAACAGAGTTTATAGGTGTTTTTTGCCCCTAGATTCTCATAAGCAAGCTCTGAACTACACTTGCAAACATTATCACACACTACGCACAAACTAAAATGTAAATTCAAGTCAAGTGCTTTAGTTTTACACCGATAAATAAATGTTGTAATGTACAAAGCAAAAGTCAGAAACAAAATCACTATTCTTGAAATTTATGTTTTTAAGAAATGAGCAGGCAACTAAATTGAGCAAGTAATACTACAACTTACAGCCCAATTAGGAAGCAATGCTAGCACAGTTGGAGCAAGCCCCCGGTACATGCCGCGCAGCCCTTCCCTCCGAAATATTTGTTCCAAACTACCAACTATAAGACTCCCTGACCAAAATTAAAAACACTCTGTAATTCATAAGCAAATTACACGGAACCTGCAAAGAAGCTAATTTTATTTTTTTTTTATAAAAAAAAATCTAACCTTTAATACTACTAGTAGCAACATCGTACTTAGGCAGACCATGGACCTGGAACCTGGTCTTGATAACATCTAAAGGACACACAAATGTAGCAGCAATAACTCCTGCACCCAAATTAAAGAATAATAATAAAAAGAAGAGCATCAATGTTTCAAGTAATTGATCTAAGCTGGAGAAAAAAAATTAAAGAAAAAAGGGATAGAACCTGCAGCAGCACCAGCGCCGGCGTTGCAGAGAAGACATTGCTTGGGATTAGTAGGGGCATGAGCATGAGCATGAGAATCGGTGGTGGGCATTTCTTGTAATAAGAAGAAAAAAGCAGAGACTTGAGAAACAGAAAGAAAACAAAGAGTCCTCTCTCGAGAGGGAGTTTGCAGACAGGCAGAGTCGCATGGCCAGGAGATGATCCTCTGTTTTGTTTGCTTCTCGAATCCGTCCGGCTCTATTAGAGTTTTGCTTAATAATTTTGACAAAAACTCGCTTCAGCTCTCTCCTCTTTAAAGGAGCTAAGAAATCGAAGTAGAGGGTAGGTGTCGAGAGGGTGGAGGGAAGAACATCTCCGGAAGAGATAGCGAGAGATTCAATTCACTTTGTGTGTGTGTGACTTTTATTTTAATAAAGAAATCTGTTTCTGTGGTCTAAGCTCTGTTTGATTGGCCTATCATCTCTCAGCCGGACGTTTCGCCGCACCTGGGTCCCACTTTCTCTGACTGTTTTTATTTTTATTTAAACTAGGTTATAATTTTCATACTCGTCATTATATATAGTTTTGCACTGACCTCGTAAAAAATAATAAAAAATAAGAAAAGGAGAAAAAGTTTTTGGCTGCTGGTTAATATCTGTTTTATTTTTTATATTTTCGGGAATTAATTTTTTATATATTTTATAAATATCTTAATAATAATTATTATTTATTAAATATTAATTTAATTAATTAAATATATGTATAAACATTTAATTTATAATTAAAAAAAATTATACCAAAAAGTACTTTGACGAACTTACATATTTATTTTTTTACTAAATATTTTTTTATTCTTCTCTGAACAAAACGCGGTCAAATAAACCTGAATGTTCAATTTTTTTACTTGGAAAAAAAAATCCGGCCCATTACGAATTGCGGTCAAATAGCTAGTTAAAATGAATAGTTGTTTGATGACGTTGAAGCGAGAAAATCATAAAAAGGCTATGATATCATAACATGCAGGTACATACAGATAGATCCACGGCATTTCATGACCCGGCCTGTCCCATATTATTAAGAGATTTCTGTACAGTATGCAGTGATCAAGAGAGGGATGAAAGGCACTGCTTCTCTGCTCAATATGCAGAGCTGTAAAATGATTTCAAGATTGCCAGCTCTTGTGGAACGCCACAGAGCTCTCGGCTTCCGCTGCATCAAATTCCAGTGAAGATAGAGGGGGTGATATCTTGGAGTCTGCTCATACAGCTTTTATAAAAAGTAATCAAATTCTGCTCCCCACAAAAAGTCTCGAGGGGATGAGGAAGGTATGGCAATTACTCATTTTCTGTTGGGGGGGATGAACCTAAAAGCATCGTATAAAGTTTGAAATTGGAAGGTCTTTTGGCCGCAGTTTACAGGAGGAGGAGCAAAGACCCCTCAGCCAGCAGACTCGGTGACTGCAGCAAAGCAAGTACTCGCTTCAGTTTCTCAGTATTTTGAACCTCTCCATTCTAAAGTAGAAGGTGTTTTAGTTTTTTCTTCATCCATTCTTCGTTTGAGGGGAATGAGTTGTTTTCTAACTTAATGGGTGTCTGCTGAAATGGAGCAATCGCTTGGGTGCTCCATCAGGCCGTCTCTGAACCTTTACCAGCTTCTTCCTCACCAAGCTCCTCTTATTTCTTACAGAGCATGATGCATCGAGTACCTTGATTGTCAATTAAAACCAAGATTAAAGAGACGCGCCACTGCTTGCATCATCTCTTCTCATCCTATATGGCTGTCCAGTGAGAAAGAGATATTCTAGTTCCGGTTTGTGAATAAATGACATGTTTAGAACTGTAGTTATTTTTTAAAATATGTTTTACTTCAAAATATATTAAAATAATATAATTTTTTATTTTTTTAAAATTATTTTTAATATCATCCATCACAAAATTAAACAGGTACCAATACCCAACAATTCAAACCCATGAAAATATTTGAATTTGAAACGTTGCTAGAAGAATAGCCCTAAATTTCAATTAAGCACAAGGAGCTTTGAAAATTAAAGTACATAAAATTCTGGCTCCGATCTGGCCTTACGGATTCCATACAATTGTGGGATACAATTCAGTGCTGCATCTAATCTAGCTCTCTTGGTCAAGGTATATTCAACATAGACAGCATTGAAAATAGACTTGTTTTGTTATAATCTCAAGTTGACATCAACAACGCTTATATCATGTTTCATCATAGACCATCATCGAATATGGTGGACAATAACAGTCCCTGTACGAACTCACTTCTCTTTGCCTTCTCCATGTGTTCCTCATCCGACAAAGGTGATATGTGATCATTCCTGCGATCATAAAAATACTAACGGAGTTGGTATTGCAAGAAAACGATAAAGTAGCAGTATTGATATGGACGACCTTTGCTGAATCATGATCCTCAGCCTATTCTATCTTACAAGAAAGTATGAAAAAGTGCAAAATCTCATACAGCATAAGACAATAAATCAAGCAACAGGAACTTCAAGATTGCATTGAGCTTGGAATCAGGCGTAGGGCTTTCTTGTTCATCATGATTGCCCCACTTGGATAATGTTCCCCCCTTCCTATTTTGGAATGTTTGATTACAACCTCACAAGAGTTCAGTTTTATTCTTTCCACTCACAGAAAATCCATGCGCTTGCTATAATGATGGTGGTGCGACCCTATCATATGGCTCTCCCATCATTTTTAAAATGTCATATGCATCCAACTCTTATTCTCATCATTGTTCACTAACAAATTAGCAGTGATTTGCACTTGTAACATTGGATATGCTGTGACCCACCAATCACTTATATCACCCTTTCCAACATGATTGAAACCCTCTTTAATTGAAATGAATTGAATTCAAAAATTTTAATGAAATCTCATGTTTAGAATCCTTTAAGTGTTAAGAATTAAATTCCAAATGGAACTCAATCTCTAAAAATACTGCAAAAGTAAATTAGAGGTCAACCCCTATGATTTATAATTCCAAAAAGAAAAAATTTAATATTAAATCTAACTTTTCCAAAATACCCATGAAGAAATAAGATGAAGATAATGAGGTTAATATAGGAAACAAAATGAATTAAATTCTATCTTTTCTGAAAATATAAATTTAACTTATTTATCGATTGAATTTAAGTCGAACACTATAATTGAATTTGGTTCCAAACAACCTATTCATATCACATCAAAATTAATTCAGCTAAAAACTTATGAAAAGCTTTGCGGATCCTAACATCGCGGCCCCAAACAGGGAGCGGGACACATTTTTTTCACCATTTTCAAATTCTCTCTTTCCACACCTACTTCACTATTTAAGCTAACCTTGTGTATATTCTTTCAACCATCTGTCAACTGCCATGCATTTTTTTTTAACCTTACCAAATAACAAGTACTTTGATTTTATTTTTTTCCCAAAGACAAAATAATAATAGGAACAAACATTAGCACACATGTGAGTGATGTCATAAAGCATAACCAAACAACTAACCTTTCCAACAGTTTCTCATCTGAACTTTTCTCTTCTATGGTTGCTTTACTTGAACAACTAGGCTGTACACTATCATACTTCTCAGCAGGGGATACATTGCAAAGAAATGACAATAATGGATCAGGTGCCAAGTTGGAGGAAGAAACCACCGAGGATGATCCGCTAAGTAATGATTGCAAATACCCATCCTCCAACTCCTTCTTCAGAAAAGAATAATTTGAGTGTGATTCTACTCTCCCAAGTTTCAATTTTTGCAAACTGTAATTTATAATCAAGGATGCAGACATGGCCTCAAGTCTAAATAAAAGAACTAAGAGCAATTCAACTGACTGTAAAAGGACAGGATGCAGTAAGCAAAATGGAAAGTAGATATCAAGTAAATGAGGTGAAAAGATGAATAATTTCCAATAATCAAAACAAAAGGATATCTTGTAAATGGTTCGATGTTCTGTTGTTATGTGATCAACCATATCCATTCCCACTTTGGTGAAACAAACAGGGCATACCTGCAAACACATATTGGTGATTATGAGCAAATTGTACTTCAAGACTTGTATATCAAGCTTGACTAGGCCAATGTGAAAAGATCCTCATTTTACTGATGGTAGTAAGTATTAAATGAACCTCATACATACATAACAGATCACTTACTCCCCCTCCTTTCTCTTAACAAAACAAATTGATATCAGTTCAACATATTCATCCAGATGTATTTTCTCATTTCAGGTATTACCTCAACAGAATCAAGATAAATTCGTAATTCAAAGAAACGCGATCCATTATATCAGTGCAAGAGAAATGAAGTGAAAGGCGATAACCTAATCCAAATGAGAATGTTCATGTGCAGAAACTTGAATAACAAATCATGCATTAGTAATAAGCTTGAGACCCTGTTGAATAAAAAATCAATTTTCAAGGAAGATTAATGTCAACACTTACAGTACATGAGCTTATGGTATATAAGACGACAAGACTTCCAAGAAGAAGAAGAATGTATTATGATTCTTTACAATAACCCTTTCCGTTTGTATCCACAAAAACAAAAGTAGAAATAGGATTCAATATCAAACTAGTTCAACACCTCTTTAATAAAAAGCACATGGCCCAGATTACAAACGCTTAAAAGCTAAGTACGAAAGGCATTGAATAGATATAAACCAAACTTTTTCACCCGTAGCTACTATTAAAAAGAGAAAGATGGCCAATTAATTGAACCGTAAACCGATCCCTCTTGATTCAATAGGTTCTACTCAGCAGTCAATATAGAGCAACGAAAAGCATTAAATGGTTACCCAGCGCAAGCAGTCAATATAAGGCAGCTACACAATAAATAAAAGGAACGTGATATTTTTAAAGAGTAAAAATGTGAAGTAAAATACCCCTGACTTGGCTTCTAAATAATGTTCTTCATCGATGTGGAAGCACAATTCAACTAAATCAAAATCATCTGTACAATAAGGACACGGATACTCCGTCCTTAAATCATCATCTTCTTCTTCTATATCTTCAAAATCAATACAAAGATCTGTTTCAACAACAACCCACCTTTTATAATTAACAAAAGTAAAAAACAAAACCCTAAAAGAGAAAAAAAGAAGAAGACAACAGCAGGAAAAAACCAAACAGATACAAAAATGATAGAAGAAAAAATGAATCTTAAACATACCAGAAAGAGACTTGAGAGCAGATTGATAGCTTCTTGAAGAAGAAGTGGAGAGACCAAAGCTCCAAGTATCATCTTCCATTTTAATTTAATTATCAGTTGGATAAAAATCAATTAACTTCCTGTCTTTCTTTTAATGGCAGATTTCTTGATTTTCTATCTGTGGAAAAAAAGAGTAGCAGTAGAGCAGTAGAGCAGGAGCAAGAAGCAGCAGCCAAAGAAGAAGAAGACGAAGAAGGCAAGTGAAAGTTTCAGAGAACAGACGGAGGTGGTGTTGATTTATAAATAGATTCTTAATGGACACGAATTACGATTTATCAAATTACCCTCGGCCTTCCGTTTATTATCACAAAAAACTACGCTCAGCCCTCAACCACCTATTTATCTTGTTGAGGTCGTTTAGACCGACAAGACAGTGGACTTCTTCTACGCTGGTATATTATATGACTTTCAAGTCCCTAAAAGGTTTGACGCTATGTTTCGAAAAATTTACTTGTTAATTAAGTTCTGTCTTGTGGGCCTGTGCTAACCGACCTGGGTTGTCTGGTCTTCTTCGGGTTTTTTTTTAATTACCTTTGCCTTTTATTTTATTTTTACAGTGGTTATGTTTGATTTTTAAATGTTTTTTTATTTGAAAATATATTAAATTAATGTTTATTTTATTTTAAAATTTTTTTTTTGATATTAATATATTAAAATGATGTAAAATTATATAAAAAATTTAAAGTAGAATATTTTTTTAAAAAATCAAAAATATTTTTTAAATACAAAAATAAACACAATCTAAAAATATTATCTTTTGAATCAGCTCATCAATTACAATTTAGAGTTTAGATCCTTCTGATTTGTTGAGCTTGATTGATTTGAGAGGGGTAACCAAGCATGCACTAGTCTATTCAGAAGAAATGGATTGGGACATTCCTTCAAGTATTGGATTTTATTCCCTGTTTTTTTTTTAGAACATCTCAAAACGTATTTAGAAATTCTAAATCATATCCCTTCATCAAGTTTGTTAAGAATAATTAATTGAATTGGTTAAAAATCTGCTGGTTTCATCTCCAAATTGATTTTAAAACAAATCTCAAATCATTCCTCAACTATATGACATTCTAGTAAATTAACCCCACATGTGATTTGTCGGACATTAAAGGATAGTGTGATTGAGAATTTTTGACATGGAGAGATACAATTGAAAAAAAAACGATAATTATTTTATATTCAAAGGATTATTTTGAAGTTTGTTTAGGATTTAATTATAATCAATTTCACAATATATTTATAAGACTCTAGATAATATGGTTTAATATAGTAAGTTAATCATATGATTTATCAATTGAGATCATAACTTTTTTTTATTTTTTTATTTTATTACTAAAATAGTGTTATTTTCTCTAAATCTTGACAACATTTTAAGTTTTGGTATCTGGCAAACTAATTTTTCAATGGAAGACAAAGGAGCATATGTAGAGCACAAATGTTTTTTATTGAGTGTTTGAGATAATGGTAGTGCTTTTCATTTCAAAACATATTAAAAATATATTTTTTTATTTTTAAAAAATTATTTTTGATATCAGCACATTAAAATATATAAAAAACATAAAAAAACATATTAATTTAAAATAAAAAATAAAATAAAAATTTAATTTTTTTAAAAATACTTTCCAACCGCAGTGTTTGACACTGCCGGACTACTCTGATTGATGAATTTGGATAACATCTAAGTTCAAGAATGTTTTTACATTCGAGACCAAATTGAAAATAAGCATATAATTTAGGTACAAGATTTACTGTTACTATTGAAGAAGAAAATGAATGGAGTAAAGGCCGTGAATAGCTAAATGAAAGGGGGATTGTGGGATAAGATAAGCCTAAATCACGAGCAAAGCCCACCCAAACACCAGCCCAGTTGTGATCCAGAAAAAAAGAGCAAAGCCCACCCAAAGTTAGCTTTGATTGGTTGAGAAAGCAATTCAAAGCTCCGCCGTCGCCACCCAAAAAGACTCCTCTTTCCAGCTCCTTCCACTTCCAGGTAACTATCTCATCTCTTTCTAATAAATTCAATTTGATCGATTTCTATAAAATTTTGAATTTCAGTGCAGTAGCGATGCTTTTACTACAGGTCTGGCGCCGGTCTGGGTGGATGACCGTGAGGAAGTATCTGTAAAATTTCAAAGAATTCGAACCAAAATGGGTGAGTTAGTTAAGGCGCACGCGAGAGTCTTGATGCCAATCGAATAATTGAAGTTCTTACTCTAAGGAATATATTGACTTTATATGTTTATAATTTTAAACATGTATAAATTTTAGATTTTTGTTGGATATCTTTTGTTCAGCATGTTTTATAATGATAAATTAAATATCTTTATTTATTAGTTTAATATATATATATATATATATATATATTTATAAACCTTGATTTACAATTGTAAGACTTTAGATTATACACACACACTGTACCTGACTAGTTTATCTTGTGATAAAGAAAATTAACAATGAAAATAATAATATAAATTAATTGTGAAATAGGATTTACCATTTTTAAGATTCAAGACAGTTTAAAGTTGTATTTTATCTTTTAAAATTATTTTTTATGTAATTTGGATAATTTGATGAATATCACATATCTTACTGTATTGATCTATTTTTCAATTAAGGAATCATTTATTTTTTTTTCATAATAGTTTATGCTATATTACCGGTACAATTATGCTTTTTGTTTATTTTACTTATACTTTCTAAGTTTTGCTGTATATATTACTGTTCATATATATAAAAAAGTTAGTAAGAAGAATATATACTTTATTCCACACTCAAGCCAGCTAAATAAAGGAAGACTATAGTGGAAGCTTGTAGCGTGAAGCTCCCAATACCTGATTTTGATGCGATGAACCCAGCTTTTTTTTATTATTATTATTTTATTTTATATAAATATTCGCACAGCTTTATAAATTTTTAAATTAACGAATATATAAATTTTTAATAATTATTATATTAATAATTATAAGGTTCAAACTTAAAATTACACAAAAAAAAAAAAAAACTTTAAATTCCAAGCAAGTATTACTGATCTGATAAAGTAACAACACTCTTAAGAATATGTAGTTTTTTTTTACCTTCAATGATGCTCTGCTTACAAGCTTCCTCTTTCACATCCAACGAGAAGGTATAATGGTCCAAAGAATATAGAGTCAGGACTCAATTTACCATCTATTTCCATCCTATTGTGATGTGATCGCTACTGAATCTGTTGTTCCTATCATGATATTGCCTCTGTCTTCCAGCCATCTAAGACATGGATAATACGGTATTGGGATGAGAGAAGTCTTGTGCTCTCTGCTGGACATGGCAAATAAGAAGGGAGGGATTGTTCAAGAAGGATAGCGCTCATCAAGCTAGAACGCCTACGGATTTCAATACACAAGGAGTCAACTTTGTGTTCAGTGACTTCCTTCTCTCTCCCCCCTCCACCATTGTTGAATACTTGTTTTTTATGCTTGATTAAATGGGATCATCTGGTTCTTTATAGTATCCATGCTTTATCCTGTGAAAGCTCTAGCTTCTGGAGCTTTAATGATGTTTTACACAAATTAGGTCAGTGTTTGGTGACGGCATTGAAATAGCAACAAAGCTTGAAGGCTCAGCGCCACACGACCAGCTCTTGATCCAAACCTTGGAATCCTTTTCTGGGTTGCCTTGGAATCCTCTTGTTTATGATAGCATTTGTCAAGGACATAGAGTTCCAGATTTTCTTTTCTTGAGAGACCAAATTCAAAGCACGAGTGGAAAGAAATATGTTACTTGCACTTGTTCTACGAGGAGAACCAATAATGAATTTGTTGATGATGATACAATATCAATTGGGTTTTAGTATATTATTGTAGGTGTTGATTGTAAGTTTCTAGGTTGAATGAAGGAGAAAAGGGTGAGGATGGCATCCATATATATATATATATATATATATATGGATAATTCATAATATTTAATATAAAAAACTTTTTAATCATTAAATAAAATATAATGACAGTTTAATAAATAATATATTATTATTATTATTATTTATGCTGGCATGGCTTAAGGATATAAATTGTTATAAATTTTTAAAACATATCAAAATAATTTAAAAATACTAAAATAATAATTTAAAATTAAAAAAAAATTAAAAGCACAATACAGCCACACAAAAAAACACCGCGAAGAGATCACCTTTTCACTTTATATCCAAATTGAAACTGGATTTGAACGATCTTCGGAATTCGGATCTTGTTTAGAGCGGGCTCCACTTTCCAAAATCCTTGCTAAACCAAAATAATTTAAATCGGTAGGTACAGCAAATTCTAGGTTCATGCAGTAAATCAAGACATTGTGACATATATAATTCTACTTTTTAACATGTTCAGTCACCAAATGTGGAAAAGGAAATGAGGCTTTGTCAATGCTTCGAGAGGATAAGAACAGGTTCGACGTGCTTGGAAATGATCTGTACATGCCTGAAATGGATGGAAATCAGCTCCTTAAGATCATCCGATCAGAAATGGATTTGCCTGTCGTCATTAAGTTCTCATTAGTCTTCTATCTGATTATTAACTTGATGGCCACCATATATATACGTTTTTATATAAAATTAACATTTATTATATATTGTTATGTAACCTAGTCATGTCACCAGATGATGAACAAGAACTTGTTTTGAAGGGTGTTCTTCAGGTTGCTTGTGATTGTTTGATCCAGCCTGTTAAGATGGAAGCTCTTAAAGTCTTGTGGCAGCACGTGGTTCGCAAGAAAATTAGCAACACTTTAGAACGATTAGAACAGCCAAGAGGAAAGGAAGAAGATAAATTGCATGTGGAGAATTCTTGTATTGTTAGCTTTACAGTCTCTGGAAATGCAGGACATCCTATGACCTTGAAAAGGAAAATAAATGGTGAAGATGAAGGCAATGGTTTTCTACGGGAAAGAAATGAATGATTTGGACTAGTGAACTCCATGAAAAGTTTGTTAGAGCATTGAACTATCTCGGCCCTGGAAGTAAGAATTTCTTTACTAATTCCACCTCCATTGTCTTGGTCTTTTTTTTCCCTTTTTAAAAAGGTCTACACTCATCACTATCTACAATATCATGGAAGTTTGTATGTGTATGTGTGGCGTGCTTGTTTTTTATTGGCAAAGGATAATGACTAAGAGGTGGTTTGATATTCCCGTGGAAAAATATTGTTTAAAAAATTTAATTTTTTTAAAATTAATATATTTTTGATATTTTTAAATCATTTTGATGTAATGATCTCAAAATAATTTTTAAAAATTAAACATGTTTTTTTAAATAAAAAATACTTTAAAAAACAACAACAACCACACTCCAGATACTAAACTCAACCTACTAAAATAACAACTACATAAAAAAAACAAAGTACAGGTTGTATCTTAGAAAACAAGCTGACACTCCACAGCGCCAGCGCGAATATCATCATGCAGATTCAAAGTGTTCCTGGAACTTCAATGTTCTAGCAATTCCCTTCTTCAGGTGGCTATAACCCCCAACACCATTCTTCATGCCAGTTTCCAGCGCAGCATCTCACCAATGGACCTCTGATCCATTGTGGCTGTAAATCCACAATCCAGTAGACATCTGATGCTAAACTCTAGCAGCTCCATGCTTTCATATGATGATCATAAGAACCTTCTTAACTCCAGAGTACCAGAATGAAGTCATTACTCATTAACAAGATCCTCTTCACTTGATTTTCGTCTCAACTGTACATCTCTATTAGATGCATCCAGCCAAAATGTTCTATCGGCCATCCATCGCTTATTGAAGATTATAGGGCCCAAGGAAATTTTGCTCTTCATTCTCAAAGCCTTCTAGTTTGTAATTTTTGTGAGATCTAGGCTGACACTATGCCTCAGTTGAACTGTGATTCTTTATTTTTCCTCCAACAATTAGATCAAAGTGAGATCTTGCAGGAACCATTCTTGGAGGTTAGTTTTCTGGGAATTCACTCATTTTCCAAGCTTTTTGAAGGTCATACAGTTCAATATTCACCATTTCTTAAACAAGAGTAGGGTAGGAACTAATTAAGGTTCTTTTGTCCTCAACAGCGCACCGAACCACTAGATAGGTTATAACCCCACTGCCTGGCAATCTGATAATGATTCTTCAGTGAGGAGAGATCCTATTCCTCTTTGATCTGTAATATTTCTCATGCGATGCTTCCTCCTTCAAGGAAAACCAAGATTAGATACCATCTTATTCATATTCGAAACTTGGTTTAATGTTTCTATTTTGGGCAGACATTCATTGATCTTTTAACTAGCCTGGATCCCTCTCATCGAGCTGGTTATACCTGATTTCTCATTTTGATCAACATTGTACATATTTGGACTGAAGGGCTAGTGTGCGAATTGATAATCTTTGATGCGAGCTGAATTACCAACCAGAACAAACTCGATGTTGCCTGTGGGCTTGCATAAATGCCATTTGATAGCTTATGAGTTTCGTTTAGACAAAGCTTATAGTTTCTTCATTGTTAATCTGTGCACTTTTAAATCTTATATAGTGTTTGTTTCTGGTGGAAATTATTAATAAGCAATAAGGAGGTAGAATGGATGAACAAAATGCGATGAATTAGGTGCTCGCCTCGTTCTTTAACTTCAATGAACATGAAAGATTGAGAAGGAAGAAATAGACTTTTGGACATTTTGCCATTTCCCCCTTGTTTCTTTCCTCTCAAATCTCCTTCCAACCAAACAAGAGAAGCACGGGTGTAAATTGCAGTGGATAATTATTCTCTATTTTCCTCTCTCTCATCCTCTCTACACATGGTGTAAATTGTATGTAAAATACAGCCCAACTGATAAACCGAGTACTTGATGGATATAGATTAAGGAAAAGAACAAGGCAACTCCATTGCCTGTCTCCCACAAGGTTTAGCTCGTAGACCGTCCAATTAACCAAGAAAAGAAAAGAAAGGGGCAAAACTGCGGCTCTAAAGCACAGAAAGCACATAAGAAATGGAATAACAGAAAAAGTTACTTTCTTCAAATGCTAATTACACGCTTGATTTGCCAATAAGAACAAGTAACAATGTCTCTTCTCGTCATAATTTGTGGTCACAGCACCATGGTGGTCTATCACAGAAGCCAATAGAACCTCCAATCTGTAATAAACTAATAATGGTTTAAATTCTAAATACAACCCGATCCAAGTTGCCAAACGTGTAATTTGGCGCTGCAGACTAAACCGAGCCAACAAATCAATCCAACAATCAAGAAATTAGCAGCTGCTTGATACATTTTGAAGAAAAATAGAAGTGGTAATACCTGCATTATAGGCAATCAATGAATGAACAATAGAGCCAAAACTAAAACAAAGGCGAAAGGAGCTGCATTTGTCTTGTGACCACTGCTCGGACGTATTGCTGGGAGAGCACACTCCTCACCGTTAAAGATAACTTTGGTTGGAAACCCATCCTCACCAGCCACGTTAATGCCAGGGGTTTTTTTCTTAGTGAATGATATTACTGATTGCTGCATGCCAGGAACCCGAGGATCCTTTCTTGGGTTGTCTCCATCTCTTTCTGCCAGAAGATAATTCAAGTTTGGAAAACCTTGCATAAATAGTGTATTGTTGGATTCAGGCAGGGCACTTCCATTGAAAGAGTAGAACTTCTCAAAGCCCGGTGCTGCTTTGTCTAATTGCACGGCGGCAAACCAATCTGCAAAGGCATTATCACCCCAGTTGAAAAGAGAGATCCTTGCATTCCAGCCACCTCTGTAATCTGAAAGAACATGCCAGTTTATGCTAACTCCACAACTATCTCCACATGGAAGTGGGTTTGGCACAGTCGTCCTTTTAATTCTTGCCCATTCCAAGGCTTCGCTAGTCCGGTTCTCAAATGGGAGTAGAAGAGTTGAGTATGGTAGTAGAAGAGCAGTTTCATTAGCACTGCAGGTTTGGCTAGGCTTGGTGTTGCAGCCACAAGCACAGGTACTACATGGAACAACAGAATCATTGTAAAAGGCTGAGAACGACACACAACATTTTGGGCTCTGGTCCTTGAAATGTGTTATGTTGCAAACCACTTGCCAACTGGCAACTGCTGATCTTTTTGAAGGCAAACCATTTGGATCAGAGAAATGGCTTGGACTCACTGGTATTGGAGGCCCACATTCAAAGTCTGAATTGAATGTCCCATTGATCTTCCAGTTTTGTGGTGGAATGAGCAATGACCTGTTCAAATCTGGTGGCATTTTGAACACTTGCATCTGGAAAACTGAAAAAGATTTGCTCGGATCCATGGTAGGTGATAGAATTGTTCCATTTCGACAACACAGGGGGAACAAGCCAAGGTTTGTATCATTTTCACTTGTTGGAGGAAGGTCAATAATTGTAGGCAATTTCTCGCAACTCAATGCTTGAGAAAAATCCATTTTCAGGTACTGCTGACCTTGCCTGCCATAAATACAATCTCTTGTATCAACAACAGAAGGATAAGCTCCTTTCATGGCATAGATAAATTCTTCACTCATCCACTCCCAGCTTAATTTCCAGTTGTCAAGACGCCCAAGAGGATTATGATTTGAAATGTTAACCTGTGCCCAATAATAATTCTCATATGTGCTGGTTACATCATACATGATGATAACATCACCATCTTGGCGTGGCAGGAAATTATCTTCCAGATTGTTGTCTGGTCTAGAACTCACATTCCTGGTGCAGCACAAGTGCATCTCATTTCCTGTACAAGTCAGAGAATAGCCCATCGTCAACGACAAACAAGTTCAAATCTGTTCTTCAATGACAAAACAAATGTGAAAAGATTGACAGGAAGTTTGGACATAAATATCCTGAATTTTGCTTCTCATTTACAAGTCCCAAATATCAGAGCACTACACCATTGTTAGGCTACTGAACACTAGTATATATATAAATTTCTATTTCAACACAAAAGCAATACGCACAGGTTGTTAGGCTACTGAACAGTAGTGTATTTATAAATTTCTATTTTAACACAAAAGCAATACGCACAGGGTATTTCTATGAAATAATCCCCTCTAAGCAATTCTTTGCAATTTCTATCGCAAATTCGAAATTATAACAAGTTCTTTTCTCTGAAATAAATAAATAATTTTGATAGTCACGCGCAGACACAGCTTAATACTGAACTATTCTTCATTGACATATTAGAAATTACATACCTTGCGTTGTGGCGGCAGGGCAAGTATAGCCATCATTAACAAGAGTCAAATTATTTGGCAGAGGAATACCAGGATCTCCAACTCCAAATTGGGTGCCCACCAACTCGACCCGAACCTCCATCTGGGTCAAATCTCCTGCTGTATCAATAGCAGTCTTGAGGTCAGTCTCAGGAAACCCAACAAATTCTGTACCGTTTCCAACAAAACCAGGCAGAGGGGTCCCATCAGCCAACACAGCATTAGTTGCGGAAGTCAAGCGCTCTTTATATCGAAACCCAACGTAGACCCTCCACGACTTGAGCTCATCCCGTCCGTTGTTGAGCACCGTGACAGTGGATTCGAACCTGTACGCTTGGTTTGTGGGATCAAAGGGGGGTATAGGACGACCTCTGTTGTAGGTGTAGGAGACGAAAACGTCGTTGCAAGTGGAATTCGGTGGTGGTGGTGGCGGCGCCTGAGAGAGAGAACTGTACGCAGAAAGTGAGATTGTAACGAGTATTACACACAGATTTCTGATAGCCATGGTCTTTGATGATGAAGAATATTACAATGAGTTAACAAGAAGAAAGAATTAATGAAGGGTGACAGTAGCGGGCAAAGAAGGAAGGAAGTGGAGTAGCTAAAGAAGTTTGGCATGGAATTGGTAAATCAAAGTGGCGTGCCGGCAAACCATAAGGTAAGCATGAGATCATAGAGAGAGGAACTGGTCTGTGTAGTTTTGAATATTCCAACCGTTAATAATAACTTCGTGTAAGAAAGGAAATGGATGGAAAGACCAGGTCGCATCACGTGGCAGCGGGTCGTTGTTATGTACAGACTAGTATTTCGTCAGTTCGTGCTTGTTTAGGCTTTAGCTTATTCCCCAGTTCCTATGCAATTACATTTCTCCTTCCAGCAAATTATCGTGTCTTCTAATCTTAATTATATTTTTACCAAGTAAAACTTTGAAGCTCTCTCTTTTCCTTGAATAGTCTTTTTTTTTCAAAGGCATGGATGCGTTTACTAAGTACCATGCTTGCGAGACCAATTGTTTCTTTATCATGAAATATTCTGATAGTGATAACAAAAAATCTCATATTCGGATGGAATTATAAGGGTATTTCTCCATTTAATATGATTAAATTACTAGCCATCTAATTTATTTATTCTTTTAGGAGAAAAACCATTCATCTCATCGCCTATTGATCATCCATCCATCAATCCATATATATATATATATATATGAAGCATATAATCCAAACCAAATCCAAGGTTGAGTTTTTGAATTGGATATTTTCTGTGAAATTCAAAGACTCAACCTTGGATTTGGTTTGGATTATATGCTTCATTTGATAATTTCAATCGAACGAATATATATATATATATATATATATATATATATATATATATATATATATTCAAGTGATGCTGATGTATATAGCATTTATTTCTATAAAAATATACTTGGTCAACTAAAATGCCATGACTGCTAGATAAATATTATATTCGTTTCAAGGTGTATTTAAATACTAATTCTTCTTCATTTCCTAGTTATATTCAACATGATTTCAAGTGTATGTGAGTGTATCCCCACCAGCATTAAATATTCTTCAAATATTATTTCCGATTTGAAGTTTTAAGTTTATTTAAATTTAATTATTTTTTATGGCACATGCCATGTTTTTATATAATCAATTTGAATTCACAAAGCAATTTGCATGCCCTTTTGAATTTGCACGAGTCTCTGTCAAGCATAGAACTTTTCTTTTTTTAAAGAGACAAGGCGTATACTTGATCTAGAATCACTCATTTTGTTTTTTGTTCTTACAAAAGAAAGGCTCGAATTCAAGCTAGACCCTTTTAAAAATACACCAATGCATCTTGAATCAACTGTTGGCAGATATGGAATTGGAGAAATGCTGCTATAATATTTGATGTTGGATTTTTACCTCTTTTCTCTCGAAAGACTATCCCATGCACCAGTGAAGCTGCCATTATTCAGCTGGGTTCTAGAGCGGGGAGGGGAGAGCTTCTTGGCTGGTGCTTTCCTTCGAAATGCATGATTAAAATCAATACTCTTGGTTTGGTATTGATGCATTCAGGCAAGGCTTCAGGAAGGGGTCTGCATAGGGATGTTGTGGGTGCATGGCAATATTTGGTGTTTGCCTCTGTTCTAAAAACAGAGTTGTGGGGTATTTTTATTTTTTTTTATCAACATGGATATCCGAACCAGCTTGCACATATTTCAACTAATCTCACGGGCTTTAAAGTTAATAATCATGTAAATCTTCAATGACCCTAAAACAACTTAAAGTTGTGGGGCATCTTCATAAGGGTAGGTCTAAGCAGGTGGTGTCAGAGGCTGATTATACTCTAGCGGTGGAGTTGAATATTATTTAGGAGGATAAGTCGAACAACTCTTATTCCTATTTGAAGCATTCCAGGCAAGTTCAGATTCCTCATGTCTATAAAAAAACTAACAGATGCATGGATTGCCTCCTAATTACGATCATTCTTTGGAGATTGCTCATTCCTATATGTTGTGATTGCTGTGTATTGTGTTGTGTTGTTTTCTATGCTGTGATTTTGTTCGGCATATTGCCTATTCACATACTTCTCATGACCTTTTTTTTTTTGTTAAGAGCTCGCCAAGAGAAAAACATGAAGAGTTTTCACGGAGTTTCTAATTGTCATAAGTAGTTTTAAGATTTGATCCAGATGAGAAATGTGTTGGGGAATCTGACCGGTGATGTACAGATAGTTGCCCATTAGAGGCTAAGCACACTGACACAATATTTAACGTGGTTCGGCAAATCGCCTACATTCATGGAAGAAGTTATTCTTATATAAGGAGATAACAAGATTTCACAACAATGATGGAGAAGGAATCATTCACTCTACTCTACTCCCATCACTCATCTTGTCTCTTAGCAGTGCTGCAATGACAGTTACTGCTTGTGGCCCTTGATAGCTCACTCTCTCCTATATTTCTCACATCTTTGGCTCTATATCCTCTCTCTTTGCTCTCTAACTTATGCCTCTATTTATAGGTATCAATGGTGTCACTAGCTTAAGCTCATCTTCATTAATGGTGGCTGCCAAAGTTGACATGGGTTGATACATTTGTCAATGGTTGGTACAACTATCATTGTAGCCTTTTGACAATGGCATCCCTCTATCTTAAGGTAGGCTGAAAAGTTATTATATGATTACTACATATTAATGACAACAATCCTAACAAAATGTACATGGGGTGAAGAGCATTTTCAAATAGAATGGAGAGTGTTTTGTGGTAACAAAAGTTGTATTGTAGTAAGGATTGTGCAAATGATAATGGAGAATCAATGGAAAAAATTTCCAAGATGAATGCTTAAGAAATCATTATTCAGAGACTAAGATTTTGCATGTACTCTTCATTTAGAGATATTGAGATTTTGTTGGAGATATGAAGATTTTATTTAGAAACATGGAGATAAGCAATACTATAGAGAAAAATATATGAAGATTATTCAAAAAGATAATATTCTTATTTTCATTAAAAAAAATCAAAATATCTTCTTATATAAGTGGTTATACAATTTCTTAAAATTATTTTATCTTAACCAATATATTGTGGGATATACTGACATCTTTTCTTTTATTGTTTAGGTTGCATTTTCTTCTTTATAAAATGTTGGATATAACCTCTTAGTGATTAATTATACCCTGTCTCTTTAATAAAAAAAAAAGTTGTTTATATATATTTGATGGTGCATGTAATGGAGTTAATTATGTCACGTGTAAGGAGAGTGGCAAAGTTTAAAGATGTTGTTGTGTAATTAGAACAATTTCGGTGAACACTTTCATTTGATGGATGATTTATTAAAGACTGGGAAGAGAGTGGCAAAGTTTAAAGATGTTGTGTAATTAGAACAATTTCGGTGAACACTTTCATTTGATGGATGATTTATTAAAGACTTGGAAGAGTTGGTGTACATACTATTAGGAGGTTAATTACTCTCTTTTGTGTTCTAGTATTTTCAAGTCATTAATTATGAAAAGAGCTTTTAGTGATGTGGAAAATAAAAATAAATTATTTTTTGTTTAGTTCTCATTTGTAATTAGGTTATTTCCTAAATTCTTATAAAACAAGTTTTTTATCATGATAGTGTACCATTTAATAGTTAACTTTGTAAATTATAGAAGAAAAATAATTTATATATATATATATATAAATAAAATAAAAGGTAAACATCGCAATAACCATTCGTGTTTTCACAAGTAAGCATAGGAGGTTGTGGTGCCATGTAGGGGTGTTCACGGTCCGATTCGGTCCGGTTTTAACATAAAAACTCAACCGAACCGGAAAATACCATTTCTTGTTAATATAACCTGAACCGAACCGAGAACCGGTTCAAACCGAACCGATTTTGTTCGGTTCGGGTCGGTTTTTTAGCCTTAGAAACCAGAAAAACCGAAACTAATTAAATAAAAGAAAACTTGGCTGAATCACAATCATTGGACAAACTTGGCCGAATCACATTCAAAAAAATCCTTGTTGAAAACTTTGAATCCAAGCTCTTCGGTTGAGATCTGAAAGATCTCCCTTAATTGAATCAAAATCACAAAAAATGAGTTGCTTTAAGCCTTGTGCACAGAGGAGAGGGAGAGAGGGAGGGGTAGGGGCACTGGAAAAGGGGAAGGGGGGAGAGAGAGCGGGGAGGGCGGGATGGGGTTGCTGGAAAGGGAAGGGGGAAGGGGGAGGGTGAGCAACTGGAAAGGTTTTGGGAGGAAGAGAGAGTGGGGAGGGAGGGATGGGGTTGCTGGAAGGGGAAAAAGGGAAGGGGAAGTGTGAGTGGGCTGGAAAGGTTTTGAGGAAAAGGGAAAGGGGAGGGTAAGTGGGCTGGAAAGGTTTTGGAGGGGGGGCGGCGGGTTGGAAAAGTTTTGTAGGGTTAGGGTATTTATTATTTATGTTTAGGATATTTCTTTTTATATTTTGTTTTAGATTTAATTAAACCGGTTCGGTTTGGTCCGGTTCAATCGGTTTAAGTTTTTTTAAACCGGAACCGAACTGAACCGGGTGGTTTTTTTAAAATTTTTAATCGGTTTATTCGGTTTTTTCTATTGGTTTGGTTTTTTCGGTTAATTTTTTCTCGGTTTTCTCGGTTTAATCGGTTGGTCGGTTTTTTTGAACACCCCTAGTTCCATGTATGATCTTTGCAATTGCGCGGTAAGTGTGTGCGGCTATGTGTAATGAGGCTGCAAAGTTGTGTTGACATGGCACGTGCCCTCAAATAATTAAGTGCGTACAAGAGCATGTGGATTAGAGAGTTTGAGCAGCATGCTAGCACGTGATAATTGCATTAGGTCCAAGCCTTCTAACTTAGGTCAAGGCCCGACCTAACTAGACCGAACAACTTTGTTGTACGGCTTGTCTTTTAGACCAAGGCCCACTAAAGCTAACGGATAAGTTTGAACTCTCTAGATTCTAAAATTGCACGAAAATACGACAGTAAAGACAATCGAGGGATGAGTTTGAAAAGCTTTTTACTTGTCCCTTTTGAATAAAGTAGCTATTTCCGGTTTTAGCTTAAGATGATTCCTTACTACCTAATTATATATAAATAAACTTGATTTGTTCTAGAATATATATTTTTTTTTATTTTAATTTTTTTTTGTGTGTTTTGAATTTTTAAGAAAAATGAATATTATTATTATTATTTGATATATGTTTGAAAATGTGATGATGATTATTTTTTAAAATATTTTTTATTCAGAAATGTATTGAGGTAATATTTTTTTATTTTTTAAAAATAATTTTTTATATTAATATATTAAAATAATCTGAAAATATATAAAAAATTATTTTTTATTTAAAAATACTTTTAAAACAATTGGTGTAACTTTGAATGCAGTTTGTAACATCTTACCATTTTACATTCCGATCTTATAATTGGATTTTATTTTATTTTCTTAACCCTTAAACAATTATAATCAGAGTCAATTTTAATTAAAAAAATTTACTTGGAAAAAGGAAGAAGGAAGAGAACTCCATTGTTTCCAAATAGATACTCTGGCGACGTGCACACGGTAACTTGTGGAATCAATGAGCACCCCAACGGCTTTTACTTTAAGAAAACCCATCCATTAAAAATATATAAAATGAGAAAATCCATTGGGCCTACCCTTTTGACTTTCTTCCCAGCATGGACCACACCCGACCGTTTCATTCAAACTCTAACCGTCAGATCACTTCCCATTTACGGTTCCGATTAAGCGACCGTTGTTGTGATTGAACCCCAACCCTTTTCCAAAAGCCTCAAAAACATTCAAATCGAGCCGTTGCCATCTCCGTTAAAGATCTTCATCTTCACTTGAAACTACTTAACTTCCTTTGAGTTCTCTTCATTTTACATTCTCTTACTTTCCAAAGATACAAGCCTCAGCATTCGAATGCGCCACTCGTGAGAGAGTATTTTTTTTATAAAAAAAAACCCTCAAGCAACGAAGAAAATGGTGAAAAGGGCTAGTTCTCCATGTTCATCTCCAGTGACCATAACAGTCTCCTCAGGAGGCAAAGGGGGAGGAAGTAGAAGCATGGGCTTAACTAGTCCAGTACCAAGAGCTTCCATTTCAAACAACCCAAATTCCCCTCTTAGCAACAGTAGAAACAGAACCCCAAGTGGAGGCAGATACTGTTCAATGTCCAGAGATGATACCACAGAGGAGATTAATTCAGAGTTCGTCTCCTACACTGTCCATATACCTCCCACTCCAGATCACCAGAGCTTCTCAGCTTCACAGACAAGCCTAGCTGAAGACATCACTAATGCTGCCAAACCTGAGAGGAGTTTCATTTCTGGTACTATTTTCACTGGTGGGTTCAATTCTGTCACACGTGGGCATGTAATTGATTCCTCAATGGAAAACAACGAGTCTCTGAAAACTGGGCTTGTTTGTGGAATGAAAGGTTGTGATGAGAAAGCAATTAGGGGAAAATGTGAATGTGGGTTCAAGATTTGTAGAGATTGTTATTTAGATTGTGTAGGGTCTAATGGAGGGGGTCATTGTCCTGGTTGCAAGGAACCATACAAGGATGCTGATGATGAAGAGGAGGATGACGATGATTATGATTATGATGAGGCTAAAAGTGAAGCAGATGATCAGGCACTACCATTGCCTAAATTGGATAAGAGGCTTTCACTTGTGAAGTCGTTTAAGGCGCAGAGCCATCCTCCTGATTTTGACCATACTAGGTGGTTGTTTGAGACGAAGGGGACTTATGGTTATGGAAATGCTGTGTGGCCTAAAGATGGGTATGGTGCTGGATCAGGAGCTAATGGATTTGAGCCTCCTCCAGATTTTGGAGAGAGAAGTAGGAGGCCTTTGACCAGGAAGGTTGGGGTTTCTGCTGCAATTCTCAGCCCTTACAGGTAAAAACAAAAAACCATACACTTGTATCTGTGATTTTGGCTATATGGCTAGATATAAACCGGAAAGAAAGAAAAGCATAATCATTAATGCTACTCACCATTTGATTTTCATGGTTTGGTATTTGGTTATATGTTTTAGATCACATATGTGCTGGTTTGATGTTCTCAATTTATTGGGTTACTTACGGTTTCAGAAGATGGGTTTTATGCTAATTGTCGTTTGGAAGTGGGAATTTATCACTCTGTTTGTAATCTGTATGGATTATGTGATTATTAGTGAATTTTTTATGTGTAAATAATGTGATTTTAAGTGGTACTGAATGACGAACAACTCAATTTATGTTGTTAAATCAATTTCAATACGAATTTTTGTGGCGCCGCACCGCCTGTGTTTTGATTAGTATCTAAAATATGAAGTTATTTATTACTATGCAGACTACTCATCATGATACGTCTTGCGGCTCTTGGTCTATTCCTAACATGGAGAATCCGACACCCCAATCGCGAAGCAATGTGGTTATGGGGGATGTCCATAACTTGTGAGTTATGGTTTGGTGTGTCATGGATTCTTGATCAGCTCCCTAAGCTCTGCCCTGTAAACAGAGTGACTGACCTCTCTGTGCTGAAACAGCGCTTTGAATCCCCCAGTCTTCGAAACCCAAAAGGCCGATCAGACCTTCCAGGCATTGATGTGTTTGTTTCCACGGCTGACCCTGAAAAAGAGCCTCCTTTGGTTACTGCAAACACCATCCTTTCGATCCTTGCAGTTGATTATCCGGTAGAAAAGCTGGCTTGTTACTTATCAGATGATGGTGGATCTCTTTTGACGTTTGAAGCTCTGGCTGAGACAGCTAGCTTTGCCAAAATTTGGGTTCCTTTCTGTAGGAAACACAATATAGAACCCAGGAACCCTGAGGCTTATTTTGGGCAGAAACGCGATTTTCTTAAGAACAAAGTGAAACTTGATTTTGTTAGAGAGAGGAGAAGAGTAAAGAGAGAATATGATGAATTTAAGGTGAGGATCAATTCACTGACGGAGTCGATTAGGAGAAGATCAGATGCCTATAATGCCCATGAAGAGCTTCGAGCGAGGAAGACTCAGATGGAAATGGGGGGCAATCCATCAGAAATTGTGAAGGTACCAAAGGCTACCTGGATGTCAGATGGTTCTCATTGGCCGGGGACTTGGACTTCTGGAGAAGCAGACCACTCAAAAGGAGACCATGCTGGTGTAATCCAGGTAAACTCTCTTGCTTATGGGTTTGTAAATTTTCTAGAGAATGAGATGTTGGATGGAGTGTCCTTCAACATTTTTGCTTTTCTTTTCAGGCTATGCTAGCTCCTCCAAATGTAGAGCCTGTTTTTGGTGTAGAAGCAGATGGTGAGAACTTGCTTGACACCACAGAAGTTGATATCAGATTGCCAATGTTGGTCTATGTGTCTCGAGAGAAAAGGCCAGATTATGATCACAACAAGAAAGCTGGGGCAATGAATGCTTTAGTGAGAACCAGCGCAATCATGTCAAATGGTCCATTCATTCTGAATCTGGACTGTGATCACTACATCTATAACTCCCTGGCTTTGAGGGAAGGGATGTGCTTTATGCTTGATAGGGGTGGTGATAGGATCTGTTATGTTCAGTTCCCACAAAGGTTTGAAGGGATTGATCCAAGCGATCGGTATGCTAACCATAATACAGTATTCTTTGATGTGAGCATGAGAGCTCTTGATGGCCTACAGGGTCCTATGTATGTCGGGACAGGTTGTATTTTCCGCAGAACAGCTCTTTATGGGTTTAGTCCTCCTAGAGCTACAGAGCACCACGGATGGTTTGGTAGGAAGAAAATTAAACTGTTCTTGAGGAAACCCAAGGCCGCAAAGAAGCAAGAGGATGAGATGGCTTTGCCAATCAATGGGGATCAGAATAACGATGATGATGATGCAGATATTGAGTCTTTGCTTCTGCCTAGAAGGTTTGGGAACTCTACTTCTCTAGCTGCATCCGTCCCAGTTGCAGAATACCAGGGAAGGCTGCTTCAAGATTTGCAAGAAACGGGTAAACAAGGAAGACCAGCTGGTTCCCTTGCGGTGCCTCGTGAGCCATTAGATGCTGCAACTGTTGCAGAGGCAATTAGTGTTATCTCTTGTTTCTACGAGGACAAAACTGAGTGGGGAAAAAGAGTAGGATGGATATATGGTTCGGTAACAGAAGATGTGGTGACTGGTTATCGTATGCACAATAGAGGATGGAGGTCGATTTATTGTGTAACCAAAAGGGATGCATTTCGAGGCACAGCACCCATTAATCTAACAGACAGGCTCCACCAAGTCCTTCGATGGGCAACAGGCTCGGTAGAAATCTTCTTTTCACGGAACAATGCTCTATTTGCTACTCGCCGGATGAAATTCTTACAGAGGGTGGCATATTTCAACTGCGGAATGTACCCTTTCACATCCATGTTTCTCATAGTTTATTGCGTCCTACCTGCAATTTCTCTCTTTTCTGGCCAGTTCATAGTCCAATCCCTCAGTGTGACCTTTCTAGTCCTCTTGTTGGCCATCACCATCACCCTATGCTTGCTTGCAATTCTAGAAATCAAATGGTCAGGAATCACACTTCATGATTGGTGGCGAAACGAGCAGTTTTGGTTGATTGGTGGAACAAGTGCCCATCCTGCAGCAGTTTTACAAGGACTCCTGAAGGTTATAGCAGGAGTTGACATCTCATTCACTTTGACATCTAAATCTTCCACGCCTGAAGATGCAGATGATGAATTTGCTGACTTATACGTGGTTAAGTGGAGCTTTTTAATGGTCCCTCCTATTACAATAATGATGCTGAATCTGATTGCAATTGCAGTAGGAGTTGCAAGAACTTTGTATAGCCCGTTTCCACAGTGGAGCAGGCTCGTTGGAGGAGTGTTCTTCAGCTTCTGGGTTTTGTCCCATCTTTACCCCTTTGCCAAAGGCTTGATGGGAAGGAGAGGAAGGGTCCCAACCATTGTCTATGTGTGGTCCGGATTGCTCTCCATCATCATTTCTTTGCTGTGGGTGTACATTAGTCCTCCTGGAACACAAGACTACATGAAGTTTCAGATCCCTTGATGTGTAGTTTTGTATCGTAGGTGTAGCTTTTGTGTAAGCAGATGAAGTTCTCTGCTTCATCTTTGTATCACTGTTTAGTTTCATCGCTTTTCTATCCATTTTAATCAATTGATCTTGAACCTATTATTTCTATATGAAATTAATGTATATTGGTTCCTAGAGATACTTTGCTGTAGCTTTTGTGTAAGCAGATGAAGTTCTCTGCTTCATCTTTGTATCACTGTTTAGTTTCATCGCTTTTCTATCCATTTTAATCAATTGATCTTGAACCTATTATTTCTATATGAAATTAATGTATATTGGTTCCTAGAGATACTTTGCTGTAGCTTTTGTGTAAGCAGATGAAGTTCTCTGCTTCATCTTTGTATCACTGTTTAGTTTCATCGCTTTTCTATCCATTTTAATCAATTGATCTTGAACCTATTATTTCTATATGAAATTAATGTATATTGGTTCCTAGAGATACTTTGCTACCATGTTTGAAATTTGTTCTGTCAGAAAAGGTCTGGAACCGAGTTGGAACGCCCTCATACTTGAACTGTGCCAGCGTAATAAAGGTTTCATTTTAAACTTGTAAAAACCTTTAAATCCAGCCCGCTGTCTTAGGTTTAAAGAAGGCATTTTAAAGTTGCAAAAACCCACTGGTGCTTCTGTGTGCTTCTGCCAGCCTTCGTTGGTTCTTAAACTTCAAAGCAGATAACTTGAAAGCAAATAAGTGTGTTTGTTAAACTTGAAAGCAAATATCTGTGTGTTTGTTTAGTCTTAGCTTTTGTATTTGCGAGATAAAAAACATACTTAATTGTTTGATAATACATCCAATTGCGTTTTATATAGTGGGGCTCATTAAAAAATTGAGCTTGAAACGTAGTTTTTGTCAAGTAATTTTTAAATATGCGTTTGTTTAGTCTTAATTTTAATGTTTGCAGTGTAAAAAACACAGTTAGGTGTTTGATAATACACCAAACTGCATTTTATACTTTGGGGCCCATAAAAAAATTGATTTTGAAACGCAGTTTTTGTGAAGCAGTTTTTACATGCTTTTTTAACTGAGTTTCGTAAAACTTCGTCTATTTTTGCGTTTCAAAAGTACTTTTTTAACAAAAAAAATCTTTACTCTAAATTTTTTTTGTATTTTCAGATCATTTTGATGCACTGATATTAAAAAAAATTAAAAATTAAAAACATATTATTTTGATGTATTTCCAAGTAAACAATACTTTTCAAAAGCTACCACAATCAAACATTTTAAATACAACTAACCAAACCTAATCACACCTTTTTTTAACTTACTTTTTAAAATTATAACCACGAAAACTACCTCAAAAACAAACACAACTCAGTGTGTGCTAAACTCCATTTACAGCAGCTTTATTGTGTTGCAACTCAGTGTGTGCTCAGCATCCATTTTTTAAAACGTAATCGTTCACACACGACTCTAAAGAAAGAAGCATACTGATGCTGCTTTCGAGTAACCTGCCTTTTAAACATAAATTATAATAAGTTTCACAGACAGTAAACAATGCTTTATAGGGGATAATAGGGTAAACTGTACTCGCAAGAATTGCCAAGAAAGTAACTTGATCATCAGCTTCTAAAGGCTCTCTAAAGAACGACTCTTGACTTGCTTACAAGGCTACAGCCGGGTTAATTATAGTTTTATCGCATAGGGCTGGTTGCTATTTTTCCTCAACTTTTGGAGTTGGGGTGGATTTACTGCTGTAATGTAGTTACTCTTTGTTCCATTTTATTTTCCTGAATGGACTAAAATTACAATTTCTTATGCCCCAAGGAGCATCCTTATTGATGGCTTCACTCATTTATGAATATGCTTCACAAGTGACATGACCCACTTGAAAGGAGCAGATAGCTGCTGCTTTGTGGTTTTTGGCTATAGCCAGAGTTTAAATGTGGTGGCTCCCTAATGTGTACAAATACATGTGGTGGTGGACCATGGATGGCTGATGGTCGTTTCTTGCTTATCAACCGAATTTGCTTTCTATAGCTGTAAAGGCTATCAAGACCACGAGTTTCCTTTAAAAATCCCATTCTTTCTTGCTCCTTTTCTTATTTTGTTTCTTTCTTGAGCTTCTCACATGCCACAGATAATGGTTTTGGCCTCAAAACGAAGACGACTGTCTGGCTTCTAAAGAAGCATTGTTAGCATCTCTGCTGAGGTGAAGGTAGTCGAACCTCTGGGAGCGCCCTTTTTGGGTGTTTCTTTCATTCCTTGTGTAAACTATTGATCATGATCTGGTTCGTTAACACTCACCACCTGTCATGTTTTCCAAATAACGAAGCTAGTTCTAGACCCCGAGATGAAGAAATCGTGTAAAAGAGAATCAAGCAACTTGGCTTTGGCGGTTTCTAAATTATACACATTCTAAAACGTGGCGTTTCCTTCAAAATGTTGCTAGTTTCTTTGCTCAGTGTCGGTAGCAACGTCACCCTCACATGCATGTCTTGTTCAAAATAACATCCAGCAGAAGTCTGTAGTTTATGCCTAGGGACCGGTTTTGCTTTGTTTTATTCTGAGTTTTATATGGTGTTCATAACAGGTGAATCAGGTACGGAATCAAGCCATATCTTACAACATGTTAACAGGTCTTCAATAGGACAACACCTCAACTGGGGCTAGTAAGATTGTTGTTTTTTCTTGCTCCTTTTCCTTTAACTTAAAATGATATATAAAACACACACAAAATCACACATCTACCATCGACGCCGCCCACATGAACAACCTACTCTCTCCAGAACCCCCCTAATAAATACTCGAAGCCTCGTGTATTCCGTGCTCCGGAACTCGTACTTCCTTCCTCTCTTCTAGAACCATCTGGCCTCATTGAATCTCAATTGAAATCCTCTAACAATGGATTCCTAGCATATGATTACAGATAACTTGTGACAGCGAAGCTGTCAAAGTCAGATTGATCTTTTTTCTGTGATTCCAATAGCCACTCAAGGCTGATGCCAAGTCTTAATCAGCATTATTACTATACAAGGAAGAACGGATCGATAACTTATCTGCTTACGAGCAGAGCCTAAAATGAAAGAATCCAAGAAATACCATCATTTGATAATACAGGTCACAGGATAATCCTTTTATTTTCATCCTTGATAAGATTGTTTAAGGACAACTCAACTCAATAATGATTAAGCAGCTGATTCCAGGAGAGTCCAAGCAACTGGCCACGTGTGTGATGCCACGCCGCAAGGAATCGGGTCCCCCTCCCTACTATGGACACTTGCTACGCAACAATGCCATCTGGGCATGCCACAAAATAAATTTGATTGCCCAGCTTCCAAGCTTTGTTTATGCATTTCTTTGTTCACTTGTTAGCTATGTTTGTTGGCTAGATAAATTATGATTATACTTGTTACGATCACTTCAAGTAGTAGACTTGTCACAAAATACAAACAAGCAAGGAATAGGAGGGTTGCCACCGAAGTGTGCAAAGGAACAGAATCGAGAGATAGTTCACAAGTCTTATGCCGCTGCCACCAAGGCAAGGACAAGAGAAAATACCGCCCGTGAACTTCTCCGAGATTCTTCCGATTTAGCTCCTCCAGCCGTGAACGATAATTAAGTTTTAGCTCCTTTTTACTCCTTTTTGTTCATCGCACTCCACCAACAAGCATGTCAGCTTATCGTTCAAAACATTTCTTCTTCTTCTTCATTTGCTAAATTCATTAGTACCATTTCATTTTGACAAGAGTTGCTTACAAATTCTAAGACATGAAGTACAAAAAAGCTAAAGGATGCGCGAGGAAAAAGAAACCTAGCACAACTCTTTTCCAAGTCCCTTTCCTAAGCACTGTTCTACATTACTCACGTGGCCTACCATTTGTCCAAAAAGAAAACCAAAGGTGCCCTCTGTAAAGTCCTCCCTCCTAATCACAGTGTGCCACATTTTCCCAAACGCCCTCTCACTATGTCGAGAAAATCAATGTTATCACCTTCTGACTCTCCCCACTAGCCTCACGGGTACTGATTACAGAGAAGAAATTCCCAAGAGCCTAAAACAAAACAAAATGCACAAGACCAGACCGACACCGACCAAAACGCTAATAATTTACAATTGCAATTTGCAACTGATCCAGTAATTTAATGACATTAAAACGCACAATTTGGCCATCTCAAAAATATCTCCACTTCAATGTCCACTAATTGGTCTATTCCGTTCAATATCAACAGCTGTACCCCTCCATTGAAGGACAAGCTTTCCTCCTTCCTTCTGCAGAGATGTTCTGTTTTTACACTAATTGCCGCAGCTTTTAACTAAAATCCCAAATACCACAGAGCACCACCGTGACAAATTGAATGTCTCCCTTATTTTTTATATATTTTTTTTTATTTTTCAAAGGCAGGAATAATAGGATAGAATACAAATCGCCTCAGAAGTGATTTGATATTAAAATCAAAGAAAAAAAATGAGGTCATAGGAAGAACGAAATTAAAGAACAAAAAAGAAGAAAGAAATTAACAAAAAAAAGTTCCTGACGGGTAATAAATTTACCGGCGAGTAGAATTTATAAACGTGAGTGTCCGTACAAATCGTATGGTGACCACAGGAAATCAAGAGGGCACGGTTGCTTTGAGTCGAGCCTGAGCCACGGCTTTCCGCTACCTGACCAATGCAATAGACTATACGGACCCGGATGCAAGTCCCGGCAACTACCTCTCACATTATCACCACCTAACCCATGCTGGTTCCACCGGTGCTCAATCGGCGCCACATTTCCCGCAAATACCAAAAGATACGGCGGCAAGGAACCCAAATCGTAGATCCGGTCACTCTTCTGGACCTCCATCCACCTCTCAATCCACTTCGTATATTGGGCATGTCTCCATTTCACCAGATCTATCACCATCACTCCAGTGTTAAAGTAACAGGGTTTCCGTCCCCGAAATGTCCCTGAAAACCGCTTATCAGACCAGAAACCCGAAGTGAAATACTTTGTGAAGTTGGCATGACAGTATTCTGGAGCTCCGATTGTTCTAGAACCCAAATTAGTACCCCACAGCTTTGCAATATCATCAACGACAACTAGATCAGAGTCCAAATAGATCACTCTTTTAACACAGGTCTCTAGCAAATCAGCCAAATAATTCCTGGCGTAATTGAGTGGCTGCTCAAGCGCTTGCCTAACTGAAGTCGAGATGAGGCTGCGTACAATCTCCGGATCGAAATAATACACTTTGAACTTCAATTGAGGGAAAGTGGATCGAACTAGGGATTCCAGATTGGTCTCAGAGACTAAGAAATGAAAGAAAACATTCTCTGGACACAAAGAGTTCAGCAAAATTGAGTGAACAGCCGCGATTGAACCACGAAGATACTCCACATCGAGAGTAATCGCTATGTGAACCAAAGAAGGATCACAGACACTGGTTTTGCCCCTGATTTGGCGGTCAGAGAAGCGGCATTCATCAGCATTGCGGAATATGGTCGACCTTCGGAAGGATAGTTGAGGGAGGTAATCGGGAGGGGAGGGGAGGATGGGGAAACGGAGGTAGCCGTCGAGATTGGAGGAGCGAATGGCCTCAGCTGGGGGGAAGGATTGGATAGAAGGAGAGAGTATAATCATCACAACTGCGGCAGAGAAGAAGCCTGAGAATCGTAGAATCCAAAGCATCTTTGCACCATAAATCCCTCTTCTCTTCTTCTTATACTTTGATTTCAAATCAAACCGATCTGCCACTATTGAGATAAAGGACAATCGAAGGAACGCTAGGGTTCCTTTGAGGTCCGCCAGAATTGTTGAAGACTCTACAGCAAATGATAGATTGAATTAAAGGAAAGGAAAGGAAAGTTTCGATTCGATATCTCTCTCTTTCCCTTTTCAATGTAGAATTGCCGTGAGAACGAAGCGAATAGAGGAATCCATGAAACGAACCAGGGCGTACAATTAGCCCCCCTGGTGCTAGCGTGCGCCACCGAGCACTCTAACCCCCCCTCCACCTCTTTACTTGCACCCACCCTATCCCGCAAAGAAAAAAAGGAAAAGATGAGAGGAGCAGAAAAGAGAGACAGGGCAGTAGAGAAGAGCAAGAGGCGCTTGCTTTTCTTCTCTTTTTTCAGCTTCGCTTTGCGTTTTCCACCGTAGAAAACAAACTATTAGCTATTAATTTTTTTTATCTTTTGGTAAATGAATACGATAAAATGCAGTACTGAACGGTGCGAAGAGAATTTTAGGAAATAATATATATTCATTTTTTATTAAATGGATATGTTATGTGTTTGTATTTACAGGAAGTAAAATATATATATATATATATAGTAATACGAATACGAATAGCATTGATTGGGTTTGGTTTCTTTGGAGGAAACTTCCAGCTGTCCTTGTCTTCTGTCACAATTACGATTGCGTCCCCGGACCTGCACGGACCTTCTTGTTTGCTACCCAAAACTCGTTATTATAAATATATTAAAATAATTATACTAAAATAATCTGAAATTAAGAAAATAAACATAAATTTCAAAAATACTCTTAAATTTTGAAATGAAAAAACAAACAGATATGTTTTTATCTTTTGATTTTTTACCACTTTAATTATATTAAAATAATTTTTTATTTTTTTATACGGTGATACCAAAATTATTTAAAAATACTTTTAAAATATTAATTTAACATCATTTAAGATAAAAAATAATAATAATAATATAGAAATATGTAACAAACAGAACAGCTGGGTCCACTCTTCTTCGGTTTTTGGGACTATCGGATTAGCCAACCTCATCCAATGTTTCAACTCTGAATTACTCTTCGGTTAGAAGTAGTCTTCATTATTCTTAACTACCAAGTTAATGATAACAATTTCGCTGTTTAAGTAAAAGGAAGAAAAAGGATGAAAGAGAGAACCAGAATAAGTCCTCGTTCATCGTTTACTTCCAGTCCTTAGCGCGTAGATGTATCGGAACTTTTTTTATTCAAGAAATTTAAGGAGGGATGGATAATGTATCAACGTCATGTTGACTTATTAATAAAAGGTGCCTTCCCCTTGTCCAATTATTATTATTATATTATTTTTAAAGTAATTTTGGTATTCCATCATAATTGATTGTTTTTATAATTGATTGCTTTTTTAATGTTTTTAATTTGAAAATATATTTAAATAATATATATTTTTATTTTTTATACTAACATATTAAAACAATAAAAAATTAATTTAAAAAAAAAACATAACTAAACCATGAAAATAAACAAGACTAAAAACATAGATATGCGCACAAATTTTTATAATCTTCTGGCTTTGAATTGTTTTTTCATGTTCTAGAGATATGCTATATTATATCTTATTATATTTATTTTAATTAATAAAAATCAATCGTTAAATTATACGAGTTTTTATAAATTTTATTTTCAAATAATTTTTATTTTAAAAGATACGTTAGTGAGCTTATATAAATTTTAAAATTAAAAAGTGTTTATCACGTATTAAAAAATAATGTAAAAATATTTTTAAATAAAATAATTAATTTACATGCTATTCGGTCACCAAAATTTTGATCTGTGGGTATGTCTCCATAAAAGGTTTTTAAAAAAATAAAAATAAAAAAGAGTATTCTTCATTTTGCTTTTGTGCCGTTTTTCAATTCGTGTATAGCACAACGTGAGAAAGTTTCCAGGATAAATCGCACAACTCTGAATTTTTTAAATCATTAATATTTAAAAAAAATTAAAAAAAATTTATTTTTTATTTTATTTTAAATTAATATGTTTTTTATGTTTTTAAATTATTTTAATATACTGATATAAAAATAATTAAAAATATATTATTTTAATGTATTTTAAAATAAAAAATACTTTTTAAAATAACTATAATCACACCCCAAACACGTTTTAGTACTGTATATGTAACAATGAAATTTTTATTTGTGACAATCCATCTTTCATGTCTACTCTATTATTTATAAAATTTATTGGTGTGAAATTTAGTATAATATATTTGTATGCGCAATGTTTTTCTTTTTCCATGTATGTATGTGAGTTCAAGGCTAACGAGACTTAGCCCACGATTAATAAAGGAATTTCTCAACTACCTTTTATTTAAATGTAGTTGATATTTTACTGTCAATTGGAGAGTATTTCTACCTAACCAGGTCCTCTGTTCTTATTAAATGTCCAACTTGGTAGCAAGGAGAATAACCATTCATGATATAATAATAATAATAATAATAATAATAATAATAATAATAATAATAATAATAACCATTCAACACGAAGTAATATATTTATATTCAATTAGTTATATTTAAAAAAATTCGTAAGCCTTGAATATAATACAAGAACGGTTTTTTTACATGTTTTTAGAATATAAAATACACATTATTTGTATTATGTGACGTTAGTCTCTCTGTAAAGTCATACCGATCTTTAATTTAACCATGTCTGTTAAAATTAACTAAACACTTTTAAAATTACAATTAAAATAAAATATGATTTCAACCATGTCCTGTCACTCTACCACATACATCCATGGAAAAAAGTTATCTAAGAACATGTTCAATGCAAATCCCACACAATATATGCCACGACATCAATTGAACACAATTAATCATTAATTTAAAACCATTAATCTTGTTACTTTGTTTTAAAAACTCTGTCAAGTGTCAACTGCACATCACTATCTCAGGGACCTTGCACTCATCTACGCTTCAACTACCAAACCAAATACTGCAATAAAAATGATAGAAGACCTGTTCCTTGTAAGGCGGTGATCCGGTGTTAAATCATGTGATCCGGTGCTGCCATGTCGGCGTGCTTGTTTTAAATCACTTAATATAAATAAAATATGTTTTTAATATATTATAGTACTTATTGGTCATTTTACATCTAAAAAACACAACAAAATAATGTAATATTTAGCTATTTTAAACATTTTTAAGCACAGCACGGCACCTAGTTACCAGATACTATACTTACCCCCAAACCACGTCACCAAACAACACATTACAACGTAATAGCCACATCATGGCATGACACACAACACAACACAATCCCTTTGAAAATCAATGTACCAGAAATATGGCAAATCAGCAAAGGCCAAAAAAAATATAAAGGAAATAGATTAATTTTAACAAAAAAACAATTGAAAATACAGACTTCAACACAATGATTTTGACTACAAAATTCAAACCATAAATTAATTTTTATCTGATCCTAAACTAACTCTAAATACAAACAATAAACAATATCTTAACTAGATATAATAAAAAAAATTGGGGTTTTTTTTCCTTTTTTAAAAAATTCTATTATCTAGTGTTAAGTTATTATTGAATTTTATTATTAAATATTAAGTTCATAGTAAACTCAACAAACCTCAAGATCTTATTATATTTAGCAAGGATTTGTTTTAAAATTTATTAATTAGTGTTTGTTCTTAGGATTTATTTTTAAGATTTGTTTTTTAAATAACCGGTCATAGTTTAAAGTTAGGATATTATTTAGAGTTTGAATTTAAAGCTAGTTTAGAGATGGAGTTAGGGTTAGTTCATGGTTTAATTTTTGTTAAGGTCGTCATTATTATTCTTAATCTTAATCGTGTATTTCTTAAAGTTATTACTCTCAATTGTATTTTTAATAAAATTATATTATTTTTTAAATACTTATTTATCCTATGCTATTCTATGAAAACTTCTAGGCAAGTGTGCAGGAAAGAAAATGTACCTACTTTTGAATAGATTATGTTTTTTAAAAAGCACGGTTGGATTAATACCTGCTTTTATTGGCCTAGTCAAATCAGGTACCACTTCTAAAGAAATGTTTTTTAAACAAAGCAGTTTACTTTTGTTTTCTTTTTTTCAATAAAAACACAATTGTTTATCGCGTACTTTATTTTTCCAATTAAACTGACAACTTTCTCCATTGGTTTTTTTTTTTCAATTACACATGCCAGATACGCTATTGTTTTGCACAATTCCTTTTTTAAAAAAATACATTGAACTTTTTATGGTTTATTTTTTATTTTACTTTTATTTTTTAAAAAATTACATTTTCTATCCTCAATCAATCTAAAATTTCAAACCACGTGAAATAACATCATTACCCTCGTATGTAATATATTATAAAACAAAATAAACACAAAACAACCACTCTTCATCCCTCGTTTTTCTTTCTCTTGATGATATTCTCCCTCCTATTTTATCAATTCATCACTCCTCGCTTGGATCCAAATCCAAATTCTAATCTAGATACTCCCAATTGGATGCTGCCCTGTCCAGATTGGATCTTCAATTTTATTTTTTTCTCATGCAATCCTCTATAATTTTAGGATTAGGGTTCTTCTTCGTTTCTAATGTGAATTCGGTTCCATCCTGCAAGATATTCCTGTGTTTCTCGATTCAAATTCCTGCATGGTAGATTTGGGGCTAGCTTGATCAGTGGAAGTAGAAGGTTGTTTGTTGTTTATCAATCTGGGTTTTAGCCATGAAGTTGAATTCACCGTGCCAGCTGCAGCCCGTGTATTTTGTTTCACGAACAATAGTGTGGTTTGGTGCACTGGAATTTACGCAGAGGGTAGTGAGTTTGATGCCCATTGTGATCACTAAATTATTGCATGCAACGGTAGCATATTAGAACTACTTGTGCACGGGTCTTGAAGAAATTAGTTGTTGCATTTTATTTTTTTACTATAAACTTCGTGTCTTGAATGACACAAACGAGTCATTTTTTGAGATATCTAGTTTATTGTTCTTGATAGGTAATTTCCAGTCTCATATTAATATATGATAGAGAATATTTGAGAACGCCGTGTAAATCGCGTTTTATAAAAAAATAATTTTTTATTAAAAGTTAATTTTTTATGTGTTTTGGATCGTTTTGATGCGTTGATCTCAAAAATAATTTCTAATAAATAAAAAATAATCTTTTGAATATATTTTTGCATGAAAAAACATTTTAAAAAACAACTGCAACCACAATCTCAAACAACCATAGTTTTAATTAAAGCTATTAGTGTGGAGGGAAATTATGAATTTGAGGTTGATTTTTTATTGCACACCGAGTGTTTGATAAATATAAAGTTTTAGTTTTATTTTTTTGATAAAGTTATAATATTAATTTGATAACAAAGTATTAATTATTATTTTGATGAGCTATTTTAGTCATGAATAAAATGAAAAATTTATAAATAATTCAATATTTTTTTGTTGATTTTTTTTTTAAAAAAATTCAAAGTTGGAGGATATATAATGTTATAAAGTTCTTAAAGTTTAAGATGTAAAGTTAAATTTTTCAAAATATATAAACAAAGTGAAAAAACCATCAGACTTTTTTTTAACATAATATTGATTTTATTAAAATGATGTGTTTATATATATATAATCATTTATTCAATTTTTTTGTCTACTTAAAGGATTATTCTCGTAAAAAATATATTTTCATATGCTAGTAAGTGAGTTTAAGAATTCATAAATTATTTAATGTAAAAAAAATGTATTTATCATTCTCTGGCTGAAAGCAAAAGTAATGAAGCAAGAAGTTTAGCGTACAAAAAGTCAAAAACAACACATTAACTAGTTATCAAATACCATAGCATAGCACTGCATAGCATAATATCACAAATTTACAATACCAAACATGCCCCGGCTGTTGTTGCCCATCGAAACCATGACCAAAATTATTAGTATAACAATGCATGCCCCATGAAATTAGTTTAATACTAAATTATTGGCCTATATCATATTATTTTTTTCCAATATTAAACAAAATCTTAAGATGATGTTGCGAAATACAAAACTTAATGCATACTAGATGAAAATTTAATTATAATTAATTTGTAAAACTTATAATCTGGAACATAAGACAATAATAATCTTATAGAACTAAAATTTAAATGAAATAAGGAGTCCAATTCTGTCAACAAACTATTAAAGATCAAGAAAAAACATTCAACTATAAAAAAACCAAAAAAGCTATATTTAAGATTTTTTTTTACCATGAAGTGAGCATAACTTATTCTTATTTAAGCAATTGATTTAATTGAATTCAAAACAAAAAATTCTCTAGAAAAACTAAGTTGAACGAATAGCTAGAAATCAAAATAGTCGAGATAAATTGAAAGAACAAGTATTAATTCGAAAGAGAAGAGAAATGAAATGTTAAGAAATTTTAGAAGATGCATAGAAGTTAAGGAAAAAAGAGAAAGAAAAAAAAAAGCAAATTAGCAAGAATCATGTCGCAAGCGTCGCCTAAAGGATAATTGTGTCGGAATTGAAAAACACCAAGGAAGGTTGTTTTTGACTACCTGAAACAGTCGCGTGTGCAGCTTAAGTATAAGGTGACTTACTTGTTGGCTTGTTTCATGCATACCAATAATTTTTTATTTTTATTTTTTATGTTTTTTAAAATATCAAATTGGCCATGAAATCAAGTGGTAGTCACATAAAAAAAAAGTTAGTAGAGTAATGATAATATGTAAAAAAAATTAAAAAGACCGATGACTCCCAATATAAAATAGTAATTTTACTGTTTTAATCAATATTAAATTAAAGCATATCTACAACGCTTCTCCGACGTCGTTTAGGTTTGAATTAATTAGTGGTGATGTATGTTTTTTTATCTTCCAAGAAATGCAATTTGAAGTAGTAAAATGTAGATGCACAGTTGCTATCGTGGACTGTTCGAATGACAGGACACGAGAACCGATTATTTAGAAATCGACAGGCTAACCCTGATGGACCGGGTCCCGCAGAATCTATGGACCCCCTATGACTTTTTTGTCATTTAGCTCACTTAATAACATGCAGGCACCGTTGTCTAAGTAACCGTCTGATTTTTTTAATTATTTTTTAGATTGTTTTAATGTAGTTATATTAAAAATAAATTTTAAAAAATAAAAATAAATTATTTTATTATATTTTCAAATAAAAAAACACTTTACAGAACAACTATTAACACAATTATAAACATAACCAACATAGTTTAGTTTAGAAACTTATTTTTATGTATCAGAAAAAGTTTTTGAATTTTTCTTTTCTTCAAACCATGATATAAGTAAAAATAAAAATAAAAAATTGCACAGGAATCGAGACAGTTAAAAGAGCGAGAGGAAGGGAAAATGCTGGATTACATGAAGAAGGAAATCCAGGGGACAGGCATCGGATACAACAGCAGAGGTATCAGGCTTCTTAAAAGATGTTTTAAGATGGTGTAGACCAGCTGGTTTGGTCAATCCAGTAACAACAGTCCACGTTGATAAGAAGTGTAGCCAGTGAGGTCACAGTCCCATTTATAGAGCGCAGGTGTACGGTGCACCTGCGCCTTCTGGGCAGCACAGCTGTTCATTTTCTCCCACATGATTATACTTGTGAAGCGTGTCCGGTCCACCCCCAGCCTGGCCTCTCGGTCGAAAACACGGGTCGGGTCTCCACTGCTGGATTAAGGTGTACCGGCGAGCCCGTTCGCGTCTTAATGCTCGTGAGCTAGATAGAACCGATGTTCTGGTTATGGGCATTGCTACATACTGCAGGAGGCAGGGGGTACGGAACCAATGCGTAGTAGTGCAGGATGCTCATGTTAATTGCAGAGTGAGAATTAAGAAGATGGTTCAAGATCCTCTTCCTTCTTGCTTTTTTTTTTTTTTTATATATATATATAAATAAGAAGTAGCCTCATGAAAATATAGGAGTAGCTTCTAAGAAGCAGCTAGCTAGCTTTATGAATTGTAGCCATACTGCATGGGCTAAAAGTGTTACGTAAATGTTGACATTAATAATAACAAACTAGAGAGAAAGATCAAAAAGATAAGAAGAGGATTGTTCAATAGAATCAAGCTTAAAGGTAGGCTGGATTAAGTTTGGTTTGACACCAAACATAATAAAAAAAATTAATTTGAATTCAAAATAAGTTTGTTTGATTCGATTTTGATATAATGAAATTGACGTAAAAAAAGAGAGAACTGAACTCAAAAATAAACTCAATTTGAGCATGATTAAATCAACTCAAAACTATTTGCTGAAAAAATAAAGGTGGATAAAGGGCTAGAAGGGTGTTTGGCGTGGAAGTGTGATGGCTTTTTTTCAAAAGTACAATATATTTTAAGCACAAACTACACCTAACCAAATCTTCAAAAGCTATAAAAACATGTTTTTTACTAAAAAAAAAAGCACAAGCTACCTCACATCCAAATACTCTCTAAATGCAGCGTATTAAATAGTTTTTAAGATTATAGAGTATAATATTTTTGATGTAAATATATAAAAACAATAAAAAAAATATTAATTTAAAACTTATAAAAAAAAAATAAAAAAAATCTGAAAAAATACAGTGAAACCACACTCCCAGATATTGCGTAATTGCACCATGGTAAATGCAATTCGCCAGCTGCCAGTGCAATAAGTGATATAAATAATGGGGGCACCGTTAATTAAAGGAGGGGGTCCAAGCCGAAAAAGAAAAAAGAAAAAAGAAAAACAACAGAGGAGCTCTTACCATTTGGGAGAAGGCAAGTCAAAAGGAGAGAAAAGTATTTCCCACTCATCTGCACCTCCACACAAATCAAAACTCGTCCCTCTCACCCCACATTTTCACCATTTCCAGCACACCCACCATAAAAAAAAAAAGAAAAAAAGAAAAAAAAAGAATCTCTCAACTCTCACCCACTTGTACAGCGCGCACATATTGAAAAGAAAGGAAGCGAGAGTTGTGATCAGGAAGCCTCAATTTTAGAATAGTCAAAGTATTATTTAAAGGTAGTAACTAAGGTTACAAAATAAATCAGATCATAAAAATGATAGATTCAACCTTCACCCCACGATTCATCATAGTTAACTTGATATTACCGTATACGGAAACCACCGATGCAACAAATTCTTAGCAATGAAAAACAATTAATAATACAGTTTATTTTTAATAATGTGTTTTAAGATGATAATATTTTTCTTTTAGAATAACCAGATTTTTATTTAAATACTTTAAAAAACCAGTTAGAATTTTTTGTCATTATAAAATTAAGTGATGATTTTTTCCCTCATAATTTTATATTTTTCACATGATTTAACTCGCCATAACATTAACCGTGAACGATAAAGAATATCATCATAATTTAATTTAGCAAATAATATTAAAAAGACAAAAAATCCCCTACTGTATATATTTTTTTGTTTTTTAAAGTAATAAAGTCATTTTATTCTGTGTATTAATTTATCATCAATTAATCTTTTAATGCTCAATTACCTTTTTAGAAAGATTATTTTATCCTGGATTACAAGCTTTGTCGATTTTTTGTTTGATAGAACAAAAGTTTCATTCCATAGTTTCAATGAATATTTAAATATACCTTGGTTCACAATGATTTACAGTGTAATTGTAATTATAATATAATTGTAATAATATAATTAAAATGAAGTCGGATTGTTAAAGTTAACGTGATCAATGACGTACTAGCAATGACGTCAGATCAACAAAAGGCAAAAAAATATGTCACACCCAGAACAATACAGTGAGCGCAAAAAAAACTCAAATCATTGAGTTCATAATCAATGGAATCTCAATTGCCTTCATGCTGCGCACGTTTCAAATTTTTTTGTATTTATTTATTATTAAAAAATTAATTAATAAAAAATACTTTTTATCAAAAAAAAATTTGGTTTGATTTTTAGGAAAGTGTTTTCCTTTAATTTTAGACTGAAAACACTTTTTAAAAATTGTGAAAAATTTAAAAATATCATATTATTTGTTGATTATGTTAAATTTGATCCTCAAATTTTTGATTGCTATATATTTTGTTTGAATTTTTATTTTTTAAATTCATCCCTTAAAATTTGATTTAATTTGATTTTTATATCATGTTTGATTTTTGTTTTTATTTTTATGATTGTTATTTACTTTTCTCTTATTATTTTTTTAATTGAAATTTTTTATCTATCAAATTTGGTTCTCATTCTTTTAATTGTTACTTATTTTATTTAAAATAATTTATGAAATTATTATTATTTTAATTTCATAATCTTTTAATTGTTTTATCTGTTAGATTTGACCTCTATTATTTTGATTATTATTTATTTTATTTAATAAAATTTATGAAATTAGATTTTTTCAATTCCATTTTCATTCAACTTTTTAATTTGTAAGATTTATTTCTTATTATTTTAATAAATTTTTAAAAAATAAAACATTAATAAACTATTTTTCAGCTCATTTTTTATAACATAACCAAATACTAAAAAATATTTTCCAACTTATTTCCATGATATTAGAAAATATAAAAAAATAATTTATTTTTCTAAAATTTATTTTTCAAAAATTCACTTAAAAAAACAATTACATTCATGGAAACAAACCGCTTTACCATGTTTTCTTTCAGGGGGACAGAAGTATCAAAACAAAGAGATTTCCCCGAAATAATTGTAATTCAAGTATTTGATTTGTTATGATCATATGCAGTGAAAATATCCGTGTGCTTGCAAGCATTTGCAAAAGATGAAGCAGAGCATAAATTGTTATAGTTTAAAAATCCGGCGTAATCTAAAACTGAAACCAAATTAAGTTTTTAAAAAATAATAATAAAAAAAATCCATTATCATTTAAAACAAGTTTAGTTAAAGATATAATTTAATTGGTTAAAATTTAAATTTATTTTTAAAAATTAATAATTTAAGTCGAAACTATTAAAAATTTATATGATTTATAATTTTAAAATTTTAAAAAATTAATTAAAAAATATATAAATTGTAATAAAAAAAAAAAAAGAAGAAGAAGTTTGGAGGTGGGACAAGGGAGAATGGTGATGGGACATCGGACAAATGGAAGCACACAAGATTTCCACTCTTGCGTTTCATAAAAGCCGAGGAAACTAAAGGAGAACGATCACCTACTTTAGGTTCACTGTATAACCCATTATCATATCACGATCCACTCCACCACCTAATTTGATTGGACGGTTGATTGGATCTAGCCATGTGCCATTTTGTCATCAAAAGAACTGTTTCTTGTAATTATTCAATCTTTACCAATAATAAACCACGAACAAGAGTTTATATATTATTATATGTAAGAATTTTGAATGAATGTAAAGGAGAAGAGATTTACCAAGCATATAAGTTTTCTTCATTGTCAAAATTAAAATCATTTCAGAATTGTTCTTTTTTTATTGACAATTCTAAAAGTTAATTTTAATATAACTTTTAAAATAAAATGATGTAATTTTTTGATTTAAAAGTACACAACTCTATTTCAATTTGAATTTTAACAAGCATAACTTTCCATTTATATCCTAACATTTTCTCCCATGAATTAAAATTATTTGATCAGAATAAAATACAAAACATACACGAAAATAAAGAGTAACAACAAAAAGTTGTTATATTGGGCAAGATAGCTTTTGGTCTTGAATTTTTTTTAATGAAAACTATCGGATTCACTCGGTTAGGGAGTAAATATGATGTTTTGAATTGTTCAATTTTTTATGTAAACTCCGACAATAAAAATCACACAATTCCTTTTCTTACAATTTTGATTCTTATATTTGTGTTCATTTTAGCTCTATACACATCCTAATTTCAGAGAGCATTTTAGAGAATTTAACATTTTCAATTCTTATAGAAGTGGTCTTGTTTCACACTCATATAGGTAATTATTACCAAGAACATCTTGCAATACTCCACTTGACTTTATCAAGCTATAAGAATCATTGCAAGCTTAGTTTTTCCTGGTTTTCACTACATGTAGCACTTTTTATCATAGAAATGTATAATATTGCAACTACTGAATTAACACATGATTTAATTACTTATTTAAACCTAGATCTTGGGATTTCCAATCAATTAGGTTAGGTTTCCATCATGTAAATTCTTTGAATATATGATAATATAGGCTTTAATTATCCTTTAACTTTACATTGTATAAAGATAATCCCATTCGAGAGCAACTACCTTACAATATTGTATATTTGACAATTGTACAAAGACTTATTGTTATATATAATATTTTATGCCCTACCAATAACAAATTGGCTATTGCATTGTATACAGATTGTCAATATAAAATTTTGGCTAACTTGGAATATCCTTAAAAACGTTTTAGAAGCTACTTTGTTTCTTTTCCATCTTTGTCTAAAGCTATAAACTCAGACTCCTTAATTGTTTAGGATATCCATGTTTATTTAGAGAATTTTCAATAGGCCATAACTCCTCCAATAATAAAGATAAACCTATTTTATGGATTTTGAATCTTTAGTATCAGTTATCCGATTAGCATCACTATACCCTTCAAGTATAGATTGGATATCTCGTGTGATACAATCTATATTTTGACTTTCTTTAATGCAGAAACCGTAGTTTTTACTAGACACCCCTGCACTTTCATGTATTTATAGGATAGTGATTGACCATTTCAAAACTCATATAGTGTCTTGTTCAATTTCTTATAAGGTATTTTATTTAGAATATAATTTGCTAATAAAATATCCCTCCTTACAAGTTCCGAGATAATTTTGAATTTATCAACATAACATCGCCATTCCTTTCAATGTTTGGTTCCTGCATTTAACACCATTGGCAATCTATTTTTATCATCTTGATCTTCTTGTTAAGTTGAATTTCAACCTCACTTTTAAAATGTTTAGCAATTTTTAAAGCCTTGTCTTTGCTTCTTAGCAAATAGACATACATAATATCTTGTGTAATCGCTGAAAAATACATTTTACAACCTTTAGTTTGCACAAACTTTAAATCACAAATATTAGTGTGAATCAATTCTAAAGGGTTACTTGTTATGTCTATCAAATAGATTAGAAGACTCTAACCAATTAAAAAAAAAATCTTTATTAGTTTTCTTGGCTTTTTGCTACAATAGTTATCACATTAAACTTAAATAACTCACAAGATAAATATCCCTTGTTTATATACATCTCATTTTTCATGAGAACTAGCTTGTTGGACTTAAGAATCAAATTAAACCTATTTTTAGTCGGTAGCAAACATGAAACCAAATTCTTTTGAACATTAGAAGCATGAACCACATTGTTCATATTTTTTTTTTTTCTTATAGATATCATCCTTAGCATTACCTTCACATGGCCTAGGATTTTTCACACAAAAGAATTTTATATGAACAATTATTTTGGTTATCTTCATAAGCAATTGTTGCATACTTGGAAAATTATTCCTATCAAAGATACATGATGACTCCAATATCAATCCACCATTTTTTAGGATTGTTTAACATGTTTACTTCTGACATAACTACAATAAGCTTAGTAGCTTCCCCGTCAACTCTCTCAATAATGTTGTTTTATGCATTCTTCCCTTTACTCTTATGGTGATTTCTTTGATTTTTACAAATAAAGCAAGTTTCTTTCAACTTCTTTTTGCCACCGTTACTACCATTAGAATGTCTGGGAGAGCTTGCTTTGTCATGCTTTCTATTTAAGTGTATTCCACTTAAATTATTTTAGGTTTTCTTCTACGTGGAGAATGGTTAGGAATCGGGTTTGCCAATAGGTCAATTGAGACCACAAAGATTATCGGGTTAATCGGTACTTTGAAATTATTAACACTGGTTTTATCCATATGTTATCTCAATAACAAGATTAACTTTCCAATTATATATCACAATTATATATCTGAAATAATATTAATCAAAATAAACCATAAAAAATTAACTCTAATTTTTCAAAAGACAATTTAATAAATGTGTTTGATAATTAAATAAACACTTTTTTTTTTATCTATCCATAAATATACTGCCTGCAAATTTCAAAAAACATTTTGCAGTCCAAAGGTCACGGGCTAGGCAATTTAATAAGCACTTCGGTTCAGCATCTATAAAATTAGTCGAGATATATACAAGTTAACCTAGATAACAACGTTAATAAAAAAAATATAACAAAATAAAATAAACACCCTGGTTATGCAAAACAAAAGCACTTGTACAATGCAAACTGTTACTTGATGAATGCACAAAATTAATTTTTCAAAGGCATCAAACACCTTGCAGCACCCAGCAATGGCTGCTGGGTTTTCTCGAATTGTCTGGGTTCAAATCCCAGCACACACACACACACACACACACACACACACACACACACACACACATATATATATATATATATATATGCATGCAAAGAATTCCTCTTACAAGAGTAACAATCCAAGACCAGATTCCCCCCCCCCCAACAGAAAACATTTTTTCTTAAAACAGAAACAATATAATTTAAAATAAACTTCTTAAACAAAAGAATTCAGTTAAATAGAAATGCATTTAAAAGATATTCTTTCACCAGTAATTATTATCCACATATGCAACTTTTTTTTTTTCTATCAATACAACAACAAAAGGAAAATATCACGCAGCACAAAATTTCTTTTCCCGCAGAATCAATACAACAAGTACGCAGGGAATACACAACAGGGAGTTTAACATATTCATGGAATTTAACAGAAGATATATAGTACTTTACTTTTCCTACTAGAATCATTATTTTCTTTTATCCATGTCAACACATAATCATTTTTTTTGGGACAAATTATCTATTCCATGTATAATCATGCACCTACACACAACATATATAGATACCAGGAAATAAGTTGTTCCAAGATTGTTGAAACACTTTAAATAGTTTATAAAATTGTTGTTCATCTCTTATGATTTGGTTTCTTCAAAATATAAAATATGCATATAAATCAACAATCGAAAGAAAAATTAACTTATTCTAATTGTTGATAAAAATTAAACCTGAAGAAGTAAATTGAAGCAGTGACCTCCTTATTAGCATTGAAATAGGGTGATTCCAATATTATTATCGAAGCTTATCTAATATTTTATTCTTGACATCACAACCAAAAATAAATATTAAACCAAAACTTATACGTTACTCTTTGTAAGAATTTTGACCGAAGAAATATACAGAGAAGAGTTTTAGAAAGACTATAAGTTTTTTTTATTGTTCAAAATCATGTCAGAATTGTCTTTTTTTTATAGGCTATTCAGACAGTTAATTTTAACATAATTTTTAAAATAAAAGATACAACTTTCTAATTTTAAAACACACACTTCTATTTCAAGCAAAGTTTTAATAAATACATAATTTTCATCTATACCCTAACAAACTGCCGGGCCTAAACTTGGACCGGGCAAACCATTGGTAACTTTGTATATGTGATGGCTAAAGAGGATGGCTGGTGAATCCCAATTCTAATTCACATCGACCTAATTTTTTAATGGCTAAAGAGCATTTGCTGATTTGCATAATATATGATATTATACATAAAAGAGTCCTCTGCAGTCCCGTAAGAAAATTTTCTGAGACCGACGGGTGAGCTGCAGCCATCACTTATTATGCATCACGATGAGTACCCAATTAACTCGAGACAGCTGAGGAAAAAATGAAAAACATAAGACAACAAAGCAATCCCATTGCAATTTGTCTTTCTCAACCTCTTCGATATGGTATTTGGCCAGACCAATAAAAAATAAAAAGCATCTTGATATTTAGTTTGTTAATTACCGGTTCCTATCAAATAGTTTGGTAGGTCAGGTCCAAATTTGACGGGTTTGTATATGGAGTTAAAATGCGAGTGGATTAAAAATTTAAAATACCAGAATTTCGGGGGCAATGGAACAAGCGTGGAAATTAAGAATTTGTGTCAGCATTTATATACCCGAAATTGAAATAATATTTTAATGGACAATGTTTTTTTGGGAGAAGAGAGTGCAAGTGGGAACTAATTTAGATGCAAATGTTGAAATAATATTTGCTTCCGTCCTAACCAGTGTGATCATCCCAGCTAGCCTGCGTGTTCTTGAAATGAATGCATCCTTTAAGATTACCGAATCATGGGGCTTCGAGTTTTTGGTATGTATTCTTAATAATTTCTTGAAACCTTTTAAACATTAATCTTCAATGCTATAGAATTATTCCTGGATATTCTCATTTAACAGCTTAAGTGTTCGTTCGTTTTAATGTGTTAGAATTCTCAAATCGTGCCATCATGACTATGAATCTTGTATCCTTTGGCTTTAGAGATTGCCCTCCTCTCTCTGTAAGCTAAGCCACCGGCAGGATTGGGCTTACCGGTGCACAGCACATGTCTGCTGGTCGCAATAAGTGGAGAGTTTACGACGTTCCCATCTTCAAGATTTCTAACAGCCAATTTGCGACACGTCAAATGGTCAATTTTATTTTGATTTTTCCTTAAACAATTTTCATGTTTCATTATTATTTTGGTCGCGTGTGTGAACAAGATGTAGACCAGCTATCAATATTAAACGACTTTGCTGCTTAGTGGTCACTCTCCTGTCGAGGACCACCAAGCAGCAAAGCCATTTAATATTGATAGCTGGTCTATATCAAGAATGGGGGATTGGCATTTTCATGCTTATTACTTGCATAATGTATTTATTTCATTTTTTATTCACTAATTATACAACCATCATGAAAGATGCCTGATCCCTCTAACCATTAGTAAAAAAGTAAGAAATATAAAATCTTCTCTTTCGTGAGTTCTTGATCTGAGCGAGAGAGGGGTGACTAGAAAACTAGGTTTATTGCCAACTGAAGAATTAATCTACTTAGTGCAATAACAAGGACATTATATTATAAACCCGAAAATAATCTTTTCCCTCTTTCCTCTGGGAGATTATGGAATACTGAACAATTTCCTTTTGGATTGATTTATTTGACCATAAAAAAGGAAAAAAAAAAAAAATTCCACTGCCAGCTATTCCGAAATGGCAGTAAGTTTAGACATGGAGCCAAACCTGGCTGCGTCGCGTGGCACCAACTGGCCCTGTGTCACCACCAACGACTTGTAGATCTGAACGATCATCTTCTCATCATACTCCTTGATTGGGCGGCGTGCACCAAACGCGTCACCGTACCCTGAAGTACCTATTGCCCTGGAATTAGCAAGCCCGAGCATCATCTTCACGTAGGCGTCCCGCAGCCAAACAAAGAACTTCCTCGGAGAGGACATTTTGAAGATTTTAAGCTTCGGCTTGATCTTGATCCGCAAGCTAAACCCCCTCCCCCTCGAAGTCGAACTACCCGAGCCTAGCTCCACCGGCCGCTTCCTCCGAATCCGACCCGACCCATTTATCCTCTCGTACCCTCTCCTACTCCAGTACCCTTTCATCTTCGTGTACATGCTAGCAGAGATACCTTCCATATGCGGTGTGTTTCTGATTTACTCTGGTTTCGTTTTGTTTTTATGCAGTTGATCCTGGAGAATTAAGGGGCAAAGAGAGTGGTGGGGCGGGTGGTTGAAGGTTGATAAATCTGGGCACATAAGCTTTGAGCCACAACTCCCACCATGCTTTATATCGGTGTGGAAGCCATTACAATAAATAAATATGAAATACAGTAATATAAGATAAGGGTGGCGATTCATAAATGAAAGATGCTAATACGTACCTGAATTTCATGAGGCTGTCTCTCTCTGTATTATCGATCCATTGAATGACTTTGTGCATCTCACGTGCCTGAAGCAGAAGATCACGGCCCTTGGATTATAGCTCCATTCAGTCAATGTAAACAGTTCTTGTCCACGCTCCTTCGAGGTCCCTGTTTTATCCCACACAGCAAGTGAAAACTATATCACCGTCTTTCTTTACCAAAGAAAAGCCAGTAAATAGACGTGGATTAGTTCAGTTTTGGTGTTTTAAAAGTGTATTTAAAAAAAATTAATTTTTTTTATTTTAAATTAATATATTTTTTAGTATTTTTAGATTATTTTAATATACTAATTTTAAAAATAAAAAATATTATTATAATATATTTTCAAATAAAAAATATTTTAAAAAGCAATTACAATCACACACTTTTAATAATCTAAGCACACATTCTTTTTTATTTAAAAGTTTTTAATGCGTTAGAAAGACAGTATTGTTTGTCAAATTGTTTAACATATTTATAATACCTATTTTTTTCCCCAAATTACAAAAATGAAATCTAATTGTTTACTGAATAGTACAGAACAAGTTTATCTTTTTTAGCCTTATTCAACTCTTCAAATATTTTTTTATCTAGCACGAGATGCATATCAAAAATCCAATTCTAAGAAAAAGTCTGGATAAGTTAAATAAATATAATTTTTTATCTTATTAATTATTGAATCAATTTGAAATTTTGTGAACATGTTCTACAAGTGTCTGGTCCTCTTTGAATCAGCTTGCTAGCACCAACCTCAACTGTAAACATGTCTAGACTTGGTTAACGCTTACTCTTTTCATAGACATGTTCCTTGTTTTGATGAATTTTTTTTGAATAAATAATTTATTAAATGACTGTTAGAGTTGAAAGCATATTTTCTATTGAAAAACATTCGTCGTTATTATAAGATAGGGTCTGCAATTTGCAAACTTGCTTATCATGTTAGAAATTATTAATTAGTACCATGTTCAAAATTATAAAATTACTATTGGTATGCTTATAATTTCATCAAGACAAACTATGAGAAAATTGTTAATTTTGAAGAGATTTTATACATTATAAATCTTGAGTAGCGTTACTCAGAACATTATTGAAGCACAAATCTTGCTCGTATCTATACATGGTGGAACTCCAGTTGCCAAAATCTTTATAATAAAAGATTGAAGCGAGGTGCAATATATATATAAAAATGGAGTTTCACTAATTAATGGCGAGCATGATTCCCACCTTACAAATTAACAAGATGCCTAGAAATGAACTTAAAATCCCTTAGGCCAGCGAAGCCGAACAAAAATCAACAGAACGAACATCGGAAAACAGTAGAAATAGACTTCAATACAATCTGGGTACTGGTTTTCTCCTTCATTCACCGGAATACTCTTAATTTAATCACCCTGAAAGGGGAGAAACTATCCTCGTGAGACCATGCGAGGTGTCTTGTTGCTATAAAGGCGAGGTTTCAAGAGGGTATGATCCACCAAAAATCCGAATTAATCCACTAAATTTCACACTAAGTAGAAACATCTATTAATTCCACCCTCCCACTCAACAAGAAAATCAAGCATCCGTCCACATCCGCCATAAAAATGGCCGCAAAGACTCTAGCTGCCAACCCACCATACGTGATATTAACCGGAAAAGAAAAGAAAAAAACCTAAACGGAATGGTGCTTTTATTAGGCACCTCCTCACAAAGCACTCAGAAACGTATGGATTCAAGAAGTTCTTGTGATCTTGCCATGCAAGGGTGGGGATATATTAAAGACTTGGGTGGTCCAGTACTCAAGATTTTATCAAAAAAAAATTTGCACTAATATTAAATCATTCCAAGTAATACTTAATTAAATTAATTCAAGAAAAATATGTTTTGTCCATAAATTAGCTATTTTTTAAATTAAAATCTCTATCTTTTTTAGTTAAGAGAGTCAAAATCAAAAATCATATCCCTCCTCCTACTAGATTACTTTTTGTTTCTCTACATATTTAACTCACAAAATTTAACAAAAACAACACATTTTTCCTTTTGTTTATTTATTGTAGGGTACTATCTATCACACAAATTTAACTCAATTTTATCTTAAAGCATTACTTCAAACTTTAAAAGATGCTTGATTTGATTTGATATTTTCCTTACATATATTCAATTTGTTTACACACAATAAAAGATTAACACACACTTTGTATAAATGCTTCATATAAAAGGCTATATGACGTTATGTCGCAACAAGGATTGATGACACTTTACTAACACTATTATTATAATTTATTTAAATAAGCAATAGATTTTTAGTTTGAAGAGTTGAATTCTAGATTCAATAATATGACAATAAATAAAAGATGTATTATTTTAGATTTTATCTAGAGCATTATAATATCGATGTGATTTATCATGAGAGCTCTCGAAACATGTCTACCATTTTCAAATTATGTCGAGGATTAATCAAAACAAATAAGTTGCAACACAATCATTTGATTAACAGGTTGAATCGTCTTATTTTGACTTTGTATGTTTTCACTGTTACTAAAAAGTGAGAATCTTTAGCTATAAAACATGTTAAAAATATGTTTCACATTAAAATGAAAAAAAAAATTCTTAGCATATTTTATGATGATTTATATTGAACAAAAGTTTGCTGAAGATATTGATTCAGATTTGATTATAGATGAATTTTATTTCACAAAACATCAAAGGGTATAATTTCAATAATGAATTTATTTTTACTTGTACTTTAATTTTATGTACTTTATTATTGATATCTCTTTCTCTCACACACATACACATATATACATATTACATTTATAATTTTATAATTTAATATACACACCTCAAGTGTGTGTGTATATATATATATATATTACTATATATGTTTTATTTTATATTGAATAATAAATAACTTTTAAATAATAAATACTCATATGAATATCTTAATGAATTAGGTATGAGTATGTGAGAGTTTTTGTTACTCATTTATGAATATAGTTGAAAGTAGACTTTTATATATTTATTGTCACCATTACAATGAATAAATCAAACCAAGAGAAAAAAGGAAAAAACTTCTTCCTAAAATTTCAGATGAAAAATTTAAAGTTCACAAGTTTAATGTCCAGTGCAATGAAAAACAATAACACCAAACGTTTTTTAAGATGAACAACAACACTGAACTTGATATATATAGCATCGATTGGAAAAAAAAAAACTGGGCAAACTTGGGAAGGGAAATGAATGTTCTTTATCATTTTCAATGGATTCTGAATTTAATCTTATTTCTTCTTCGTATATCTATTTATTTTAAAAATGAAACCAAAAAATAACCAATAAAGCGTCCGTCTGTTTTTAAAATGAATTAAAAAAAAAAACAATAACTGACTTTTTTGTCAGCAGTAATTGCTTATTTGCAACGCCGATACGTGAGCCTGGGGCTAATTAATTACCATTGGAAAATTTGGTTGGTTCTGAAACGTTTAGAGGGATTGCAGCTGAAATGAGAGCAAATGCATTTGGAAAGAAAACCTTGGTAGATGCAAGGATTCATGCTCTCACTTATTATGAGGGACCACAGGGAATATTGGAAATCAGTGGCTGTTTTCTGAATATAAATGTTCTTTCTTCACCATTTGTCCATCGAATGCTGTCAAGTGTCGAGCGTTTTTCTTTCAATCACATTCACGCATGAATTAGGGAGAGGGAGAGAAGAAACCTGGGTTTCCACACCATAACAGTGACAAAGATGCAATCAGTACTACCTAGAATGGAGTAAGTTAAGTGTTGTTCTCACCGAATTATCTTTCTTCTTTCCCAGAAAGAGCTTGAGATCACTTCATCTTGTTGAACGTTCTCAAGAAATAGCATTATTCTGAGAGGAGAGAATACATTGAACAAGGAAAATGGCATTTACCAGGCCCAAATAGAGCAATGTATGTGTGTGTGTTTTTTTTTTTTAATAATATCGTAAGATGACGCATAATACTAGAATAGAAGGAAAATAGCGAATACAACAGGTTTATGAGCTGCATGATCAGGCTACTGCCTATAGGACTTGATTTCTTGGAACTAAATAATCAGAGCCCTTGGCTTCAAATGTAATCCTTGCGAATTTCTCCCGTATCATTCTATGATTTGTTTTGTCATTTCTTGTTTTTTTTTTTAAAAAAAAAAAAACAAAGAAAGGAAAAGGTGTAAAACACTATAAATCTTAAATCCACTAGCGCTGTTAGTTTTCTGATTATAAATGATTGATGAACACACTCCAACTAAGCAAAAGACGAGTGTTATTTTCTTGTGGATCGAGCTAGCACAAGTCATTATCAATCAACACCATTATCAGTTTTTAATGAATAATACCGACAAACACAACCATAAAAGAAGCAGATCTCAACACCATGATAATAATAATAAAAAAATAGCTCGGCTGGGTCACCGAGCTAATTCCTACTCCTTGTATGGGATGATTAAGCATGAAAGCTACTAATATGACAAATTACTAATATGATATTAGACTATAGATGAAAATAATGTCAAGTATAAAGCCCTAGTAAATAAAAGATCTTAAGTATAATAGGTTTTTAATGAATAAGTATAACAAGTTGAAGGATAGAAAAATTGATCTTTGTGAAGTATTGCAGAAGATATATGACAATATTTACATGATTCATCTTCCTCGTTATATAAAGACTTCTGATGTCTTTAATGTCCGGCTGCACTTAGACTTCTTATTTGGAGAGAAAAATAACTCTAGGATGAGTTCTTTCCAACTCAAAAAGAATGATGTAGTCAAATATGCGATAATAGATGGATTTGAGCAGTCAGGTGTGAGTTTGCCACAACTAGATAAAAATTTATCCAGAATAATTATGTGAATGGACTAGCAAATGCATTTATAGACCAATAAAGTATGTCAAAACCCAAGAGGAGGTATGACTATGCCAAACAAGAATAACATCTCAAAATGGACATTATTTTTAATTCGACTGTTGGATCATGCTCAAATATTTACAAGAGTTTATAAAAGCTGTTTTCCCTATAATAATCACTGCATCGCTATATAAATCATCAAATCTTATTACATCGAAAATCTTGCCGAAACTCCTCGATTTTGACAGTTTTTGTAATTTTCCTTCTTATTTTTGGATTTTATATTTCTTTCCTTTGTAATTTTAGATATTTTTTGTTTTTTGTTTTTCTAGTTAAAGTAGAGTTTCTAGTATATTTAAGGTTTTATAAACCATCTAAAAAGTTAAATTTTATTGTTATTATTTTAGAGAAAATAAACTTGTAAATTTGAAACTATGTATGCAGCTCTTTTCACCCATTAAAACATTATATGTTATTTGTGTAATTGTTATCTTTAGTTTTCGTATGAAACAGAGTTCCTCTGATTTGATCACTTATATGTGTACTTCTCTATGTTTCTTTATCTGGGTTTCTCTTGTTTTGTCCGTGAGTTGTAGAGAAAGAGGAATATATGGGCTGTTAGTTAATAGTGGTCTAGTGACGGTAAGCTCCCTCTTTACGGGTTCAAACCCTCCCTTCTAAGTATTTGAGCTTTAAAATGTCCTATTATACAAGAAAGTTAGAATAGTCCCTCATCTTTGTAGTGGTATCTAATTTAGTTCATGCATGTTTTGTACCGTGATCACAAATGTTTTTTAAAAATATTTTTGCTTAGAAATATATTTAAATAATTTATTTTAATTTTAATATTAATATATATAATTTATTAAAAAGCATTAAAAAACAATCAATTTAATATATATATTTTTAAAAAATATACTTTCAAAACAATACATAACACAGTTAAAAACACATTGTGAAATAGTTACTTTGTCGTGGTAAATAACTCTCATGCTCCGCTAAATTCTAATATCCCCACTATTATCCAAGCCCTTACTGTGGATTGTAGATCCCTTATGTGTAAAATGGGAGTTACAAATTTGGTGAATTAAACTTAGTTAATTTAAGTGTTTTTTTAAAAGAATATGAAATAATATTTTTTTTAAAAAAAAACTGAGTTTTTCTAATGATTCTGATTGGACAGGTCCTAAATTAACATGTTACTGACTTGAAATAATATTTTAAAAAAAAAACAAATTGAGTTTATCTAATGACCCTGACTGGGCAGAGGTCTAGATTAGCATGTCACCAACTTGACCAGCCGTGCCAAGGAAAAAAAAAAAAAAAACATAAGAGTGCCCCGTTATTATGTACAAATTATTCATATTTTTTCTCTATGATATAATAAAGGTCATGCCCGGCACAATAAAAACCTTCACAACGCTCTGACGATTCTAACAAGAAACCTCTCTGAGCAAAATGATTTCACGGATGGCTGTAGGAGAGATGCCGCAGCTACATCCTTGGACATTGTTTATTATTATTATTATTATTATTATTATTATTTTATCAATATAAATTTCTAGATCAATTTATATATGTTTTGATTAATCTTATAAAAATTAATAATCATGTAAGTTTTGAATAGTTATAAAATTTATGGAATTCAAACTGATAATTTTTAGAAAATAAATCTAAAATTTGATTAATTAAATTATATCCCTTTTTATACCCTGATAATCATTGGTGATTATTATTTGTGTGTGTTTCCATGGGCTTTCTACGATCCGCAGGAGACTAGGCTTTTGCCAGGAATACAAAAACATGTGCCTTCAACAATCTTACGTATAAATGGAATGAATGATTTTCACAGATAAGACTAATTTCAAAATCTTAAGCAGAAAGATTTAAACCAAAACCAAACTGGTTTTCACTGTGAAAGATCTACCTTAAATCACATCTAAATAAGACTCGAAGTTTGAATTAGTCTCAGGAGCCCTCGTCCTCGCATCTCCTCCATTTTAGAGGGGAAATAAAAATAGAACGGTGGCATGTGCGAGGGCATATATTCAAGCCGTCTCTCCCCGGGGCCACCGCCCTCGGTTGCCAACCAAACAAAGCACATGGACCTCCAGAAGTGCAAAACTCGACTGTAATCCACCTCCCACGTCGTTACCACCTTTAGGAACCTTGCCAATCAATCATCTCCATCTCTCTGTTTTTTTAAGACGAGGATCTTCTTAAAAGAACCTCTAAAGCTTGACCCCATCTTTCCCTTCGCCTTCAACGCGCGAGGGAGCTGATAAATTAATGATGGCACGTATGCCAATAAGAATCCAATCTACTTTCACAAAGAATTCGAGACCATGCAGTTTTTTTAATTTTTCGTAAGCATTAAACAATGGATTTGTTTGAATGGTTTTACAGAATGGAGACTGCTTAGGGATAAGAGTATATTATAAATTAATCTTTCTAGTTTTGCAAATCGAACTAAATAGTTATTCTATTTCCAAAAACTAATTAATTAGATTCTACATTTTTATAATCTATTTATTAATTAGTTTTGTCCATTCCATGTTCTTTTTATTTTATTTTAAAGATTGATGAGAAAAGAAAATATTTTTTGAAATAAAAACTTAAAAACGATCAGTATTGGTTAAGGGGTTAATTAATTAATTTCTAAAACTAGAAAAACTACTTAATTCATTTTGAAAAACTAAAGAGACTAATTTTTAATTTACTCTTAGGATAAAACAAAAGGCAAATTATGGGTTTAGCCTAGAATAAATAGTAAATTCAGAGATTATAAATGAAATCTAATATTATAATATATTCTCTCAAACCTAATTGATTTCAATTTCTTAAAATGGATTGCTAATTTTTTATATATATTTTATGTTTTCTTACTCTCTTTTTTTCCCTTTTCAACTATGGATATTTCCTAACGTTATTAGAAGATGTATGCTGCTGGTATCATTAGCACTTCAGGATCTTATTTTTAAAAAATAGTTAATTGGAAAATCCTTGATTTATGATAATATTAAATAGAGATGAAATCATAAAATTATAATAAAACTAATTTAAGTATAGAGAATAACAAACAACTAATTCAAAAGATGAAAATAGCATCATCCCTTTAAGTGTACCGGTAATATTTAAAAATTAATGATTATTGTTTTTTAAATTATTTTTTATTTAAAAATATATATATAAATAATATTTTTTTAATTTTTTAAAATTATTTCTAATATAGCACAACAAAACAATCTAAAAATATAAATAAATAAATTTTAAACAAAAATAATTTTTTAAAAAATTACAAAACACTTTCACAGCAGATACAAACAATCTTTTCCATCTTTTGTATCTCACGGAGAATACTTCTTTTCACATGAAAATCCCAACGCTACATTATTTTTTTGATTTGAGCGACAAAAAAATACATCTTTCGAGAATTACACATGTAGCATGGTGGTAGACATTTCTCTGATCCCCGCAGCCTTCATTTATCCTGCTTCTTCTAGCCCGTAGCAAAAGAAAAGCTTCTGCGTCTCATCAGGCATTTCTAAGTAGATTTTTTTTTATATAAAAAAAGGGGACGATAAATTGGATGACTTTCTAAAAAAACATCTGTAAGTACAGAAATTAACTGAAATTTTTATTTTTTTAATACGGAAAAGAAAAGAAAAACCTCTGCATTTATCGGTTAATGAGTTTCTGATCAATTTAGAAGCATCGGAGGAAAGAAAGAAAGAAAAAGAAAAATGAAAAAAACAATGGGGTTCATTTTCAAGAGAGGAGAAGACGATGGTGGAGGGTTATAATAATAGTATGGAAAGTACGGAAGTATAGGGTTCGGTGGCGGAGGCGCTGGATAGTTACCATATATTGGCGGCGGATAAAATTCAGCAACATCAGCAGGTGGTGGCGGAGAGGAGTACGCGTACGTGGGCACTGAATTAGGTGGCGGTGGGGAGTAGTAAATTGTGCCTGAACTTGGCATTGATGGTGGCGGTGGCGAGTAGTAAGTTGTGCCTGAGCTTGGCATTGATGGTGGCGGTGGCGAGTAGTAAATTGTGCCTGAGCTTGGCATTGATGGTGGCGGTGGGGAGCCTGAGACAACCGCTGGCGGACAAGTGGAGACAGGGGGTGGTGGTGGAGGAGGAGATGGAAGGGGTTGACATGGGTTTTCACAGGCAGAGCACATTGTACATTGTATTTGGTCCTTGGAAACTCCTGTAACGTTCGACATGGTTGATGAAAAGTAATCGGTGTGCAAAATGAAGAGAATTAAGAATGATACTGATAGGGAGTTGAGGTTAATCATTTTAATTTCTGATGATGGTGATAGGATCCTTAGAAACTGGTGTTGTTGTTCATAAGATTTCTGAGGGAGGGAAAAAGGATTCGGAGTTGAGGATGGGGAGGATGGTGCTGAAAACAGATGGTGGTGGTTGGTATTTAGCAATGAAGAAGGGCACACCGGCCATGTGTAAATGTATTGGTGATTGTACAATGACCTGGTTTTTTTTATCTTCTACGCCACCATTATCAAAAGACGAACAAGAACAAATTAAAAAATGGCAGCCCTTATTCCTTCCATAGTTTGAGTCAATCCACCCACTAGGGTAGCCAGTAAGTATTACGAGTGCAAAAGGGAACTGAGGCCGGTTCATCCCCTCCCATGTGTCCTTTCCGAGCAAATAAAACCGGCACCAGAAAAATATCATCGTGACAACGCAATGGTTGAGGCACTACACAAATTGCACGATGCCACCACAATATTTGATCGATATTTATAAAGTATTCATTGTTATTATAAATTGCTGATTGAATACAAAACTTGTTACTGTAAAATAATGTTAAATGGATTGCACAAAAATATACATATGGGTTTTCACGGTTAGAAGATTTCAGTAATAAATTTATATGAATAGTAGGATATAATAATAAGATTGGCAGAATTTCATACACATATATTTTTTTTAAATAAAAATAAATAATACATTAAGATTCAAGCAAGAAACCATTAAAATTACAATTAAAATACAATCAAATAAGTAATATAAAATATATATACCCGGTACATCACATTGAATGTGCTGAAAAAAATGGAGGGGGAATCCTCAATTAGAAGATCTAGGATGGGACAAAAAGATAAATTTATAATTGTACTTGGTTTAGCCCAATATACTCATAACATTGATTGATAACTTCTACATTATATGCTTTTTTATAATTATTTTTAAATTCATGGCATTGTCATTAATTAATACTTCTTGATGAAGTAATAATATTCTTATTAAACTTGAACTTATTTCTTCTAAAATACATGGTACCTAAAATGAAGTAATAAACACAATTCAAAAAGTTTATTAATATAACCATCATTTTATCGCCACCACCATATCATTGTCGACCACATCAAAATCACTATCATTTTTTATCAATATAATCATTATTTTATCACCATCTCTTCATAACTTTTCTACGTCTCCACTATCAAAATAATAATCACCACCTTACTGTCATCATCCCTAGTTATTGTCACCCCCTCCCCGCCACCACTAGTAGATATATCATAGTCATTATCAATATTATCATTACCATAACAAACATAATTCCTATAACTGATATTATTACTATCAAACTATCACTACAAATGTTATCATCATAACTACAATCGTCATCATTATTATCTCTATCATAAACATCATAAATTCTCATATCACGCTATCATAAATAAAATAATAATATCAATTAATATCATAATTGTTCTAAATTATATATTAAATTAATTTATCTTAAATTTTCAACAAAAATCATAACCGACTAATATTAATTGAGACCCAATTAGTTATCCATTGTGTTTTCAATTCAAACTTATTCAACCTAAATTAACACCTTTAGTTATCCCATACAAAATAATTTTTTTCTCAAATTTCTAACTTCACCATAAAATTATCAAAAAAGTATTGTTAACCATTAAATTACTTGTCATTTCTTCAATTCTAACACATCTAAGTTACAAAATCACACTCAATTTCATCAAATGATAAATTAAATTCATTTCTTCCAAAACCCAAACAGACTTTAGAATACAAATCATATATTAATAGAAAAAAATTGTCATTATAAAACAAGCAAAACACTTAAAAATAGAAGAAAATTATAAATACTACACACAAATTTAAGTAAATTAACTTAAAACATTTATGAGTTGGTTTGCTTACGTAGTAGAGTGAAGCTTGACAAGACATTTAACCAAGAGAGAAAAGCTTATGCTATTGGAGAGAGGTTGAATTGGAGATGGCAAGATGGGTAGCCAGATTTGTAAGGAGGGCTTGTTGGGATTTGATAAAATGGAAGAGAGAGAGGATCTCTGTAAAATGTAAAATAAAATAGGGATAAGTTCAGTATTAGGTAAAATTTGTATATTGACTTTAATATAACATGCAAAAGCTTGGACATAATTTTATTTTTTTTGGTATCTTAGGTCAATAGGGTTTCATCATGGATTTTGCAACATATATATTATTTTTCAGCTTATTCCCTTTAAGTAACATGCTTTTTGTTGGTCAATGATCTAGTCATAATCGGCCTCACTCAATTCATAATTTAACTTGATGGTAAACACTTGTTCAATGATTGAAAACTTACTATGAGTTGTGAACCCATCCCAAAATAGTTCATTAAAATCTTTCAGAAGTTTAAAAAACCTAGTTGCATCAACTTTTGATTCTTCACCTAAGAGAATGTTACGTGAACCTTGTATGTTGCTGGAAGCTAAAGTTGAGCCAACTATCCTTTCTAACATGGTTTCGTAAGAAACATAGGGTTCCTCATGTACAAACCAATATAAGTATTTCTCAATGAATTATTTTTTAAATATATGCATTGTCACAACATATTTATGATGAATATTTTTATTTTTCCACTTCGCACATAGATATCTAATCTCAACCCCGCTAATATTCTTTGAATTACACTACCAGAAAATCAATAAATACAAACGGAAATACCGAGGGAATATTTCCATCGGTAAATTTCCGAGGGATTTTACCGACATAAATATTCCCTCGGTATATACCGAAGGAATTACCGTGGGAAAAAAAATTAAAACAAAGTAAGAAAAAAATGATGAAGTGTCATTTTTACCAACGAAATTACCGACGGACTAAATTCCGTCGGTAATATCCCTCGGTAAATTCGTTGGTAAACTGTGAACATTATTCATCATGTCAATTACAAAGGGAATCACTGACGAAATTTTCCGTCGGTATTTTCTAGAGAACTCAAGAACTGTTCACTTTCCAATTGCACTGTTAATTGTTGTTCTTTACAGACAAAATCACCGACGGATTAAAAAGTCGTCGGTGTTATTTGGCGGTTTTCTAAAAAAATTCAATTGATTTAAAATTTTCATTTAAATATTACAGACGGAATCACCGACGGATTGAAAAATCTTTGGTAATTGTTGGCGGTTTCTGAAAACTTTTAACGAAGTTGAAAATTTAAATTAAATATTACCGATGAAATAATTAAAAAATATTAATATTCAATTATCCGTTGGTAAATCCGTCACCAACGCTCCCCAATAAAAAACCTGAATCTGTTTATTTCACAAGAGACAGACTCATTTCTTCTTCTTCTTCTTCTTCACTATATGTAAAAAACATCAATATCTATTTCCTTCTCTTCTTTTCTCTCCTCATCTCCTTCTCTTTTCCTCCATGTCCGGGTATGTCTTCTTCTTCTTTCTTCTTTTATCCTCTTAGTTTTTTTTTTAATTAATATGCTTTACTAATTTATTTTTTCTCTCCTTAGCTTTACTTGCAAGTACATTGAGGAAAGCTTTTTCTTTTTTCTTCTTTTTTCATGATTTTTTTCACTATATTTGTTTTTTATTTTATTTTTAATTGTTTTTGTTCTTAATAATTGTATAAATGTTGTTGTGAGATTTTTTTTTTCATATGAGATCAATTTTTAGTTGATTTATTTATAGTATTTTTAAATTTTTAGCAATTGCAACTTCATTTTTTTCATATGAATTTTTTTTGTTTTATTTATTTGTTGCAAATTTGTTTGAGGTGATTTTCTTATTGTTTTTTCCAAGCATTTTGAGTATATGTTATACAGTGTTGATTTAAATTAATTTAATTATTTTATAATTTTATAAAATGAATTTTTTAAAAAATGTTTTTAAATATATACCGACGGAAATATTCGTCGGTAAATCCATTGGTAATAAAAAAATATTATTACCGACGTGTCTGTTCCGTCAATAAATCCGTCGGGAATAATATTTTTATTACCGATGGATTTACCTACGGAAAAAAAAATTACCGATAAAAGATTCACCGACGGATAATTTCCGTCGGTAAAGTAATTACCGACGGAATATATGTCTTACGCCGATGGAAAAATTCCGTCAGTAAAACTGTTAAATCTTGTAGTGTTATAAAGTATAAAAATAATAAAACCCCCAAATATTTTAAGATAATCTTGCATATACAACCCTTCTTTAGAATCTTAAAATATCCAAGAACAATCATCCATTGCTCATGAAACCTATATAAACTTTTGATGACAACTTTTTATGAAAAATAATTTTGTAATACAATAACTAATTATCAATTCTACACGAATTTCATTTTCCATCAATATGTGAACTAAACAAAAAAAAATAAAAAAAAAATAATTAGCACCAAACTAGTTATCCATCATTTATTCAATTCAAACTTATTCAACCTAAATTAATACATTTTAATTATTATTAATTCCATAAAATCAATTTTCCCTAAATTTCCAACTTAACAATAAAATTAACAAAATATAATTGATACCCTTTAAATTACCTATTATTTATTTAATTATAAGACACATAAATTATAAAAAATCAAATTCAATTTCATCAAATGACAAATAAAATCAATTTTCTTCAAATCTCAAACACACAATCATGCATTAATACAAAAAACTATCTATGAAAAAGCTATAAAACACTTAAATATACAAGTAACTAAAAAAAACTATAAATAAATTTTAATAAATTTACTTAAAACATAAATGTGTTATAAAAACTAGATGGGTTACTAACTTGATGGTGCAAAACTTAACATAAAATGAACCAATAGATGGAAGCAGACACTATTGAAAAATAGTGGTCGATGTAGGCAGGTTGGGTGGTCAAATTTGTAAAGATGAAGGCTGAAATTTATGGAGAATTTAAGAGGTTGCTGGTGGGTTTTTAAGAAGTGAAGATTAAGAAATGGAGGGAATAAAAAACTGCTAGGTTTTAATTCATTTAAAATCATTGATAGAAATTTCGTTAGAGATTTTGTAAGTATTATTGACATGTCAAATTACCGTTGAAATTTTTTATGAAATTTTAATTAATTTATTTATTTTTATTTTTTTGTATTCTATCGCTATTTCGGTCAGAAATGACTGATAGAATATTTTTCATAGATCGGCCAAAAGGAAATAAGCAAAGAAATAATTGAAGGAAGAGTTTAAACTAATCAAAGACAAGACAAGCGTCTAGATGTTACAGTCAAACTCACGCATGAACTGGATTGATGTGACTTGTGAGGAATGAAAAATGAAAATTACTTGCTAAATTCGCATTTGGGATTACAGATTTATGTATTTTACTATCTTAAATATGTATAACATGCTTGAATATTTATTGAACAATTACAGGGGGCAGGAAACAAAGAAATCCTTCATACATAGAATTGACTGCCAAGCGCTAAGCCATATTTCTTCTTTTAGATTAGCAGTTCCAGGGCCTGCTGCTTTGTTAAATGGAATTTCCTCTCCTCTGAGTTCCAAGCTGTCTAAGAGGTTAATTTTTAGAAGAAGCATAGAAAAGTAAGCGAAAGAAAAAATACAGAGAACAATGGACTGCAGCTTCAAATGAACGGATTTGAAAGAGAAAGAAGGTTGTGGGTTGTTATTGTCAAATGGAAAGTACGGCACTGGATTGTTCCCGTAACCACCTGGTGGTCCCTTAAAGAAATAGCCAGCAGCCGGCCAATACGACTGCTTAGGCGGGGGCACAGGCGGAAATGGTGTCGGTGGTGTTGGACACGCAGGACACTCATTAATAGGAGCTGGTGGCGGTGGACACTCGGGGATAGCTGGTGGCGGTGGACACTCGGGGATAGCTGGTGGCGGTGGAGAAGGTGGGGGAGCAGGCGGTGGACATTCAGGGATAGCAGGTGGAGGCGGCGGTGGTAAAGGCTGACAAGGATTGTCACAGGAATAGCACATTGTGCATGGTATTTGTTCTTTAGAAACTTTAGAAATTGTTGATGATAATGAGAAGTTGATTGTTAAGATAGTGGAAAGGGTTAATAGCAGCATTCTCATGCGGTTTGCCATTGCTATCATAATTGGTGAATAAAGAGTAGTGAAAGATGGAGGCCGGAGATAGGAGAAGGGTAGCAAATCATGAACTTTTAATGGTTTTTAAAGACGGGAAGAAAGAACCAAAATTTAGAGCAAGTGTACTGGCGACCACACCATTTTTGTTATATTTATCGTCAACAATGAAATTAGAATTGGAAAAATAGGAACATGGTCCTTATTTCTTATGAGTAATTAAGTTTTTATCCATATATTTTTATATAAAAAAAAAACATTGGATTAAAAGAGATTTATAAACACATTTCAATAAAGATGCGCTAGTTCTGGTGCTAGTCAGATCCAACCACGATTAAACATGGTAATGTATCAAGTCCCGGGTATACTAAGCTTGAAATATGTCAAGTATTGGGCACGTCTAAGAAAATAATCATCTTATCTAGGCACACCCAAGGAATTGAACATCCTTCATGAACATGTCCGATCAACAAATCCAACCTTTCATGAACTCACCCAACAAACCCAACCTCTTTAAGGCTCATTAATAGAAGGACTTACGTCTCTTAAGTCTAACCTAGAAAAATAGCTAAACCCCCATGGACTTAGGTACATTTAACATCTTATATCCTAATTTTTCTATAATTTTTAGGTGTATAAAAATATTTTAGAAACCTATTATATTTCCATTAAACATGAATGTATAAGAAATATTTATCACTCATTAAATGTTATCAGAATAAAATTACATTTCAAACTCTCATCTTCATAAAACAATAAGATTCATATATTATAAATATATTATAAAATATTTTAAATAAATATTCACAATCTTTATTCTTTATATATATTTTTAGAACTTCTCTCTTTAAAAATTTATTATATATTTTTAAAATATATATATATATATATATATATATATATATATATATATATTAAATAAGATCTAATACTAATCACAAGTCATCATGACATATCAAATATCAAATATTATTGTAATTAATAAAAATAGATAAAATTATTAGAAATAATTAATTATTCGAGTATCTAATTTAGAAGCTATATTCAAAAACTGATTGGATTTTTAGACATCGTCTTCTTACATCAACGTTTTGTCGTTTTCATCGATCACATCACCTTTAGTTGGCGGCCTATCAAATATCAATTGCAGAAATTTACAGAACAGTAAATTAGTTTTCAGGGATGAACGATTGCCAAAACAACAGTGATGAATACAACTAAAAACCGGGGTTTCCTTCACATGTAATCTCATATCAGAGCTATATAATTGATAATATAACTTTATTAAAGATTTATATAATTATTAATTTTAAAATTTATAAAATTAATTTAAATATAATCTAGATATACGCGTGTGTGTGTATATATATATATAATTAGAAACCGGCGGTTTTACCACTAATTAGTTAACGGACCGTCTTACCGCTAAGTAGGAATTCTGAGTTTAAAATATTTTTTGTTCTTTTAATTTAACTTTTACCAGATGGAAAATTGTAAGAAGAAATGGGATTGAGGGTCGCATTCGTAGTTTGTCTGGGAAACAGAAAGGCAAAAAATCATTATCAGATAAATTGTTACATTAAACACTTATTCCATGCAACTTACATCAGCCATATTATAACATTCCATACCATGAGGAAATAATTTTTCAGGGCAGTTTAGAATTATATTCCAAAAATTATTTGTAAAAAAATTAAATTTTTTTGTTTAAAATTAATTTTTTATTTTTAAAATATATTTAAAACAAAAACCGTTTTAAAAAACAAAAGTTATGACACACTACTACTAGAAAGTGTGACCGCTGAACTTACTATTACAGTGTATATAATTTTAATTCTGAAATTATAACACTTAAATTTGAAATCTAGCACAATTCAAAACCATGCTTGATTTATGTAACTTACGCTTCTTAGATTAGGAAGGTCATACGCATCTTCTATTGTTTCTTCTCAAACACAACCAAGTATTAATCTCCGTCTTTAGAGGTCAAAACCACTCTCCTCGAAGCTCTCTTAAAACCCGACCATGTGGTGTATCAGGATCACCACGCATAGCATTCTCCATCCAAATCCTTCGAGCTCTCTCGAGTGCCTGCTCAGCCGTGTCAAGTTGCTCTGGCAACCACCCAATCACGTCTCCAGGTTCTTTATAAATTTCTTCACAAGCAGTGCCATCGGTTGCCCTTGTTATCGGCTTTCTAGTATCCGCCACCTGAGTTTCTGACAACGGCGACGCCTTGCGACGCCTGAAATATTCCTTGTCATCTTCTACTAGCTCTTCGGTGCTTCTCTCATCATTTGGCCATGGCGTGCCATCAAGTCCAGCGCAGCTAACTGCTTCTAGTGTCAATGTTGAGTTCTTTCGCCTTTGTTGGACAATGGGTTCTGCTGGATTGTGAACTCCAGCATTTTCCAGCTTTGTAGGAGGCACATGTGGCGGTTTGGGTGGTGCCAATGGTTCGGTATCTTTAATGAGTCTGTATTCTGCTTCTGTTTGTCGCTTTCCCGTTTCAGGCTCGTACTTTCCTGCCATATCCTGCAAATTATATATAAATTGGTCTCTGTGGATATCACTTTTGACTGATCAATCAAATGACTTCTAAAAAGGGTAAAAGGCAACGAAAATCTTACTTCAGGTTTTCCAGTGGGAACAGCATGTTGAATTTCATGTTCACGGTCAGCGTAAACCTCTGGATCAGCAGGGCGACCAGTTGGTTCTGTAGCGAATCCTCGAACTCGAGCTAGATTGTAGGCTAAAGAGAGGGACCTATACGATCTTGTTGCGGTTGCAGCTAGTCTTGACTGGATCATCTTCAAATTCGCTCCCTAATGCTTGAATTACACAGTTAATGAGCACTTTTGTTCGAAGTTCAGAACCAAGAACAAAGGCAAGCTCCAACAAATAAAAAGAAGCGAGGGGGACTTTCTAGAGAAGAGAATATGTTTATGTGGAGACACGTGTCCTAAACTATTGACGTGGCAATAGCATGTCGTGCCTTGCTGTATTTTAATGTCACTTCTTTATAGTCATCTTTTCTTTGTGTATCCATTGTGAGAGAGGCACCTCGAAGTTTCTTCCTGCTTCTGCATTTGAAGGAAGCAAGGCATCCGCTCGAATTCTCTAGTAGAAGTGGGGTCGATCCAATCCTCTAGGGTTGGTTTTTAGCGTGAAATGATTAACAAGCAGAGGCCCATGAAGCCTGCCTGTTCTTCCCCTCACGTAAGCATGCTGGGTCCTCAGCATGTGTTTGATGGATCTATTCAGCGGGCTCAGGAGAATAAAAGTTATAAAGAAATATAAATGAGATTTAAAAAAAAAAAAAAAATATATATATATATATATATATATATGACAGGTGAGGCCTTGTATAATTTTTATTTTATACTTGAGCTCTTTCTTAAATAAAAGCAATCTTCACTTATTCTTGGAATCTTTGTTAAATAAGGTCTTCAATCATTGCTTAAATAGCCATTAGCTTAAACGGGGCACATCCAAGTGCTAAAGAGAAGTCAATGAATTGAACTTGAGAGTGCTTGATCACATTTTATTCAATGCTGCAGATCTCATATAGCTTTTAAGTTCTAATAATATCCATTATCTAAAGCGGCATCACATAACAATTATAAGCGGGATCGTATAATAATTATGGGTAGTTACTTTTAAACATGAAATGAATTATTTGGCAAGTGTCGCCTGCTGCTAGAAGTGAATCATGTAAAATCAGGACTCAAATGGTGTTTCATGTCCTCTCGTCTATTTAGAAGAAATCGGGGCTCGCTCTGCCTAAGTTCATCAAATGGCCGAAGAAACCAAATCACATTTTTCATGTCTCCATGCTAATGGAAGGAGCTCTTGGGCTACCGTAAATTTATATTCTTTAGAGTTGCAATCATTTGGGCATTGACGGGCATCTCCTTGTTCAAACTGCTGGATTTCGTTCGGTATCCCGAATGTTTAACGATGAACACAAGAATCTAATGTGAAAAGAAATCATTGTTTGTATTCATGTAAGTGCTTGATCATTTTGCAATTTTACACGTTGCAATTTCCCCATAAAAAAACATTGAATATTGATTGGGGTTGAAACTTGAAGACAACTAGAAAGCTACGCAGAAGAAAAATGCTTTCCTTCATCTTATCCTAAGCACGGACCAAGCCACAAGATAAGGCCATCAAGAGTATGGCAGCCTGTTCTTCCTCTCCCAGTTTTCTCTTCCAATCTTCCTGCAATATCCCATCTCTTCTAAAACCCATCAAATCTAGCTTCAATGAAACTCCTAGCTTACTACTATTGCTACTTTTAGCAATCTTATTTTTACTCCTCTCCGCTCCTCCTTTGTCCGACCCAAGAAGTGCTCTCCTCTTCTTCCTCTGTCTGATCCCACATGCATTGCACAGTGTCTGCAAATAATAAAAGTGTACATTATTAATAAAGCTAATCAGAATCACAATACAGAAACTCAAGGAAGATGATCATTTGCAAAGTGAATAATTACACACACCCTGGGACCAGCCGGACCGCCTCGCCAACATGGGGTTCTTGTAGTTTGGCAATCCATGCATCTTCTTTTGATCTCGTTACCCTTGCTTGATTGAGCACTATCCATGTCCTCTGACTCTGATCCCTGTTTAAAAAAATCGAGGACATTAAGTAACAAGTAAACCGAGCAATAACCATCACTAAGTTAAAAAACTAAAAGCTATGGAAAAAGGATAAGATCACTCACTTTTGTGTTAAAATCCATGATCAGTGCAGACAGGTTATGCTAGAGACTGAAGACAAGCACTTCAAAATAAGTGCTGTATGAGATAAGTTAAGATTCAACAGACATGAGACTTGGAGGAAGAAGAGAGAGGCAAGTGTGTCTCAACTCAAAGAGACCTAAAGCGAAGAGAGCAACAGCATACAAAAAAACATTCTCATTAGGTATTGAAGGAGAGATATAAATGCAGCGAGGGAGGTGTTAATAGGAAAGAAGCTGAAGAAACATGGGAATGTGAAACAGGGCACTTGAAGAGGCTTGCAAATATAATAACAGCTGCCTCGTTCAAGAATCAAGACGGCTAGTTTTCTACCGTGGGGGCTGCGGCGCAGAAACCCTAATTCAAATTTTCTTTAATAGACTAAAATACCCATATGTGGTTGATTCCAGGACCATAACGTTTTTTTTAGGACAATTTTAGAATTCATTAATTAAAAAAATTGTATTCTAAATAACATTTCATGAAAATTTTAAAAATATATATTTAAAATTATTTTATATATATTTAAAATTTTTATTATAATCAGTACTATTAAAAATAAATTTTTAAAAATAAATATATATTATCTTAATATATTTTCAAATAAAAAATAATTATTATAACAATTACAAACACCATTTTATGATCACAATCAGTAACAGAAAGTTTAGTCACCCTCCATAATCCAAAGATTTTCTTCTACCCTTTTGATAATAGTTGTTTTCAAAATAGTTTTTTTTTTAGCAATGTTGTGCATTTCATATGAAATAACGTGGAAATTGTTATTTTTTTAGCGTTGATTTATCATTTAATAACTTTAATGTCTACAATTACCCATTTATCATTCACGACATGTATTTTTAATATATATATATATATATATATATATATGATTTTTTTCTCTTGAGAAAACATCATACATTAAATGATAGATTCCATTAATAGATTTATAAATTCAATATTTGAAAACTTTTAAGAAATGATTTGGTGATTGTTTCTCAGTTAATATTTTCCCTAAATGCCAAAAAGAAAAAATTTCCAATAAAGATACAATTCGCAGGCGAATGTGAAGTTGAAGGAAGAATATTACAGCAAAGAAATAAGTTCTATTTTGCTTTGTTTTCCATTAAAATAAGAAATCCACTCGATTTTGTGCAACAGGAAAGATACCCTTCTGCACTGATCACACAGTTTTTTTTTTTTATACTGGGACCCCAGATGCCAAAATCAAGAGACGTTTGAACTTTGATGTATAAAAAGCATAGAGCACGCTATCAAATCACTGCACAGAAGAAATTAAGGATTGAAAGCAAGAAATGCCCATGGCTCCAAGCGAAAGGTGAAGATGGACATTTTGGTAAATGGGTTGTGACAGAGACAGTGAGATGAAGCAGAATCAATACAAGATGCCACCTTTGTCTCTTTATAACAGTTGTAGATGAGAGCAGTGGGAGGGAAAGGAAAAGGTTATGACAAAGCTTGAGGTTGTAATGAAGAGATAACGATGGAAGAAGAGACAAAACCCAGGCCACCGATTCTGGACCAGACGCAGCCAGCCATTGTCCTTAGCTTGATAAAACGAAAGGAAGGAACATCCTGTGATTGTTTGCTATTGATGGTTTTTTAGATGGCGCTTGGTTTTACTCGTGTCTTACACCACAAAAATATATATATTATAGGAATAAATATCTCCTCATTGTGTTTGTTTATAGAAAATGGTTTTTGAAAAATTACTTTTAATTTTGTTTTATATTTATTTGTTATTAGAAAAATTGATCAACGAAAACTTTCCAATCAAATGAAAATTTAGATTAATTTCCAATAAAATATGTTTTTTTTTTATTTTGGATGGAAAACACTTTTTAGAAATTATAAAAATTTTAGAAATGTTATATTATTTGTTGATTATATCAAATTTGGTCCTTAAACTTTTAATTGCTATAAATATTTTATTTTGAATATTTTTTTTCAATTTCATCCCTTAATTTTTATATTAATTTTGGTCCTCATTTTTATAATTGTTATTTGCTTTTTTCTTATCATTTTTTAATTGAAACTTTTTATCTATCAAATTCGATCCTCATTTTTTTTATTGTTACTTATTTTATTTGAAATAATTTATGAAATATTAATTATTATTATGTTAATTTCATTATTTTTCAAATTTTTTTATTTTTTTAGATTTTATCTCTATTATTTTTTTTATTTGAGATTATTTATAAAATTATATTTTTTTCAATTTTATTCTCATTCAACTTTTTAATTTGTAAGATTTGTTCCTTATTGTTTTAATAAACTTGAAAAAAATAAAACATTAATAAGTTATTTTTTAGCTTATTTTTCACGACATAACCAAATAGTAGAAAATATTTTTCAAATTATTTTTCATTATACTACCAAATATCGAAAAATAATTCACTTTCTTGCAATTCACTTTTCAAAAAAAAAACTAATTTTCAGTAAACAAACGAGGTTAGTTAGAGATGAGATAAATAAATAAAAATAAACTTGTTTTTTTAGACTGTTTTAATATATATATATATATATATATATATTATTTTAATATATTTATAAACAAAAAATACTTTAAAAATAACCACTATCACAATATCAACGTAAAATATAACATAACAATTCCAAACATGCCGTTGTATATTAATGTTATTGCTGATTTATTTTTATAAGATGCCTGATTTTTAGTATTTTTAAATTTTTTTTATGTTTTAATATCAAAAATAATTTTTTTTAAATATATATATTATTTCAATATATTTTTAAACTAAAAAAATTAAAACACAATTATTATCCTAATATTAAACACAATACCAAACGTCGCTGTATGTTGATGCTATTGCAGATTTTTCTGTATGAGATGCCTAAACAATTATTGGCTTTACCGATAATAATTGAATGATTGAGTCACGACATTGAACTCCCGCTCGTACCGCGGAAAAGAACTGTCCTTCGAAGTATCACGAGTCCACAAGCAATGCAAAAGGCCAAAACGGTGTTTGTGTCGCGGCAGAAAGCTGCTTGCTCCTCGATAACACGGGACCATGTCTGCAACCATTTCATTGAGTTCCGCCTTCGGAAATAACATGAATGGTAGCATAGATCACTAGGATGTGCAAAATACTTGTTCTTCTTGCATTAGGGACGAAACACTTGCTACTGTCCTTTGTTGTATTGTGGATGGCAAGCAGGAACACTTCTCTTTTGAAATTCAAATTCTTCAGAAATTTATGAGCAGCGGTGTTGTCCTCTACTGTGTTCAAATTGTATGGACTCTCTTTTGGAATGTAAGAGTGAAATACTAATTAATGGCTGCAAAACTAAACTAAATTAAAAGATCAGCTCACTGCTTCAGCCTCTGTCATTAGTAATTTACATCAAATAATTTAGTCAGGCCATCTAAAGTCTCATGGAGAGAGTCTTGGGTGCAAAATAAAATAAAATAAAATCTGTACCAGTTAGTGATACACGACAGATTGAGCAAATTAGACGCTTCTTGCTTTCAGTGCTTCAACCTATCCCTTTGTCCAAGTTTTGAGCAAAGATCAGCAAGGAAGGAGAAGAGAGCACCCATGAAGAACATTAACCATGACAATACGAACACTGCCCAGTCCTGGAGGTTTTTCTTTGGAAAATGCCCCCTGTCTGAGATGAGCAATGCCCGGTATACAGCTTCAGCTAAGGCATACGCTGTAACCGGATCAGATTCTTCTGCGAGAAATCCATATTCTGTGAGGCAAACAATGTCATACACTCCATTAGTCTCTGATATTCCTAGACGCTCGCATAATCTGAGCCTGACGTCGATCCTCTCTTCGGTTGTCAACAAGTCACCATGTGTCAGGATCAAAATAGGATTCTCGTCTGCGAGCAAAATGGAGCCAATTAACTTGCATTATTTTGCATGCTAAGCATTCCCATATAAAGTTGTCTGTTCTTGCTAAATTGTACGGTCACAAAAAGCTCAGAATTTATATTTAATTTTACGCACAGCCAAATGAAACTACTTCTGTGTCTGTGGCAAAGCTTTATTTAGAGCAACATGGTTATGTTAAGTATGATTGAAAATTCACTCAAACAGTAACGGGATAAGAAATAAACGCAGCAGAGAGTATTAAAGCTATGGTGCAAGCAGGTAGGGGCAAGGCAAACTGCAGAATGAATTCAAACTCTTCTGAGTCAAGACCAGGAAAAAAGGAAGAAAAAACTGATAGAAACATGTTTGACAATCCACAGCATCTGAAAAGACAATTGCATACTCCAATAGATACGTAATTAAATGTACTGAAATTGAAAGTAAGAACTAAGTTCTCTTTCTGCTATGATGTAAATATCAAGACCATCGTCAGCTGCAGCAGTCAAAGCTTAGTGCAGATAAATAATTACAATAGCTCTAGTAAGTACAGTAGCGTAAAGTGCACGTACAAAAAAGCTTTGATATGATGTTTGATGCTTCACGAGTCTATGTGTATTGGTCCCTTTATTATAATGACAGGAATTAAAAAAACAATTGGTGTTGTCCGAGCTGTCATGGCTGAATGTCAAAATGATAGCACCTTAAACGAAGAATTGATGGTAAAGACTAAAGCTTACTGCATTTTCTCAAAGCAGGGGAGTGGAAGAGTTCTCTTGTGGCTTCTAATGGCTTCGAATCACTAGCTTTTGAGGCTTTATGGACCTCTGCTATGTTAACCACCACCATTGGAATATTTACTGTCCGTAGTACAAACTTTGAAGATGACCTCAAACCAACAGTTTCTGTGTCGGCTTCCAGCAATACATCATCACCTGATCTCAGGCACAGCTGGTTATGGTGAATCCCATCACTCATCCAACTTGACAATTCCTCAAGAGCATCACCAATTTTACCATAATTAAAACCTCTAGAATCGTACACACAAAACCCACCTTGCATTGATCTCATTACATTGTGCTCTTCCATGTACATGGTGGTGTATTTGGTAGCACCGCCTACAAATAAAAAATCAAATTAATAGTTGTGCTGCCAGAAATGTTTCATACTCCACAGTTTTGCAACTCTTTGGAGTATAAATGCAAACTCACGGCTGTGCTATGCTCTGCACAATAAACTTACCAGATGAAGTTCGAGCAAAAGGTATGAGTCCAGACCGACCAAAAACACTGTACATAAGGTTCACAAGTGAGCTCTTGCCAGAGCCAGATAAACCCACCAAGAGAATAGTGATTACTGGTGGAATGTCCATCTCTTCCTTCTTGAGACCTCCTGTGGGCACCCAGAAATCACCTGAACGATACATTTGCAGCTTGTATCTGAGCTCATTGAGTCCTTCATGAGCAATCAAAGCCAGTCTCTCCAACTCTTTAAGAACTCTGAGTCTTGGTGTAAGGCTTGCGATGTGAGGGAGGTCGAGCTTAAGCCTGACACATTCATCAAACTTTGCTGCCGATCTCCACCAACAGTAGCCCAGTCTTGACAATTGGCACTCATCTTCATCATTGGAAGAGAGCTGACTCTTCATGTCTATGGGACTCAACTTCAGCAAAAAAAGGTGGCAGTAATTTTATTTTATTTTGGACTTTTGAAATTGAACAGTTTGATATTTCTACCATGAAGGCTCTATTGCAAAAGAGAGATACGAATCGAAGGGACAAGGGAATTTTCTACCACAAGGCTGTGTTTGTCCAAATGAGTACTATTTTGCTCACGGGTTTTCCACTAGTTGGCTGTTGCGAAGGGCTATTTCCAGACTTTCTGGCACTTGTGGTGGAGCAGGTTGAGAAATGGTATCCCATATTACCGAAATACCCACGTTCCTCCCGTTCAATACCATCAGACTTGCTGGATATGAAGGTATTTTAGTCCCAACGACCCTGTATTGGTAGGGAATGGGCAGCGTACTGTTACAGCGCTACGTCTAGATAAACATTTGGACGTTATATACATAGCAGACGGTCACAGGACGGACGTTCCTTCTCCTGTCCAATCAGCCATGTCGCTTTCAGCCTAACACGTGGCTTGTAATCCATATTCAACCAAAGCTCTTACTGCACATTTATTGGTTTCGCACATGCCCTTGCCATTTTAGATTCTTGCAAGGATTCTGTCAATAATTAAGCAGCCGTGCGGATTAGGCTGATTTCGAAAAATGCACTTCCTGGTTCTCTCAAATGCGCTTGTGTGCATATGTTAAACACATGCCTGCTGGTGTGTGTTAAAATGACCAAAAGCACAGGCAAAATGAGCAGAGTGCGCAAGGGATATCATCTTTCTTTAGAGAAAAGAAAACCATGCAGAAGGATATCATAGGCCTAAACAACTAAGAAATAAAGCAGCAAAACAGATGAGAAACATGGTTATCAGGAGATAAATCAGGTTTTGCCGCGAATCAGAATGCAATAATGGTAAATTTTATATCATAAATTCTTGTTTTTGTTTCACGGACAACAAAAATTGCCCCCTCGAAACTGAAAATTGAAACATTTTCTAATAGAAAGGCAATCCTTAGATTCCAAACTGTTCTGAGAAGACCTTAAAATGAAGAACATATAGCAACGCGTATCCTTCCAATCATCGCTCTAACTTGTAAACCCGACAGACGGATGCAAGCTGTGATGAGCAGCTTCATCCAAGGCATGACGAAATAATGCCCAGCAAAATAAAAATGAGAAAAAGGAAAGAAAAAAAAGATTCAAAACTTTCTGTAGATTCCACCAGCAATGGCAATTCTTGACTCTTCACAAACATAAAACATCTCTGTAACAGAGCATCTTTTGAACCGCATAGCCAGAGAACGATCCTATGGCATGTGACTTCCCTATCCAAAAATAACAATCATTGATTTAAACCTGGACACTCAGCTTCATTCCACCATGAACTTTAGGTGCTGCAAATGTCTGGCACAGAAAAGGTGACAGTACGAATTAACCTTTGCCATAAATTAGTGTGTATCAAAAAGTGATTAAGGAAATAATCCTAAGACTACAATAAAATCGGAGGAAAGCGGTAAAGTTACAATAAATTGTAGAGCTTTATAAAATGATAATTTACTCTCTATGATGATGTTTTACGAAATATAGAGATGCAATCAACTGCAAATATCAAGACTATCTATAGATTTTTCAATATTTCAATCGGATATCAAAACAGGTATGTAGTTTCACATGTGACTTCTATTAGTGCAGTTAACACAGGGTAAAAAGTTGAAGGCATCCCCCCGCATGTGTAGAAACTAAACAAATGAGAGCACAAGACAGGTAAATTCAGAACTAATATCCACAAACTTACACATTCCCAGCCAACTAATTGGGAAATGCCAGACCTCGATCTTTGCAAGAATATCGATAGAAAAACAAGCACAAACAAGCAATCCCTATTACACAGGAATTGCTCAGCCTTGGTGTGAAATGTTAACTGTCCAGGAGGTGCCTTTGTCACTTGTAAAGAGAAATTGTACCTAGAACTTACGAACTGGGTGAGAGAAGTTGTATACCTTAAGTGAATTTAAATCCATTAGAGGAAACAGGAACTTCGGTCCCACCAAACTGAAATCCAGATTGGGAAGCATCACCTGGTGGAAATGCCTCAAAGTCATCACCATCTTCCACCCAATATGTCTCAAGAATCTTCACTGCTTTCTCATATATTTCATTGTTGTCATGACTCTGAAGGTTCTCAATCTTTTCTAAACCCTCAACATCTTCAATCATTTGGGTATACAGATTTGCATTTCCTGTGTTGCCCAAATTCTTTTTAGCTTCCCCAACCTTTAGAATGTTCTCTAGCCCTTCTAAGCAAACCGTGACAATTCTTGGGTCAGGACAAATCAAAAGATCACATAATGGCTTGATGCACCCCTGGTCCACCAGAAACCTACAATGCGCAAATAGAATTGAATCTTTTAACTTACACATAAATCAAAATAAACAATTAATGGAGAAGAATGTCATGAAAGAGAAAAAAGATACTTGATTTGTTCATGGCTTCCACCAGAAGTTGCATTTGAAATTGCCCAAGCAGCCTCTTTCTTGATCTCAAATTCAGCATTTTGAAGCAATTGGACAAGAGGGCCAATAATACCTGCTTCAAGTACAGCCTGCGCAATTTGCAAATGCAAGTCTCATGCAATGAACATAACAACAAATAGGCGATAAAAACATCTAATAGAGAGTTGAAAGTCTTTTTTTTGGTAGATTATCTGTAGCCATCCTCAAGATATCCTCACTTCAAAACAATCATTGGATGTAAACAAACTGAGGGTACATAAAACAATCATCAACTCAGAATTTTAAAGCAATTGAGACAGGGGACAAATAACTCCATTTTACCAGATGGGCAAGAAAACAACATAATAATAGCTCCAAAAAACTTTCTGTAAATTCCCGTATCCCTCAAAATATCTAAGCTTTAAATAATCAGAAGATTACAGACATTGTGACAAAATTTAAGGACATAGTAATTTTCATCCAAACCAGGGATCCACTGATGATATTTAATGAGTAGTCTTGCTCACCTGTATCTGATTTGCATTTCCAGCTGTGACGTTTGAGATTGTCCAGCATGCTTCCTTCTTGATGCTTTTCTTGTAATTATTTGTCAGCAAGTTCAAAAGACATGGGAGAGCTTGATGGTTTATCATACACTGAAATCAGGAATGACACAAAGCATTACATCATTGGCTCAGAAGCCAACATATCTTCAAGTCATGCAAACATGTCATACATGCAACATATCAGACCTCTAAGACATGCTGTAGATATCATCTGATGATTAATCGAGGTATGCTGAAAATTATAAATGATATCATCTAAGTAATTCTTAAAAAAAAAATTATTGAGACCTTTTTCTCCTCTCTGGGATATTTTTGGATAAGTTTATTTGAGTTATCTCATTTCATAGTGCCATTTGGCAAGCAGGCAGTTGGGGAATGTTACACGCCTTTGAGCTTTTCAAATCTCTAGAATTTCGTTTCTGAATGGGTTCCAATTTTTTTTTCCTGGTTAACATGCAAGATCATTAGCTCTGCCAAGACATAAATGCAGACTTCATCTCAACCAAAAACCACTACTCGTTCAAGCATGTTTCTTTCAGAAAACAGAAACGAATAGTCACTTCCTAAAAAATTAAGGCATGTCTGCACACATCTCAAAATAAAAGCGAGACATGAATTCCATAACACCATAAAATAGCCTCCTAACAAGAATTAGACTACATACTCAATGGAGAGATTAGAAAATAGATTGATTTCATAATCTTCCCTAGTCATGAGTTTATACTAATTCTTCCACTTCAAAGCTAAACTTAAAGTTTGTCTGAAGCATGTCCACATTGTTGGGGAAGGAAACAATCTGATGTTTTGTAAATTTGGAAATTTTATCAAATCTCTCAAGTTGGTCTCCATCCAATTGAGACCTTCGCGTACAGGAAGTTTCACTCAGATTCAAGTCAACGAAAAAAAAAACCTACTCTGTACTGTTTGGAATCTCATCTATTATAATGGCTAGTCAAAAGCTGGAGGAGGGTGGTTGTGGGTGTAGACACCATAGAACCTTTAGACCCATCCTTATCAACAGCCATCAAATATGAATGCATGACAAGTATTGACTTGAAAACTATAAAACGTGACAAGTATTGATTTCAAAACCAGAAAACCATAAGCAACAGCTGAAACAAACCCATTACATGCTATCAGAATTAGTGCAAAACAGCATGCCAGGTTGTAATGATAAGTTGTGAAATTGTATAGAAAATGCCAACTAACCTAGAATATTAAAGCATTAAAGAAAAAAAAGCATGTCCATCTATATTTTCAATCTGTACATCTAAAATGAGCAATGCAGACACGTACAAGTATTTCCATCTTCCAAGATCAGTACAAAACTGTCAGAGGAGTATGTGATTGGTTTTAAAATAAACAAAACCATGCCAATTATGAACTCATGACTAAAACCAGGGGAAGAGAAATTAAGCAGTAAGATAAATAAATAGAAAAATAAAGGTATAAGTATAACCAATACCTGAGTCTGCATGTCATCTCCAGTAACAATATTTCCAACTGCACGTAGCGCAGGGATGAGCACTGTTGGAGATGGATGACTGAAAACAGAAAATGCACAGAGCATTTCAACTTTCAGAAGCAAATGCCAGGAAAAAGAATCATCTGACACATATGAAGACAGAGCTTATAACTCACTGTAAAAGTTCAACGAGACGGGGGCAGACCCCAGCCTCAATAACAGCTTGGATTTTCTCATTGGATCCATCTGAGAGATATGACAGTGCCCAGCATGCATCTGTGAGGACTTCGTTGTCATTTGAATGTATAAGACGCTCAAGAGCTGGGAGAGCAGGTTTTGTCTGCTCATTGAATTTCAACAGCACATAAACTAGTAGCAATTAACAAATTGGGAATAAAGTACTGGAACTGCATTTAAACAGTCTATCTTGAAAATCAAACCTGGTCAAACAAAGGTTGGGGCTTGCCCCTGCAGAAGTTCGATAATGTCCAAGTTGCATTTCTTAACATAGAAAGCTTTGCATGTTCATTGAATTGTGCAAGCAAATGCATCAAAGCCCCATGACCAAGGACTAGATCACGGCATTTTGGTGAGTCACCAGCAACATTTCCTAATGCCCAAACAGCCTATAATCCCAGCAAAATGTAAGTTTGCCATTATCGAACCAATCAAGAAATAATCACGATGGCCCCTTGACATTACTTGAAAGAAAAATAGATTACATAAAATAATATAACATCTACCTGTTCCCTGACATCTTCAGCTGGAGAACTTAAAAGTTTGACAAAAATCGGGATTGCCCCATGGTCAATTACAACCCTGGTGTTTTCTGATGTCCCAGAAGCAATATTCGTGAGCGCCCAAGCCGCCTCGAACTAAAATATAACATTGAAAAAAATACAACACGACAATTAAAAAGAAAAGAAAAAAACTAAACCGGCAGGTATAATAGATACAGCAGCAGTTATAATGAAGCCCTGTCCAAAACTTAGAGTAACAAAGATCTAGCACGAATCCAAACCTGAAGCTGTGGAAAATCATCCCTTGCAAGAAACTCGATGAAGCGGGGGACAACCCCTGATTGTATAACTTCATTGATGGGAGGACTGCGTTCTATTGAGAGCAGCTTTCGGAAATGAGTAGTTCCCTCAAACTGTATATTCTTGTCATCTGACCAAACACCAGCAATCATTGCTGGAAGAGTGTCTAGCTGCCATCAGATTAATTTAACAAAACCATCAGCTCCATTAAAAAAAAGATTTTTTTATTTAATAATTATCGGTAACAAATGATGATTCAGGATTGATCCAACAAATTATTAAATCAGGGAACAATTCAACCTAACTATCCACAAAAAGCAATGAGAAAAGGTAAAGTAAAGAAACAAAGAATACCGGCTTATCAGAAGCGGAAATGTTAAGAGAAGAGGTGACTTGTTGCTGTTGTTGGGCCTGAAGTCCCTCACGTCGCTTCTTAAGCAAGCTTTCTTCTCTCTTATTCTTTCGGATCTCCACCAGGTTGTCTTCCCTTCTTCTCCTCCCTTCATCTGCATCCACCGCCACCTTGTACTTGTTCCTCCTCACCTCCACTCTCGCGTTCGGCCTCAACGACATGTCGTTTTGATTAGCACTGCACTGCACTGTAATGTGGATGTTACAGTGAGGGAAGGGAAGGGAAGAAGAGGAGTGGTAAAAGTGAGGAATGTGGTGGGGGGGTTTTGGGATTTCTATTTGAATGGACTTGGAGCCAGAAGGGTGGTGCTATTATAGAGGTTTTTCAACTACCGACGCTTGGGAAACAGGGCTTAGATTTTGTTCTTATTAACGAGACCACCATTGGTTTTTTTCGAATTTGAAGGAGAGGGAGCTCTAACGGACCTCCGCCGCCGTCAATCTTTATTCCTTTTCTGCCGCTGTAGATAATATTATATTTTATTAATTTTGTCTACGATAAAAATAGTATGTGAAAAGAAAATGAAATTAAAATAAAATAAAATGGGTGGACAAATTAAATCAGTAGGAGTAATCTATGATATTTCAGTAGAGATGGAGATAGATGCATTTAAAGGGAAATTGGACTTTAATTACGTATTGTGTTCGTTACTAAATTCCAATATAGTTAAAGATAAAAAAAAAAATCAATATAGCTTAAGTCGTGTATTCTTGTTCAATTTTTTTTAAAAAAAAAAAGAAAGAAAGAAGAATTGGCAGCACATAACCAAATAAATTGGAAAATATTTTTAACGACACTTCTAAAATTTCACATTTTTATATCTATACGATCAACTATTATTTATTAAAAAATTATAAGAAAATATATATATATATATATATATATATATGCAAATTACATTTTCATTCCGTTAGCTGGTAGCAAGTAATAATTTTTGGACCCTAGGTTTGCGTATCGGTAACATTTCACTCTTGTTATTTGAAATCCTCGCCGTAAAAGATATTTATACCGTTGCGCAAGTACGATTACTTTCGTAAGGAATTTAAAAGAAAAGGAAAATAACATTGTTTTTATGTATTGTTTGAAATTATAATAATAGTTATTTTTTAAAATATTTTTTATTTATAAGTATATTAAAATAAGATTTTTTTTATTTTTAAGAATTATTTTTAATATGAACATGTCAAAATAATCTAAATATATAGAAAAAATAAACTTAAAACAAAAAAAATAAAAATATTCAAAAACATATTTTTTTAATTGTAAAAACAAATATACTCTTGGTGGTTAGTTGATCATCCTAGTAAGTTTCAATTTCTGTCGAGGGATCTTGTTCTTATTGGTAATGATATAATTATGATTACTTTAAATTAAAAAATCTTGCATTAACCTTTCGCCTCACATGTCAAAGTTGGGGTTGAACAAGGGTTTGTATAAAATGAATATTAATTTTTTTTTGTTTTTGTATTTTAAGAAATATTTTTTTTAATTTAAATTTTTTATTTATTTCAAATTATTTTTAAATATTTTTAGATCATTTTGATGTACCAATATCAAAAATATTATTTCAATTTATTTCCGAATTAAAAACATCTTGAAAAACAATCATTGTTATATTCTCAAACACATATCTTTATCAATTTTAATTGGGATTATCTTGACATCATTGATTAAATATCTCATAAATTTAAAAATTATAAATTTATAAAATGTAAAAGGAAGGTAAACCAAGGATTTTAGAATTCAATCATGTTATTTACAATGGACGTTATAATTAACAATCGTTACCATACTTTCGAATATCCTTTAAAAATATCTTTGTTAATTTTAATTAGAATTATCTTGACACCGTTAATTAAATATCTCATAGATTTAAAAAATATAAATTTTTAAAATATAAAAGGAAGATAAACCAAGGATTTTAGAATTCAATTATGTTACTTAGAATGGATGCGACAATTAAATTTTTTTTCCTGATTTTGTTACTAGTTTTGAATATTACTAGTTACATGACCCCCGCGATACCGCGGGTCAATTATTTTTTGCATCTCAAAAAAAGCTAAGATCTAAAAGTGTTAGGTCTTTCTGTAAAGTTATATCCAAGAGTCTTATATTTGGTTGCAATGCCTGATTCTATAGTAATATTTATAATATTAATAATAACATTAAACTTGCATGACCCAAATTTAAGTGGGTTTAACTGCAATACCAGACCCAATAGCATTGAACGCGGGTCTAGCTACAAAGTCGTGTCATAAAAATATGATAATTAAATAGATTAATTAAAAAAAACAAAAAAAAATTCAACAGGAAGAAAAAAACTAATGAAGAAAAAAAAAGAAAATATAAATTAACTGGGTTAACCTTTCAAACCAGGTTAACCCGTCAAACCTTGGATTCGCGTCGTGAAAGTTTGATAACTAAATATGAAAAAACAAATTAATAGGTTAACCCAAAATTAATTGGGTTAACTCGTCAAATCAGGTTAACTCGTCAAACCCGGAATCCGTGTCATACAAGTTTGATAACTAAATAGAAAAAAATTTAACATTAACAATGTAAATTAAACAAAAAAAATTAATTAAAAAGAAAAAAAAAAGCAAAAAAAAATCCCAAGTTAACTTGTCAAACCAGGTTAACCTGGGATCCGTGTCATGAATGTTTGGTAATTAAATAAAAAAAAAGTGAACGTTAACAAACTGAATTAAACGAAAAAAATTAATTAAAAATTAAAAAAATTAAAAAAAATATGAGTTAACTCATCAAACCATGTGAACCTGTTAAACCCATGATCTGTGTCATAAAAGTCTGATAACTAAATAAAAATAATAATAACATTAACAAACTAAACTAAATAAAAAAAATTTATGAAAATAAAAAACAAAAAAAAATTAACGGGTCAACCCAAAATTAACTTGGTTCACCTGTGAAACTCATGATATGTGTCATGAAAGTCTGGTAACTAAATAGAAAGAAATTTAACATTAACAAACTAAACTAAATGAAAAAAATTAATCAAAAAGAAAAAAATGCAAAAAAACATTTATGGGTTAACTTGTCAAGTCAGGTTAACTTGGTAAACCCGGAAAACGTGTCATGAAAGTCTGATAACTAAATAAAAAAAATTAAACAAAAAACAATTGTTAAAAAAAAAACAAAGAAAGAAGCAAAATAATAATAATAATCCTGAAATACATAAAAAAACAGCTAAAAAAATTAAGACAACTTAAAAAAAAAAACTAAAGCATCAGTGTTTTACTGTGGACTGCATTGTGCAGTCCACAGTAAAACACTGATAACTTTTAGTATATGTTTTAATAGGAGATTGTGAAATCTAATTGTTTTGCTACGCGTTATTGATAAAAATAAAAATAAAAAACATGTGAACATTATGGCAAGATTTGAATCATGTTATATACGTGATTTATTTATTTTTGTTGATTGTTATAGATTAAGAGCGTGTTTGGCAGTGTGGTAGCGGTTGCTTTTAAAATAACTTTTTGTGCTAAAATACATGACAATGATGTTTTTTCATTTTTTAAAAATCATTTTTGATATCAACACATCAAAACGATCCAAAAAGTATAAACTGCACTCAATTTTAATAAAAAAAAATGAAAATTTTGAAAATATAAGTTGAATCGCGGAGCCAAACGGGCTCTTAAGTGATAAGCTATCTTCGGCTGTGTATCTGCCACACAATAATATCATAATTACCATTTAAAAAGACGTGGAATCTATAGTATTTTAGACTCTGGATTATGAGATGCTAATATTTTATTTAATTTTTAAAAAAAAAGGTTGATAGTTGAAATGAAAATCTATATTCACTTGTTAAAATATTTGAGTTTCATTAAATTTTATTTATTTTTTAATTTTAAATTAATATTTTTTAAATATTTTTATATTATATTATTTTGATATGTTAATATCAAAAATATTTTAAAATAATATTTTGATGCATTCTAAATAAAAAAATATTTTTAAAAATAACCTTAATTATATTCTCAAATAAACACTTAAACGTGAATTAGCCAGACGTTATGCCCTGACAACCTTATATTTTTACTCACATGAAAATTTATATATTTTGTTTTGCATTTCAAATTTTATTTTTGTTCCTGTGATTCCGTGATTCATGGATGAGATTTATTAATTTCATGTTTTATTATTTTTGGGATGTAATTTTAGGTGATTTTCAATATATTTTTTAAAATAATAGGTTGGGTAATCATATTGATAAATATCAAAGTTCTCAACTTAATAGTTTAAGTTATTAGGTAAAATCTCACTATATAATTTATATTATTTTCTAATACATTCTCTAGAGTAAAAGTTATTTATGCTAGAAACTTGTACAAACTCATATTACCTTGTACTTAATTTTTATTATTGGATTAATAAGATTCAAACTCGCGACTGTTTGATTATTAAAGCTTTGATACTATATTAAAAAATCATTATAATAGGTTAAGCTGTTAAATGATATCCAATATATAATTTATATTAATTTATAAAAATAAACAAAGAACTCTAATTAAATACGATGCAAAATAAAATGATAGTGGTAGATTTTACAGCTCAGGTTCGCGGTAGCCTTGTCACGTGACATGAAGTTGCTTGGTATTATAATAATAATAATTTTTTAAAATACATGTTATCTAAATATATATAAAAATAATATGTTTTTATTTTTAAAATTCATTTTCAATTTAGTGTATCAAAACTATTTAAAATACATTTAAAAAAATTAATTTCAATTTTTTTTTTCAAAAAACACGGTAACGCGTTGCCAAAGATGCCAAACTATCATCTGGAAACTCTCAAGAGATGGAGTAAAATGTATCGCACTCCCTTAGTTTATACAAATCAATTTAATTGTTCCGTAAAATATAAAACAATATAAAATAGTCCATTGACCAACAATTCACATCCTATTTTAGTAATTGTTTATTCCAAAATGCCTTCTTTTTCTTATTAAATTCAATAATCTTCCCTAATTTTCCTATCTTTTTTCTTCACTATTAAAAAAAAAAGAACTAGAAAATAACATGAATGAAAGATGAAACGAAGTAAGTTACAAATGAATTTAGCAATATAAGGATTAACTATAAATTATTTTGAAACCGCAAGAAACAATGACCAAGTTATGATAACTCCAGGTCCAGGTCCAGGAGCTACCGTGGAAGTGGTGAACGCGCATCCTGATTGGATCGAACTATTTTAAATGGGCCCACATTCGACCTGAATTAAGCCCATGCCAGTTGCCAAGCCCCAAAATCTTACGCTACATTTAACCGGGAGAGCACAGAAGATAAATCGGAGAACTAGAATAGCAGAAGACAAGAGAAGATAAGAGAGGGGGTACAAAATCAAGGCAATGGAGCAGAAGTTGTCCTCAGTGGCGAAGACTTTTACTCCTTCACCAATTCAAGAACTCTCCCATTTAGCTCAGAGAAGCAACGCTATCAACCTCGCGGAAGGATTCCCTGACTTCCCTGCTCCTTCCCACCTAAAAAACGCTGCAATTTCCGCCATCAATTCTGACTTCAACCAGTACAGGTGATTGCTTTTTCAATTTTCTGGAAGATTTTTTTTATTTCTTGGTAATATCATACGAGAGAGCCTAGCTGTTTTGTGAATTAAGGCATGTGCAAGGAATTTGTGACCACTTGGCGAATATTATGAAGGAAATGCATGGTTTAGATTTTGATCCTCGGACTGATATGGCTATTTGCTGTGGCCAAACCGAGGCATTTGCAGCCGCAGTGTTTGCTAGTATGTTGTGCACTCTAATTCTTTGTAAATAGTAGTCACTTATCCAGATGTTTCGCTTACTAAATTATTGTTCTGTTTGGACAGTAATAGACCCGGGCGATGAGGTTGTGCTATTTGACCCTTCATTTGAAACATACGAGGGATGCATTAGGATGGCTGGGGGAATACCTGTAAGTTTTTTATTTTTTTTAAATTTGGTTCTGAACTGTATTATCATGGTTAAAGAGTTTTGAATAATTGAAAATTATTCGCAGGTGTATGTTGCACTTGAACCACCTCATTGGACATTGGATCCTGACAGATTCATCAATTCTTTTACTGCAAGAACAAAAGCTGTAATATTAAACAGGTTAGAAATTCCAATCAAGGGGACAGTATTGTCTTTTTATTTTCTAAAAGGGTCTATTTGTTTCAAAATGGAGGTTCAATCGGCAACTTTTCATTGATTTTGAGTAAAAAAGTTGGTCATATTCTCGTAAACTATTCCTCGAAAGAATTCCTTACTGTCTGTAAAAAATTGTCTGTCTTGCATATTTGAATGTGTTGTTTGTTACCATGATGAGAATAAGAGCGAAATCAAGAGAGATATAAATTGAAAAGTGACAGACAATGCTAGGACAACAATTGGCCTAATTGAATGAAATCCAGGCAAATGCTCTTCCCAAAAACCTCACATTAATTGCTTGCAAAGTCACAGATGGAAAAAAGTTCTTTTGGATTATTTGATAGATCACCCAAGAAATTGCTTGATCAATAGCACACTCTGAGTCCATAACTATTGTTATAACCTCACAATTGATATTTAGCTATAAAGAAACTCAATCAAAATTTTAGCATGTTAAACGTGTGATTATTTAATTTGTTCACCATTTATTCCAAGTTACAATACTTTCGGATTTAGAGACTTACTAACATGAAATGGCACAGCCCTCATAATCCAACTGGCAAAGTTTTCACTAAAGATGAGCTTGAGACTATTGCTGGAGCTTGCTGCAGAAGGGATTGCATGGCTATAACAGATGAAGTATGACAATCCTTTTGCTTATTCCTGGGAAAATTAACTTGATTGGCTATAGGCTAGTCATTCATTAATTGGTGCTACTAATTCCTGCTCCTTCACCATCTCTGTGAAAACCCAATTTGCACAGTTCTTTCCACCTGTTGATTTGATCCCATGCATAATCTTCAAGTAATAAAACATGTAAAGGTTTTGTATCTCTGCCAATGATTTGTTTTTTTCTCCATATCTCTTCCCTTTCCGTAATTATGAGACTGATGCAAAAAAGAGATGGTATTTCCTTTTAGGTTACTATTTTGCCTTGTTCATAATAGTGATTTGAACTTGTTTGAACAGGTGTGGTTTTGGGCCTTTTGGCTAATATATGAAGCTACGGCATGATTTGTCATCTTGACCCTTGTAGACATTTGAACAGGCTTTGATTTGTTGAGGATGTTAAGGTTCTTGAAGCTCAAAATGTTCAAGACACATGTTAACGATGCATATGACGTTCAACATGTTTAGAAAAGTTCAGAAGTTTTTCTCTTAAATTATCATTGTATTTTCCTGCTAGTGTTAGTCAAAACGACTAGAAGCAAGAATGCATTGTTCCTCCTATGTCAGAAGGATTGTTTGTCTCCTGCAGGTATACGAGCATATTACATATGACAACATAAAGCATATATCCCTCGCCTCTCTTCCAGGAATGCAAGAGCGGACTATCATTACATCTTCCTTATCAAAAACTTTCAGTGTCACAGGTCAAAGCTGCCATCCGACTCAATTAAGTTATCCTCATAATTAGTTCATGCTGGAAAATCCAATTCTTTAATATGTGTGGGATTAAATACATCTCATTTTATTTATCTTCCTCTGTGCTCTCTACATCAAGTTTCAATTATGTCATAGATTTGCACTCTTACTTCTGTATGCTGTTTATTAGGATGGAGAGTGGGTTGGGCAATTGCTCCAGCTTTCTTTGCCTCTGCAATAAGAAACATTCATATTAAAATTACAGATTCTGCTCCAGCGCCTTTCCAAGAAGCTGCCTTGACTGCTTTGAGAAGCCCCCCAGAATACTTTGAAAATTTGAGAAGGGTGGGTACTTACAAGCTTTAACTGTACTTGGTTTTGGTGAAATGAGTGCCACAATATCTGTTTGAATAAATCCGAAGAGTGGTCCCTTAAAAGCTTCTGTTACACCTGGTTTCATGAAAGTGGTTCCTGCAACCGCTAAGTTTTTAGTACAAGAATGTTAGCATATGAATTTTTCTATTTATTGTAATTTATGCTGACAAAACATATCTTTTGATGCACAGGAATACGAATCAAAAAGAGACTACATTGTTCACTTGATTGCAGGAATTGGTTTTCAGATTAAGTTTAAGCCTCGGGGTGCATTCTTTTTATTTGCAGAACTTCCTGAAAATTACTTGCTTTCTGATGTAAGTGCTCTCTTCACTCTCTCTTTCTTTTTAGTAATTTCTTTGTGAGTGTTCATTACTTGTAGGCCTCACATGAGCAAATATTTGTAAGTGGTGTTCTCCCATCTGTTATCCTATGAAGTGTTAATTATCCATTTGGATTGTTTCAGGTAGAATATGTCAAGGAATTAATAAAACAAGCAGGGGTGGTGGCAGTACCAGGTTGTGGATTTTTTCACACAACTTTGTCTGCAGAGAAATTATCTCAGGTAGGTTGCAGTTACCAGGAGAGATACATCAGGTTTGCTTTTTGTAAAAGCAGTGCTACATTGGCTGCTGCAGCACAAAAACTTGCTGAGCTTTCAGATGCTATGGGGGGTGTCATTGGTGGGAAGAATGCATGATGTTCCATGGATCTAAAGTCACCGGGAGGCAATGTAACTTTTGTGGACCTTGGTGTGAATGACGATCTGGCTAATTTTATATTTGAACTTATCAAAGCCCTACGAAAGTGTTGGTATGGGGAAGTATTCTTTCAAATGGTGAAGAATCACTATCTGTCATCCTATCAGACAATTGAAAAAAATTCATCTAATCATGGTTACTTTTTTTTCCCGTGTTTGAGAGATGTGTTCAGAAGCAATCTGATCGTGTCCAAGGTGCTGGTGTTGGGGGTCCATATCATATGTTTACGATGGAGGGGTTGCATAGAATGTGGTGTTCCTTTCAAGCTTGGAAGTGCTTCCACCAGACAAAGCCACTAGTGCAGCTGCGAAACCTGCATTTCCTGCAATGGCTGTCTCCGTATAATTATTGGAGCGGATATCCTGGAAACCATTCCAGCTATCAGGGGACAGCAACCATGGCTTCAACAATAGTATTTGGATTTGGTTTAGGAATCAGGACTGTCCCTTCATTTCCGACCTATGCATCAATACTTGACCATGTTTTTTGGAATTGAAGAGCCTCTATGAGAAATGATCACAAAGCCTACAAGATAGCTCATGCTATAAGGGGTTTTGCTTAGGATGTAATCAATCTGACTCCTTGCAAGACTTCACAAAGCTTCATTTGAGTAAAATTTAGATCTGCAATGCCATCCTGGCGCCATTTTACCTTCGAGAGACATTGTATTTCGTAGCCATGAAAGCCGCTTTCACCATATATTGAAGAGGCCGTGGTCTTCCACGGTTTAATTTAATCAACCTTCTCTTTGTTCTATTGAAAGTTTGGAAAACTGGCGAGTATGAGCACGTTATGTTTTCTACGTGCCTTTGAAATGTGCTCAGCATCTCTTCATGTGGATAACCGAAGCCCGAGAAAATTCTCATTCGACTCGGAAGCAACTGGGCACCAGCAAGCTTGTTGTCCCAGCTAAATACCCCCCCGATTTGGACCTGCAAGTAAGCTTGATGTCATTATTTAACCAGGTTAGATAGGAATTGTAAATTTCCTCGCGTCGAATCCAACCACATTCATCATGTTTTCCGCAGATCGGCCCGCGGCCCTGTGAAATGATGCTGCCTAAGCGAATTGAGGAATTGAAGGTTTTGAGAAGGTAGTCAGTCCATGAAACATTATTGTGCCTTGGAAGCCTTCCAGCTGCAATTTATTAGTAAATCGAAACAAAAATCAAGATGATGAACAAAGATGAGGACTACAATATGGACCTTTTTTTGCCATATTTCCAGGAAAGCAAATTAGGCTGTTAATTTATGGGAATGTGAGATAATCCAATAGAGGATCCACCGGTAAGAGTAATTGATCCGATGATTAATTGCCAACTTTTTTCATTCGATACAAAAATATAATTAGTCCAGATAAGAAATCAATGTTGAAATTCAATTTTCATTCATTCAATTCAATTTGGGTATATATATTTGGAACAGACTGATAGAGAGTTAAATTTCTACTCCAAGATATATGAATATTTAAGAAAAAAACTAGTTGTTGTGCTGGTTTTATGGTGCTATGTATTGTGCATCGGGAGAGAGAAAATTGTGAATTTCAATAATACTTTCCTTCTTTTTCTTCTCTTTTTTTTTTCAATAATTGAAATTTTTTAAAAGTGAATTGGGTGGTTAATTGAGTCATTCATCAAATTAATTAGGTTGATTTTTATATAATTTAATTTGAAATTTAGAATAAACAAAGAGCTGTGTAAAAGTTTTTAGCTCGACTTATCATACCAAATTTAGTTTAATATTATTATCAAAATTTTTTTTTTTGACAACACGTAAATGTAAATATATTATGAGAAGATGATTTCTAGAAAAGAAATAGATGTTCCGGCAAAAAATTGTCATGAAAAAATTGAGCATGTTCATAAGATTTAAAGGTTTTAATTAGAGAGTTAATGATGCCAAACAAAGTGAAAATTGAAAGAAGTGAAGAGTGGAAGAAGAAGCTATGATGAGAGGAAGAAAATAAACTGAAATAAGCTGAAAAGGAGGGGGCAAGAGAGAGAGAGAGAGAGACTCGGAGGAGGAAAGGATGAGTGCCATCTATCAAATTATTCAAAAGTAAGTGCAAAGTAAAAAATTACTTATAAATATGAAAATTTTAAAATAATCAACAATTATTTTTATAACCAGCTAAATAAAATTTTCTAAAACAATAACATAAAATAAGCCTAATAATAAATCCAAGTAAAATTTAACAATATAAAATTGAGCTATTTTTCATCATATTTGATTAGACTTAGACATAGATTATATCTCTAGTGTCTCAATCATATGCATCTTTTATTTTTATTTTGAATTATTTATTTTTTAATGCATGCTCTCATGACTTTTTATTTTTATTGAATAAATGACATGGAACAAAAAAATGATATTTTTTCAGCGGTAAGCAAAAAAAAGATATATGAGAAATTATACTAATAAATTATTTTATCTAAATGAAATTTAAAATATTGTTCTTTTATATTAAAAAATAGATTTTATATAAAAACATAGGGTATCTCATGATATAAAATTAAATATTTTAATTTATATCTATCTTTTAAATTTTCAATTTAATTTTTAATTACAATTATTTTAATGTTTATTTACACTCATAATCCCGTATCTATTTTATTAAACATGCATGTATTAAATTTTAAATTAACAACTATTTTTTTTCCTATTAAAATTACATTGAAAATACTTGCACAATTGTTTAAAAAACAAAATAATCAATAGACCACAAAGTATTATGAAAATGTTTTTTTTTTATATTTAAAAAACGTTTTTAAAAAAATTTAAAATTTTTTATTTTAAATTAATATTAAAAATAATTTTTAAAAATAAAATAATATTATTTAAATACATTTTAAAATAAAAAATACTCAAATTTTCGCTGTCGCTTAAAAGTTGCCCACCGGTTCTTCAGGGCAAGCATTTCCTGCTGTCTTAGCTTGTCCCTCTCGGGTTGCGACACGTGTCAGGTCATCTTATAACACACTCCTGTCGGATTGTTTCCAGCGGTCAACAGCAGCAGCTCTTCAAGTGATTCGACTGGAACCGATCGAACACACAAAAACAAAAAACAACAGCAGAAAGGGAAGAATTAATGACTAGTATGATCGCAGTTACGACAACAGAATTAGATGAAGGACAAGGAGAACCCCTTCTACACAATCCCCGTTCGCTTTCCAATGAAGAAGAAGAGATCACCAACACGCCTTCAACCTCATCATCCAACGCATCGCCACCACCAACTCAACGCCTCCTTTCTCTCGACGTTTTCCGTGGCCTTACCGTCGCTGTAATTAAGCTCAATTTCTCGTTTCCATTTTAACAATTTTTGTTTCATTTGTATATATTTTTTGATGATTAAGTTGTTCGACAGCTCATGATTTTAGTTGATGATGCTGGTGGAGCTTTTCCTTGTATTAATCACTCTCCGTGGTTTGGTGTGACGCTTGCCGATTTTGTGATGCCTTTTTTCCTCTTTGTTGTTGGTGTCTCTATCAGTTTAGTTTTTAAGGTAACAAAAAGTCTCTTCAGCTGTTGCCTTGCTTCTTTTCTGCTCTTTCATTCATTTGTTGTAGTTCGTAACAATTTTTTATTTTTTTGAGAAATAAGTTATTTTATATCTTTGAGTCGCGAGTAATTTGTGTCACCAAGCAGAAAGTATCTAGCAAACCAATGGCCACAAAGAAAGTCATACTGAGGACTATCAAACTATTTCTTTTGGGATTATTGTTGCAAGGTATGTTACCATGCCCGTTCCTTAAATTCCTTAAATTAGCATTTTCAGTTTGCTATTGGATAGGCATTTGAATATTTCACGTGCATTGTGGATAACCAGTTTGTAGTTTCGATAATAGGAACTGATAGTGTATATCTTCTTGGAAATTTGCATAGGTGGGTATTTCCATGGACGCCACGATTTAACATACGGGGTTGATGTGGGCAAGATACGTTGGATGGGCGTGCTACAGGTAGTTTTCCTGAATTAGCATTGATATCAGGCAAAACTTGTTTTTTTTTTTATGAAACTTCTATTGCATGGCATCTACCAATACATTCTTCCGTTGGACCCTACCGACGTGATGGCATTATGTCACAGTTTACCTAGAATAGCTATGCCAACACATACTTGTATACCAACATGCATGCAAGCACCATTCATATATGGCATGTTAGATGTTCAGATCTACAAAATTTGCAGTGGAATTGGCTATTGGAATTAGAAATTAAGATGGATTGATTATAGAAGATTATAGGAAACCTTACTGATTTCTGAGTTCGTGAATTAGTGGCTCAACATGCATGAATAAGAGAACTTTGATTTTATAGAACTTCATCCATCATAGACAGTTATCGCCAGTTCTGAATTGTCAAAGAACCAATTCAACCCAATAGCTTAAGCTATTAGGTGAGGTACCAATATATGATTTGTATTGTTTTTTAACACAACCCCTCAAGTGAAAGCACTTTGGGCTTGAAACTTGCACAGACCCACATTACCTTGTGCTTAATTTTTTATTAAATAAATAGGGATGATTAGATTCGAACTCGTAACCGCTTGGTCATCAAGGCTCTGATACCATGTCAAAATACCAATTCAACCCAATAGCTTAAGCTATTGGTTGAGATGGTTCTTTGACATGCATTATGTAACTTCTAAGAATTTCATCATATGATTGGGAAGCCTTTAAGACTCACCTATTTTACCTCAATAAAATTTCTTTTTGTAATGGTTGACAAATTCATAACTGGTATACTGTTGTAGACTTCATTTTCCAATACAGTCACTAAACTTTGACATCCTTTTGTTAATTGTAGAGGATATCCATTGGATATCTCTTTGCTGCAATGTCAGAGATCTGGCTTGTGGACAGTATCACGGTCGACTCACCTATGGCTTTTGTGAAGAAATACTACATCCAATGGTTGGTTCTCCTTTCTAGGATCTATACCATTTTCTTTACTCGTGCTGTTCTCGTGCAAGAAGACTTTTGACACAACAGGGGCAAAGCTTGATTGGGAAAAAATAATAAATATTTTAGCATTTTATATGGTGGAACACATTTAGTAATTGTGCACTGGGATTGAAAAGATGGAGGTCTGTGACAGGCACAGTAATCTTGCAACGGTTTGAGTGATAGAGAAAGGAAAAGATAAGGGAGAAAGGTAAAATGCAGTTAATCTTCTTTAGGTTTTCATAAGCGATCACATCTAGGTAAGAGAACAAGAAAGAACATAATAGTGCTGCAATTCCTTATATTACCATCCCTTGATCTAAAATAAAGCTTATAGATTACCCATCTCTTCCTAGGCAGAAAAAATTGAATGCAGATAAACATCTTACTGCCACAAGCTGGTTATGGTAGAGAGATTGTAGAGATCAGTGAATAAGGCATTTCCCCCTTTTAAAATAGCTTAGATCTTAGCAGAGATGAGAAGCAATGGGACTTAATGCCTCTGGTTCAAGTCACTTGGCCTCTTTTTCTTGGTTTGTTCAGTTAAACAACAATAAGTTCAAGCACTCATTAGCACCAGTAGACCTTGGATAAGTTTGCACGCTTGAGACTGCCTATTTCCGGTGAATCTGAAATTACTAAGTGTCTTAACTTTTATTTAATTGTTCTGACTGCTCTGAACCAGCAGTTGAGGAAATATGATGTCCTAATAGGGCTCAAGTCAAATTTAGACCAAAAGTTCAAGATTCCTCTTACAAGTCTTTCTGTCTGCATCAGACTGCCAATTTTCTCCTTTTTTACATCAATACCGTGCTGGCATGATCTTTCTGGATCAGAGGAGCATTTTCTTCTGTGATTTTTTATACTATAATCATGCTGTTGTTTTCAGGAATAACATGATTTTATAAGAATTTCAATCCCATTTTTGCATCATGATACCTAAATTCAAGGTTTAGCTTATTGTCCAACCATAATCTGAATGCTAGATAAGATAGTTTTATACATATCAGTGACAAAGTAAATTTAGTTAAAACGATCGTTACTTTAATGATTTTGATGATAAAGGTATATGGTACATCGCTTCTAATTTTCTGCTGAGTGTTCAATTTTTGTTTTGTCTTGCAGGATGGTTGCTTTCTTATTTTGCACATTTTACATGTGCTTGCTGTATGGCCTTTATGTTCCAGACTGGGAATTCGAAGTTCCAAGCACAAATCTGTTTGGATATGAATTCGATACTAAAATTGTGAGTTGAGTTGTTCAATTTTTACCAGTTCACCTACCATGTAACATGGCACTATCCAGTAAAAGTTTGGTTATATCAGCAAAGAAGATGATGTGATATTTTTATTTTTTCAATCTGTCGCATAATGATTAGTTTTTATTGTTTCTGGGATTAGGCTTTGTTCGGTAAACTGTTACTGGGCCATTTTTCACTGGAAGTTTAATTTCTGTTGATTTGTCAACCACTTTCTTCCCAAACAATGTCCTTTTTCTCCATCGCTGTTTGCATTTTTTTTGATGTGTCATTTAAAATTCTCTTGCTAAGGGAATCCAGACAACAATCAAATAGTTGTGAACCCATTTTCTTGAAATATATAATGGATGTCTTGTTTGATTTCTGGTCATCAGTATGACGGTCTTTCATCTCTTCTTTACTTTCAGCTTTTTACTCCAAATGAAACCAAGTCCCATGAGTCTATTGAACACTGTCACAACTTTTTAATAAATTGAACTGCAATCAATGAAGAAAGGTACCAGGAAGAACCGTCAAACTAGACATGACAACTAAGCTGGTGTGTTCAGTTGACTGCCCTTTCTTTATGGTTAAGTTTAATAACCAGGTGACTATTGAACTGAACTCTATTTTTGAAAGATGCAAGTTAAAACCTGATTTTCTTTCATCAGAACGTATTTATGGTTTTATCAATGTGAAGTAACATGTTATGGCAATAATTATTTCCCTTTCATGCTCTTGCCATTTTTTTCTAACAGAATTCTTGCTAATGTCAAGCTTTAATTCTATTATTCTCCCTCTCGTTTATGGAACTGATTCAAACCACCATATCATGTTTCATAGGTGAATTGTGGAGTGAAGGGCAGTCTTGAACCTCCTTGTAATGCAGTTGGTCTGATTGACCGATTTTTTCTTGGTGAACATCATCTATATCAACATCCTGTGTATAGAAGAACAAAGGTGATGTTGCTTTCTAACAAGTAACAATTGCTTTCTTTCCTTCATTAGGGCTTCAACTCTCCACATAATCATTTGGCCGAAAGGATCTTGACATTAATTGTTTCACAGCATTGTAGTGTTAATTCTCCTGACTACGGACCTCTGCCACCAAATTCACCTGGGTGGTGCCTTGCTCCATTTGACCCAGAGGGCATCTTGAGGTCAGATAACTGCAGCGCTTTCTCTTGCTCATTTTTATGAATTACCACGGATTATTGCTCTATTATAATAACACTCATTAAAGCCAAGTACCCCCTTCAAATGCTTCACTGTACAAAAGAATGGTGATAAATCTGTTAACATGTCAGCAAATCATTGACTTTTTTTTTTTGCCAATTTTTTAATAATGTCGATTTATTTTGTTTAACAACCTTTTTAACCATAGGAAACCACAATGAATAGTGTTGATTTCTTTTGTTTACAACCCTTTTCAGTTCTTTGATGGCTGCTATTACATGTTTTCTTGGATTGCAGTTTGGTCATATCCTTGTTCATTTCAAGGTATGACACATTGTAGTTCTTTTATGGATGTTTACCTTTTGTTCTTTACTATGTGTCTTTTACACCAATCTGTATTTATCTTGCTTCTTTGCTGCAGGGCCACATGCAAAGGCTGTGTTTGTGGTCTGTGTGTTCTTTCATCATACTAATTACTGGATATATTTTCGAACTTCTGGGTAGATTTCCTATTTTAACTGTTTTAAACAGTAATGATCTCTTCCAGGATCCTCTCTGTTTCCACTAAATAATGTTTGTGAATATTTCAGGTGTTCCTCTTTGTAAACCATTATATACATTGAGCTATATGTGCATTACAGCTGGAGCATCAGGCTTGGCCTTAACGATCATCTTTTATATAGTAAGTTTATCATTTGAGTACTACGTAATAAACATAAAGATAAATAATGAGTAAAAGACTTTTATCATTGCATTGGGTAGTTTTCTGGTTGTTCAGCAAAACTCATGATATTAAATTGATATACAATTTACTTGCTTTCATTTGTTAAAAGAGGAGATCTTATTGACTCAAATCACGTAGCCTGAGCTATTCATATAATTTAACTGGGTTAAAGTCAAGGATTTTATGATAATAGAAACAGGCCGTTTCTTCTTGAATGTCATTTCTATGGACTGAAAGCTTTGACTCAGTTTTAGTGTAGTTTTATCTGTGTTCTTAATAGTCTTATTGGATACATTGACATGGCTTTTTATCAACTCACCATCAACAGGGAACATAAGTCGATCAAGAGAGCTTGATTTTTCTTGTTATGATTTCTAATCATCTTCCTATCCTCAAATTCATGGAACTTGGTAAATTTGATTCTCATGTAGAGCTTTGGAATTATCTTGGCTTTTAAGATCGGGGAAGAAATAGCTTTTGAGGATGTAGCGAATTTCCATGCCAGCTATAGGGGATTGGCTAAATCTTGGATCAATTTTGGGTGGTTGACAATATCAGAGTTTTAATCTTTTCCTATGACACGGCGTGCTTTTCATGCCATGGAGATGTTGGAACTATACAACTCTCAGTCCTATTGTTTTGTTATCCCGTTCCTTTTCTTTTCCTATTTTGACCCTGCTCGGGGGATGTGTATTGTATGCAATTGAGAGGTTATTGAAAACTAATAAGGAGATTAGCGTGAAAGAATTGTTTAAATTCTAACAATTTTATGCAGGTTGATGTCAAGCATTTTAGAAAGCCCACGATGATACTTCAGTGGATGGGAATGAATGCACTCATCATTTATGCGCTGGCTGCCTGTGACCTTTTCCCAGCAGCCATTCAAGGTTTCTATTGGGGTTCACCAGAAAACAACTTGGTAAGACTTTGTTTTCTATTTGGCTGCCAGCCCTGTTCTGTGTTATTCCTTCTCCACCGAATCCCTCCCCAAAAGAAATATTTGTTCGTGTAATGGCTTGCTTTCTGTTTATCAGTGCAAGTTTCTATGCTAACTCGGCAGGTGAACCCGCACGCAGAGGCGCACTCACACACACAAACACAGATAGAGGATGGACAAGCTTACATGTTTAAAACTGTTATTATCACAATTTTTCAACCATTAATTTTCTTCAATCTAATGGCTAATACACGTTCACTATCTGGATATATGTATATATATGACTTTGTATGTCCTTGAAGGAAATTAGAACATACCAAAGTTACTTTTATAAAGGTCTATGGCATGCTGAACCAATAGTCTATGGCCTGAATGATTTGATGCTTAATACAGTTTATAGACTGACTTTTCAACTAAATATGACTTGCAGGTTGATGATACAGAATCGCTGTTCCAAGTCATGCTCCATTCAAAGAAGTGGGGCACCCTTGTTTTTGTAATTGTGGAGATTTTATTCTGGGGCCTTGTGGCTGGTTTCCTACACTTGAAAGGCATTTATGTGAGACTCTGAAAGTATTGTAGATGTTGCTTTCCCCTGTGCAAGACTGTAAATTCTACCTTGTGAATAAAATACAATTTAATGATTGTAGCCAGCAGCATTGTTATTCCTTCAACATTGTCTTTTTGTTCAGTGATACGCCTAGTGATCTTTCGCTCGATCCTTGGAACCCCATGACGGTGGGATTTGATCCGAGCATCTGGCAGACTTCTCCGAGCCTTCCTTTGTGTTATATATGTGATTAGCCATCCTTTACTGGTGTTAGGTAACGAAGTGAGCTTTGGTGCTCGAGGCGTGGTCAAAATCCAACTTCTTTTTGGCACAGTTCTGATTGGTATTTTGGTTCAACCGTGTTCATGAATTTAATATGCTAACCTACCTAACCTGGTAGGTTTGGGTTGGGTTTTTCTTACCTTTTTAAAATTATATATATATATATATATATATTTTTTTTAATTTTTCAACATTTGATTTTCTTAAACTTTTTATTTTTCTTTTTATATTCTCATTTAATTCTTACTTTATTATTAAATAAGATTAAGGAGATTTAAAAAAATATTTGGATGGTATATTTTCATGGTATTGGAAAACATTTAATTTTTGAGTTGATCACTTTCAATTTTGTTTGTAGGTTTATTCATTATCATTGTATTTATTTAATTCATGTTATTACATTAACTGAGCATATTAAACTCAATCTAGTTAATGATTCAAGTGTCGGATTTTTCTTTGCTTTTTTAAGAACTCTTGCGTCACCTATGTTGGAAAAAACTGAGCCCGGCCTGAGCGTACCATAAGCCTTCTTATTAGTTTTCAACTATAAAAGGATACATGTCCATTAATTAGCGGATTGATTTTATTAACTACTAATCAATTAAGACAACATGCATGATAATGCATAGTATATAGAGATCCATTCACCAGAAAAAGAAGATGAAGAAAATCAAAGGAAAATATATGTTCAGCAGGTTTTGCTGCGCTTCAACTGCAAGTAAAAGAGTGTTATTCGGAGTTGCTCACTGTGTGCATAAACAACGTCAATTTGGTTTCTGAAGGTAAATGATACAGCAGAATTATTGGGGGTGGTACTGCTAGGAAAACCTACGCAATTCACATCACATGGTGTCTATAGAGATGATGGTGCATGCCTTTGAATTGAACCCTCCTAGACAAGCCATGCTTACGAAAACTATGTCCTGTCTTCATGTCTTGTTACGGTCTCACCTGCGCATGCACTGTTTGCAATCCTCATCCACTTTTAGACGGACGCAAGAGAAAAGGACGAGGGCCTTGGATTGAACCTCCTGTGCTTATATATGGACACAAATCACATGAATTACGGAATTTGGTTCTTAGATATATGCCAAGACACATGTCCCCTTATGCAACCTTCAGGCAGGCACTAGGCATTGCCCCCACCTAACAAGTAACATTGCACATACGTCGTCTGCAATTGTTTTGGTCTATCACTGATCTGATTTGACAAAAGAAGAAAAATCCATAATCTGGGTTTCTGGTTCGTCCAACAAGAGAGAAGATTATAATCTGATAATCATTCATGGATTCGGATTAATTGAATCAGGGATGAAATCTTAGGATATCATATCATCTCAAGCCGCAAAGGTTTTTTTTAGGTGGGATATGACAGAAATGCACTAATTAACTGGCCGGAGACGAAACTACAGTATGTGTGTAAAGTTGACCTAGCACAAGCGATCAATTCACAGCCATTCGCAGAGGCCTCAGTGCTGCAGGTCTTTACATATGCAGTAGGGCCTCTCAAGGATCGTGCAATCTAGCATGATATAATCTAGTACCACTTTATGCTGTAAAATAGCTTGAATACAGAGAACTTCATTCTACTTTGCTTTGAAATGACAAGATGTTTTGTTGTAACTTATCTAAATAAAAATATTTTTTTATATTTTTATAAGGGCAGCCCTTAAATTTTACAGGAATTATTTTTTCATAAACATCAATTTAATACTAACAAAAATTAATTAGAAAACAATGGTCACTTATTTTTTATATTCTAACTAATAGTTCAAAAGTTGACTTCGTAAACTACATTTATAAACAAGCGACACATTCAATGAACACAAATGCTTTCTGCTCTCCAACTTTTTTCTATTAAAACACTGTTGTGGGTCAGTTATTGCCTTCTGGAATAGGAAGGGACGGGCTAATCTTTTCAGCAGTCAATGGCTTTATGGGTGGCGCTAGTGTGAGGAAAATGAGAGATCAACAGAAAACAGAGGGAGAGATGGGTGAGGGTTTGCTCTATGGGTTTTGCTAGGTTTATGACAAAGGAGATGGTTGTGGTGGCAGTTTAGTGGTGGCTGGTGCTATGTGGTGGTGTTGGTGTGAGGGAAAGGGGGAGATCGACATTGGATAGAGGGGTGAGGGTTTGGTTTATGTGTGTTTCTTGTTTATGGTAGAAAAGATGGTTATGTCAGCGATGGTTAGCATTGCCTTAGGGAGGCTGCTGGATTCAAAAGGTGGTCGTAGGTCGTCCTGTTATGATCCACCTCACCTCGTCGTCGTTTCTTGTCTCCATGTTTTATTTATTTATTAATTATTTAATGTATGTATCTAAATGGTTTTTGCATATATTAATTAATTTTATAAATTTTAAAATTAATAATTATATAAATATTTAATGGTTTAAGATTGATGAGACTCGAATTAATAATTTTAAAAAAATAAATCTGACTTATTGTCTGCCTTTTTAAAATATAAAAGAGAGAGATATCTGTGTAGAAATTATCTGAATTTTTATTTTAATTTTGATTATAAAATCATTATTGCTTGTTGTCACTGAATCAATGATATATTATTCATCCAAATATGTTAGTTGTTGGGTCTCGGCAATTGCTCATTAGAGTTTTTTCTGTATTTTAGAACCATGCCATTTAAAATTAATTTACATTGTTGAAATGGTTTGGTATATGGTGGAGAAGAAGAAAATGAATAAGATCTTAATTAAATTTATTATTTTTTCTATTATTGATTTTAATAAAATACACATACTTATATATATATATATATGATTAACTTGTAATATTTCAAATTCTTTTATTGAATAAGTTCACCACTGGATATGTAAAGTGAAATTAACTATATAAATACTAGTGTGCAGAGTAGTTTAATTTTTTAAAATATAAAGGGAATGTGATGCCATACTAAGAATATAGGATCATGTTTATCAAGTTTTTTAAAGTATTTTATAGGTATTTTGAGTAAAATCAAATGGGTTGAAAAAAAAAATTTAGATTAAAAAATTATCAATTTTGATTTTGGAGTCATCATTATGGTTAGAATCTGAAAAAGAGCAAATGACACATTATTTACTTTCAACTTTTTCAAAGAAAAAAATTGTGGTTGAATTACTGATTAAGGAAACAAAGGACCCCTCCTCCAAATAGGCTAGGAGCACTTGCCTAACTTACTACGCCTAACAACATCTAATCTTCTTCTTCTTTTTCCCCTTTTAATTTTTCTTTATTTTAATTAATAATTTTTTATGATTTTTTTAAATAATATTTTTTTTAATTTATATTTAAATTAATACTCATTCTCGCTAGTTTTTACTTTATATCTAGTGCTTACTGTCATTTTGTTTTAAAATAAATCAAATAATAATTGAATTCTAAGTAATAATTCAATACTATAATAACTTCAAATACACGTGCTAACATAACATAGACATTCATATTTTACCTTAAAAAAAGGCAATCCAAGTGACTTATTATTAAAAAAAAATCGACTAATAAAGAAAAAAAATTTAGATAGTTAATTAGATTGCTTCGAAGTGTTTCTAATAATTAAATTATTAATAGAAAATAAAAATACCATTTTAGCTTTTAAACAACTTAAGACTACTAGCCTCAAAGCATGTAAAATCATAAGGGTGTGTTTGGTATTGTTGTTGCTGTTGTGGTTGTGGTTTAAAAAAAATTATTTTATAAAAAGCATTTTTAGTTGAGGTTGGTTTGAAAAAATATATGTTTGGTTAAAACTGTGGTTGAAGTTGAGGTTGAACAAAAAGTAGTTTAATGTGTTTGGTTAAAAAAATACTTTTCAAATTGAGGGTTATAAAATAATTAAAAAATACTTTTTAATTTAAATATTGTAGATTTAACTACCATTATTATATCATGAAATAAATAACTATATTTTTCATGATTTCTTAAGCACACAACAATAAAAACTGAATTTTTTGTTACGTCATCAAGTGATCTCCTTCTAATTTTTTGAATAAAACAGAATTAAAATAAAAATAAAAACTAAATTTTTTTTAACTGGGTCTGACACGGCAAGAACATAATTGGAATTGCAATCAAATTCCACAAATGCTACGTCATCATGCTATATCCTTCTAATTTATGTAGTATTATTAAATAATATTAAATACTAGTTTTTCAACTAAAACTCAATTTTTTTTAAAACAAATTACAATTTCATTACGTACAAAATTTATTCGACAAAAACTACAGTTTTTATGACTTTTTGAGCATGCAATAAAATTAGATAAAATATTATCAGGAATAAAATTGAGATTATAGTATGAGTAAATTTAATTCACCTTAAACTAACTTTTTTTAAAAAAAAAAATATTGTTCACGTTTACATGAATAGTCCGAGTGAAATCACTGGTTTTTTTTAAATGCACTGATTTTTCAGAAAAACAAAATAAACTTTTCTTGGTTTTTCGAAATTAAAAAAAACAACTAAAACTCTAATTTAAGTTTAGGGAACAGTGCGAGTGAATTAAAATTCACTCGCACTGTGTAAACTTTTCTTGGTTTTTTTTTTTTTAAAAAAAAAAACTCTGATTTAAGTTTAGGGAACAGTGGAGCCATGCTCCACTGTTCCAGCTTTTTTCCTTAAGGAGAAGCAGCATTTCAATTTAAATTTGAGTGGGCTCTACTAGTGAAAAGCAGGTTTTGTTTTCTTACCAAACGAAAATATGCGTGGCTGTGAGTGAACCTCACTCGCAACCACGTTACCAAACAGCTTCTAAGTATATTTGGGAACACGATGTAAATTATATTTTTAAAAATTTTAATTTTTTTTGTTTAAAATAAAATATTTTTATATTTTTAGATTGTGTAAATATGTTGATGTAAAAAATAATTTTATTTTAATATATTTTTATATGAAAAATATTTTAAACCACTACTGTTACCGCTTTCACAATCTAAAAAAGACCTTAAATATCCAATAAGCCCAATAAAATTATATAATATTATTATCCCTCTATGCTTTCCAACATGATGAAGACGAAAATAATTGTGCTCTATATGAAATAGTGGTTGATGCCTATATAGGGTTTTCTCTTCGAACGCTAATTTCTGCCGAAGTGAAAAAGAGAGTGGATGATATTGGATGCTACGCCGTTAATATTAATCAGGTAAAACATTAATTACTGTATATCTCCTCACAAAATGTACTCATTGTTCACAAGTGTTTTTTTTTTTCATTTAGCTTATTATAGAACTAAATTATAAGCCAATTTAGACTAATTTATCATGATAGGGTAAGATTGAAAGACAGGTTTAAAAAAAAACAAAGAAAATAGGTGGCTTTTTGGGACTTTCTGGGTTAAATATTCATTTTTCCTTTAAAAAACAAAACCAAAAGCATGCTATTAGGAGTAATTTAGTAACTTTGCAATAGTTCATTTATCATTGTCAAATTTAAAAAGAGCAATTATATCCTTTTGCTTGCTTTTATAATACAGTAAAATAATTATTATACCCTAAGATTCAAACTATTTTAAAGCTTACATGCAAGACTTTTTTGTCTTTCTCATATTTAAAGAGCTGTAAAATAATTTATATGATTTTAAAAGTGGAATTTCTTATAGCTTATATTCAGGGGTATTTTTGTATTTGCACTCATGATTTTTTTATATATATTATCAAGTTGTTTAGGAGTAAATTTATAATTTAACATATACAAGTATTATTAAAAAACAATGCCTCGGCACATGGGTGATCATTACATCATTCGAGCAATGCATGTGGGGTTGTCTGTGCACCAAACATTGCATTTTGCAAAAGTGTTTGGATCATTTTGATGTCATCTCCGTGGTGAGGCGGTGCGTGTGGCTAATGATCATCTAGTTTGGCATCAACAATCTTTCCCCCCTTTTATTATCTCTCATTCTTAATTTTAATGCATGCCCCTTTTGAATCTCAAAGAAACCCTTCAGTTTGTTATTTCTTTGAATTTGGTCTTTATTCCCTTTTATTAATATTTGTTTATTCAAAATAATTTATAAAATTAAAAATTTCAATTCCTCGTTCAAATTTTTCAGCTTTTAAGTTTCGTCCATATTTTTTTAATTACTATTTGTTTTATTTGGGATAATTTTTCAAATTTGTTTTTTCACAATTTCATCCTTAGGTTTCTTTTTCGATCAAATTTGATCTTCATTCTTTTGATTCCTATATTTTTCACTTTGGCAAGTTTTTTAATTTATTTCATACATCAACATTAAATTGATTTGAAATTAAGTTTTTGAATTGAGCTTCAATCTAGAATTTCATAAGTTGAGTTTTAAAGATTAATCTAGGTTTAGAAGTTTGCTCGGGTTATCTTGTTTTTTTAAAGCTAATGTTTTTTTAATTTCAGACTTCAACATTTATTTAATTAAAAATTGAATTTTGTTATTTTTTATTTGTTTTTTATAGAATGTTTCACTAATTTTGAAAATGATCCAAGTTATCTAGGTTTTTTATTGTAATTTAATTTGGCATATTTTTTAATTTTATTTTTTTATTTCATCCTGTAACATTAGATTGATTTTAAATTATTAAATTTTTATTTTTTCATTTAATATTGAGTTGTTTTATAGTTTTATTCAATTTGCTTTTGTTGATGATTTTTTTTTTTTACCTTTTATTAACATGAATAATTGTTTGATTAAACAAAAGAATTATATAAGAAACATAGTTATTAAACATGACTTAGTATATGATTCATGTTGCAAGATTAAATATCTTAATTTTAGTTTTTTTAATTAAATATCAATTTAATTAATTAGATTGGTGTATATGTTTTTTTAATTTATAATTGAGATTTTTTTTATTTGAAAACACGTTTGAAAAACTTTGTATATTCATTTTTTACTAAAAGAATTATTGACCCACAGTGAAGCAACTGTTAATTAGTATGTAATGTACTAAAGTAGATCAGCTATGCACTGTAGCGTGTGAGAGCTTTTGACCATGGATTTCAATAGTTGAATGGTTGTTCTATCCTTTGTTTTGGTTGGTTGTAGGCTAATACGGTGTATGAGATCAGGTATTGAGCTTTTGGCAAGTAATAGCTTTTACATATGGATTCTAATTATTTAATAAATTTAATTGTTAAAAAGTTGTTTTGCCCTTTGGTTTGTATTGGGGTTGTAGGATGCTTTAGGAGGGGTATTTAAGGTTTGCATGCTTAATTGTGGGTTTTTTGCGGTGGTTTTTTTTTTTTTGTACGTCTTCATATGGTGGTTTTTCTGCCACATTTGTTTTTTGCCATTTTGGTTTTGATTTTGGTATTTTTCTATCCATACCTTCCTTTTATGAGCCACATTAATTGACAGAAAAGAATAAGTGCACAGTATATAGAAAAAAAATATGGTATAATTATGAGTTATAAAGCATTACTGTTTGGATTCAACCATTCTTTTTTTTTTTTTTGGCTGTTATTAATTACAACTAACATCTTTTTTCTTGGGATCTCACAATCCCTTTGTGTTTGGTTCTTGGGGTTGGCTTGCACATCAACTTTCATGGATTTATTTTTGTGGATTAAGTTACCATCTTTTTTTTATATATAATATTGTTGCTCATGTTTAGTGATTCAGATGTTTGCTTTTTTTTTTTCATGTGCTTTTGTTGGATGATCTTTTCTTGAAACCACTCAAAAAAATAATAATTAAAGATTGGTATTTGGTTTGATTGTTGATGAAAGTGAATAGTTAGTTTTGTAGATACAAGTTTCCTTGATCAGTTTTATGGCGATGTTTGCTATATAATTTGACACCTTTTCATCATAGTTAATGGAATTATATATTATCTTTTTGGTCTTAAAGATAGTTGAGGTGAGTTAGAATTGGTTTTGTTTTGATGATTATGTTTGGTCATTTGTTTTTGTCTTGAAAATTAAATCTATCATTTTTAGTTGAGAGTATTAGTCATGTTTGGTGGTTCAGAAATTAGTCTATTTTCATATGCTTTTGATGGATGATTTTGTGTTGAAATTAGTTAAGAAAATTGAAGGATTAATGTTTTGTTTGATTGTTAAGGAAGGTAAGGTAAATAATATTACTGTGAATATTAGTTTTCTTGCCCATGTTTTTAAATTTTCTTTTATATATATTTGGATGTTCGGTATCTTGAAAAACAGGATTGTTTTTTTTTTTTTTTTTTTGCTTTGTTGGCTCTAGAATGTACTACCTAGTCAATCATTGTATTTTTATGTCGAGCAGGATAATGGCTAGAATGAATTTAATTTGAGAATGGTTGAAGGTTGCTGCATGTTTACTGTTCTAGTGTTTGTTTGTTCCATTATTCTGATTTTATTTTTTGTGTTTATTGACATATGTTATACTGTGCATCCTTGCTGGGAAGCACAGTGTTCTTTGTTGCTGTTTAGAAGCTCTTTTTTTTATACTGGATAACTAGGTTTAATCTTTAGAACATACTGTTTTTTCACTATTGTTCCAAGTAGTGCGCACAATTTAGCTAGTATATTGCTATACCAAGGAGTACGTACACATACAGTTCAAAAGAAAGAAAAAGGGAGCAAGCACATTGGTTTCGACTCTTGAAGCATTTTCAGCCACCATACAAGGTCTCCTAGGCCCTAGCTACGAGATGCCAAGATGCTCTTACTGGTTTAGGTTTGTCTTATTGAAGATTTGAAACATATCATTATCTTCCCGATCGAGAGATAGTCTATCGAAGGAGACATTCGCGTGCGAAGGGGCACCAGCACAAAGTGTCTTGTAATGAGATAAGAAGCTGCTCCAGGACATCGCTGTTGCTAATCTAACAATTGACAGATAACACACACATACAATTCTTGATACTCTCTTAATTTGTTGTTATTATGGTATCAGACTCTCTCCCCGAACCCTAATTATTATTCTGATCATGTTTTTTTTCCACGAGTTTTCATCCGTTATAAGAGCAACTCCATGAAATGATAGCGTTTGGTATTTAAGATGTGATGAGCATTTTCTAGATGTGCTTATAAAAACAGTAATATTTGTATTATTTCACTCTACTTTAACTCACCAAAATCAAATAATTTAGATATTATAAATTGATAGGCTAGCATCCAACCCAGCATGTCTATACTAGGGTATGATTGTGCTGACATGTGTTAACCCAATGCATTCAAAATTTCATAAAAATTATATTCATATATTTTTTTTAATCTAATATTTTTTTGATAAAAATATATTGATAAAATTTTAGTTCATTATCATTACCGTTGTCGCACGTGTGCGGCGGCGCGGCGATCGTCCACCCTCAAGGAAAAATCGGAATATTTATTCCTGGAAAAATGGGGAGACAAAGAATTCTTGTCTCTACAAGTGAAAATATGGACTGGGAGTCGCCACCTAGTATTCTGGTTACTAGGAACCTTAACTGGTCTTTAGAGATCGGGTACGGAGACTGGTTGCGTAAAGGGAAGGTATTAGCACCCCAACTACGCCCTACCTAAGGTAGGCTGCATTGTTTTAATGTCTGATAAAATATAAAATCGTGTTGTGGTTTATTATTGTTCGGAATACGCATTACATGTAATGTCATACCCCGGGTTCTATTGTCCGAAAAAGAATTAAATATCCAGAATATGCATTACGTGTAATGTCATACCCCGGATACTAAGAGACAAAACAAAATAAAATTTTTGTTGTTTTTGAAATTTTAGCCAATATTCTCTTGACTTTAATAAACTGGTTATTAAAGCTAAAATGCATGCTAAAACATTGTGTTTTTAGTGTATGAAAAATACAATATGATTTGTTTTAGCTTTGAGACACTTGGCCGTATGCACAAAAACATTTTTTTTTAATTGTTGTTTTTTTGTATTTTTGGAAGTTTTTGCCGAAAACCAGGTATTTTAATACCGGATTTGTATTTTACGACATAAAAAATACTGCCTGATATTAATCAAAATGACATAAAAACGACGCGGAAAAATTATAAAATGCTGAAACAAATATTTTTGATTTTTTATGTTGTGTGAACAATACTGTATGAACAGTGCCGTATGAACAGTGCCGGGGGACGAAAACCGGGTATTTAATACCAGAGTTATGTTATTGTGATATAAAAAACAGTCTGATATTAAGTAAAATTGATAATAATAATAAAAAATATGTGCTGAAAAAATTGTAAAAATTCTGGAGAGAAAAAATTAAAAAAGGTTGAAATGGGCCGGACCCGGCCCATATAAGTGGGCTGGGCCAACCCGGCCCATTACCAAATAGGCTGGTTACTGTGCCTAAGCACAGTAACTAGCCCTCTTCAGCTGCAGAACGTGAATTAATTCACGTTCTGCATGTAAACGGGGGAGGCAGCAAATGGAGAAGGCGATAGGGCGGCGAGAGATTACCTGCGGTGACGTCTTGGCGGTGCTGCTGGCGGCGTAGGCACGGTGGCGATGGTGGCGGAGGCCGGCGGTGGTTCTCTCTCTCTCTCTCTCTCTCTCTCTCTTCTGTTTTTCTTCGTTTTCTTCCCTGCTTCTTCTTCTCTGCCCTCTCTCTTCTCTTCTCTTCTATCTCGGTTCGTCTCTCTTCTCCCCCCTTTTTTCTCCTCTTCCTCCCCTGTTTTTATAGGCAAAAAACAGGGGGGGGGGACGTCATGGTGGTGGCCGGTGTGCTGCCGCCCGTCCAACGCCCGTCCAACATGTGGAAAGTAGTCGGCAAGTGGTGTCCTTGTTTCGGCGTCTTTTTGAGCAATAGAAGGAAAGAAATTAGGCGAAAAGGGGAAGAAAAAATCTTCTTCTTCCCCTGCCTCGCGTGTCCAGGGGAAGAAGAAGAGCTACAGTGCCGTCAAAACGGCACCGTTTTGGGCTTCTGTTTTTTTTTTTTTTTGCAACAGTGAATGAAACGGCGCCGTTTTGGTCAAAACGCGCCGTTTCATTTAAAAGGAAAAGGCGCCAAAAGCATCAGATTCAAATTTCAGCCCTACATTTGCGCGCGTTTTACAATTTAGTCCTTGGTCTCGGATTTCTTCAATTAAGTCCCTAATTGGCCATTAAACTTCATTCTTTATGCAATTAAGCCCTTGATTTGACCAAATTAACTTCCAAAAATTATAATTTGACCCTAGAAAATTAATTTCTTCCAATTAAAGCCCAAAATAACTCCAAAATCAATTGTTTTTGCAATTAAAACCTTCATAAATGCAATTAAACCTTTAATAAAATTTAATTGAGTCCATAAACTTCTGATTTTGCATTTTTCTTCCACAAATTGAATTTTCTTTATCATCGGGGCTCTCATCAGTCAATGATATACTGTCAAAAATTAATTTTTGATTTTTGAACATCCTCAATCAATTTTTGAGCATTTTTAGGGCGCTCTGGCATTTTTTCACTGTTATCTTTTTTTGATAATATATTTTTTTGATTTTTTTTTTGTATTTTATTATTTTTTATGTAGGGACCCAAAAATGGGTTACAACAACCGTAATGGTTTCATGAAAATTATACACACAGACAGAACCAAGGTTTTTTAACAGTAAAAAGAGTTGCATTAATAAAGGTAAAAATCAAGTTACAAGGCAGGTTTTGTCTAGACTAGATATGCTACAAGGAATTCAATTCAAACAAACGATGATCTTCATATTATGATTCCATGATGTCACAAATAAACTAAATTCATGTAGCATGAGACAAGAGGGTTTTTTTTCAAAAAAGAACATGGTTAGTAAAAAATATATAAAAATTAAAACAATTAAAAATTTTATTTTCTAAAATAACATAATTTTATGATATGAGCATGCATACATGACTTGGACAACCATTAAAGTACAGTAATAAAAACTATTTTTCCAAGTTTCTATGATTGGTTGCATATATCATAATTATTAAAATTGCGAGTTAACTCGTAATATGTATCTAACATGCAAAATAAGATTAAAAACTCGAAAACCAGTAAAATTGAACTTAACTTGTGTAAAATCGGTAAAATCGGTCTGATTTTATGAGTTTACTAAATTTATGATATGAACCAAGTTAGGTATACAATTGGCCTTAAAATATCTGCTTATCAATTTTTCAAGATTCAGCATATCTTTCAAACTTTACATTGGATAGAGCTGAAATTTTACAGGAAAAAATTAAATACATAAAAATATATTGTGGTAAATGTTTAGGTCAAATGGAGTTCAAGAATATAATATTTCAAAGGGTCAAAGTTACTAGACGAATCTTGTTATATCTGTCAAACTAGACCCTCTTGTATTATTTGGAATATATCTAGAGCTACCGATAAAATTTTACTACAATTAAAGTTGAGTTGGAAACTAGACATTTGAAGCTTTCCAACCATATATCATAGGCCCGGTAATTCATTTAGATGAGAGAATGATATATTTGAAATTAATACTCAAATTTGTTAAAAATATATGAAAATTAAAATCGAGCTACATGAAAATTTTTTAAGACAAAGACTTTTTTATTTTTCTATTCTATTCTATTTATTTAATCCAAATCCTCTTTCAACTATTTTTATGTTTTAATTTTTTTATTTTACATTAATATTTTTTTATATTTTTTCAAATCACAAATATTTAGATTAAAAATAAAAAAAATTATTGTTTTAATATTTTTTTAAATAAAAATATTTAAAAAAAAAAAAAAAAAAACGAAGGATAACAACAGCGGCAGCGAGCCTACCCAGCCATGCGCGGGTTGTAGTGGCCGACAGCCTCTCTTGTCGATGAGCTAACGAGGAATAGCGTCCCAACACGTCTTGTTGATAAAGATTAGCATGCGAAGGACAACAAATGATTTTGCGCTTTTTTAAAAAAAATAAAATAGAATATGATTCTTTTCAACCGGAATGTTAAAAAAAAAAATTGATTTTTTTATTATTTTAAAATTATTTTAATATGCTACTATTAAAATAAAATTTAAAAAATAAAAAAAAATTATTTTAATATATATTAAAATAAAAAATATTTTAAAAAATAATTATTACAACTATCCCAAACCACCCCCCCTTATCCTCTTTAAAAATGAAATCCTTGTATCTTTGACTAGATGTTTTGCTCCTCTGAATCTTGGTTAGTTATTATAAAATTAATAAGAAATAATTTATTTTTTTAATCTTTCTAAAATATAGTGTAAAATTTTTTTTACTTAAGATAATTAAAATATTGATTGAGAATAATTCAGTCACAGTTAAAAAATTTCTTTTAACCATGACTATACACCGAGGAGTACCTTCCGACGACTGAGTGGCCAGCCAAGGGTATGCTGTGAAGTTTCATAGGGCTCACCTATACTCGGCAGCTATAAATCTTTAGTTGCAAGGGCTCGCCATGTGCGGTCTCTTTTTAGAGTATGTTTTGGAAATGTGTTGAAATAGTGATTTTTAAAATTTTAAATTTTTTTATTTAAAATTAATTTTTTATATATAGTTTTAGATATGTGGTGATTTTAAAAATAATTTTTAAAAAATACTAAAAATATTATTTTAATATATTTATAAACAAAAAATACTTTAAACAATAATCACCTAAATATACTCTTAATAAATTTAGTTAAAACCTTAATAGTTAGTGAGTTGAACAATGATTGATTGTGATACTGTGTATAGCGAAGATACCAGGTTTTTCAGTATTCAAAGATTCTACAAAATAAAACACAGTAAACTATATATATAAAAAATACTTTAAATTTGAATGTTTTTGAATAATATAATAATAGAGGCCGAAAGCCTACAAACAAAATAAATAGTTACTCTAGTTAAAGGCTAAACTAGAAAATAAAATAGACTAGAAATTCAAAATTAATAATATAAATACAAAAAATAAGGGGGGAAAAACGAGAAATTCTTAATTCCTAAACAGGAGCAATCCAAGATGATTCTGCATATTCAAAACATAAAAAAAAGAAAAAGAAAAAAGAGCCCATAAATCGATCTTTAGTGTGGATTTTAAGCTTGAAAACAGTCTTTAATGGCAACAGGCGATAACACATGATATAAGCATCTGAATTAGCTTTTTAAGAGTGTGTTTGGTATTGCGATAGTTCTTATGGTTGTGATTTGAAAAAAATTATTTTATAAAAAATACTTTTAGTTAAGGTTGGTTTGAAAAAATAGGTGTTTGGTTAAAACTGTGGTTGAAATTAAGGTTGAAAAAAAAATAGTTTAATGTGTTTGGTTAAAAAAATACTTTTCAAATTGAGGTTATAAAATAATTAAAAAATAAATAAATATATATATATTAATATTAATGATTTTTAATTTAAATATTGTAGATTTAACTAATGTTATTACATCATGAAATAAATAATATTGATATCAAATAGTTTTTTATTATTCCATTAAACTATGTGCAATGTCATCACATACGAAATCTATCCAACAAAAACTATATTTTTCAAGGTTTCTTAAGCGCGCAACAACAAAAATTGAATTTTTTATTACGTCATCAAGCGATCTCCTTCTAATTTTTTGAATAGAACACAATTAAAATAAAAATAAAAACTGAATTTTTTTTTTAATGGGCCAGACCCAACAAGAACATAATTGAAATTGCGATCAAATTTCACAAATACTACGTAATCATGCCATATCCTTCTAATTTATGTAGTGTTATTAAATAATATTAAATATTAGTTTTTCGAGTAAAACACGATACAAAATTCATTCGACAATAACTACAGTTATCATGATTTATCCTGCGTGCAATAAAATTATGTAAAATATTATCAGGAATAAAATTGAGATTACAATACGAACAAATTTAATTTACCTTAAACTAATTTTTTTAAAAATATATATATATATTGTTCACGTATGAGTGCACTTAATTAACTGCACTAGTTTTTCGAAAAAAAAAAAAACTTTGAACACTGGTTTTTCAAAAAAAAAAAAATGTTCATAAGAACAGTGCGAGTGAATTAAAATTCACTCGCACTGTTCACTTAGTGAACAGTGAGCAGTGGAGCATTGCTCCACTGTTAAGGTTCCTTTCTCACAACGAGAATTAGTAAAATGTTGCTTTTCAAAATCTGCGGTCTAATCTTTAATTTTTGTAGGTCTTACCAGCAAAACACATTTCTTTTTTCTTAACCAAATGTTATTATTTATGGTTGCGGGTGAACCTCACCAGCAGCTACACTACCAAACGGCCACTAAATTAATAAGTTCCTGTACATGTTTATCTTTTGAATTGATTTCTTTACAGTTGCGTTTCTTGTGCTGGAATATATATAATACTTAAGATAACACCATGAATTTAAAATTACAATCATAAAATTAAAGGAACTATATTGTTTTTAGATTAATTTAGATTAAGATTTAATGATAAATAATATAAAGAAGTGCTTTATACCTAAAAAAAGAGATAGAAAAAATAAAATCATATAATAGTCGCATAATAATGTACTTTTATCATTAAAACTGAAAAAATCAGTTAAAAAAGTTTTGAAAATAGTGTTCTATTAAACAATAAAAAAGAATAAGTTTAATAATAAATGTACCATGGTACATATGCTTAAATTTAGATAAAAAAAAAAAACTTGGCATCTTTAAAAATTACTAAAGTAATGATTACTCTTTTAATAATTCATCTCTAATCCTAACCTCACACTAAATACAATCTTAGAATAAAATGGTATAAAATCAACTAACAATCTTTCATATTTATTTAGTTAGTCTGGTTATAAAAAATAAAATCATAATGTACTTTTTTCATTAAATCTCAGCTTAATTAAATGTTAATTCTTGACACGTGTTATACACATGTTCACCACTCTCCATGCATAATGGGAGCCTTTTTCTTGATCAATAGCTATTTTTAGTCAATATATTACTAACGTTCACCAACTATCCCACCAATAACAATGTCAAACACTACAACAAAAAATAAACATCAATATTTTCATCAATCAATCATAACATCACTTTTCATGTTCGAGGTGAGCCAATGTGATCCAAGTCTATAAATATCTTAGGTCACTAGTTAAAAACAGTCTTCTCAAATCACAAATCTCTACCCAATAATTCTTCACATGTTCTCTCAACTTTGTCTGATGTCGTAAGACTCAATTTTCTCTTGTATTACACTTGCTGTTAAGTTTTTTTGTATTGTTTCTCTCATGTCATTACTAACATAAGCATTAAAGAGTTTCTCATTCTATGAGAGACTTATTTTTTTAGGAATACTCAAGTCCAAACCTGAAGCTCAACTTACATGTCTGGCCAACAGACCATGAAAAACCTAATTTATGTGTGAATTGCTTCTTGACTTCATTAGTGATGTTGTTCATGGGAAACTAAACAAAAAAAAAATCATTCTTTTTCATTACTCTTTTCATGGATGAAGAAACTCCAAGTCAACGGAGAGTAATTAATCTCTCATGCACAAAAAAAAAAATCTAGGTGTGAGACAAGCTCTATAACTTCTAAAGTTCATGAGTAAGAACACAACCCCTACGAAGTAGTAGAATCCTTACTTTGTCATAGTTAACTGCTCTCTCAACTCTCTAAAGATTGTGTATTTGTAAAACCTAGCTTGGACAACTATAAAGGACTTACAGACACTCAAGAACACATATAAAATATGAAAAGTATCATATAGCTCATCACATAAGACATTGATGTTATATGCAAAAAAATTTCAACAAAATTTCATGAATTTGCATGAGCATGGTACCACAATCTAAAACCTGACTCTATTATCTACTTTTGTGATCTTAACTTTAAACTCAACATCGACTTCAGATCAACCATGCCAAGTAGAAAAATCACAACAGAGCTTTTCGCCATCATACAGTAGAGGATGAGAGCATTAAGGCTTATTTTCAAAGGTTCAACAAAGAAGTGTTCAACATGAAAAACTCATCAAGCCTATTTCCATACAAGTCTTGATTAATAAAGTCTACAACTATTTCTTATGAGAAATGTTATAAACTCTCAGTGACTGAAATCTTCAAAGCATCAAACAAACAATGAAGAATTATATCAAGGTAGAAGAAATCAATTTGACAAACATGAACACCCTTATTTCCACTCACAAGGAAAGTCTCCATGATGCCATTAGGCTCTCATAAGAGCATCCAAAAAGAAAGCCAAAGAGCACATCTATGATCACTTAAAAATCTCTAACCTCGTGACTACATCTTTAACCACCACATAGAATAAGGTGTTAGTTACTATCAAAATGAAAGAACTTATACAATATCCACCTCTCATGAAAAGTGACACGAACATGAGAAACCCTAACAATTTCTACCTTTTTCACCATGATTATGGGCATGACATTGAGGAATGTCATGTCTTGAAAAAGGATATAGAAATATTGATTGCAAAATGGTATCTCTAATAGTTTGTGAGAGAAAAAACAAAATTAAAGCAAGAAACATAAGAAGTCTGCATACTTGATGGGCTATCCGGGATCAACTTATTCACAAATTATTCCATGCATTGTGTTTCTATCTTTTGAATTTTTAATAAGAACATAGTAATTTTTCTCTATATCTTCATGTCTCTAAGAGGATATAGAAATATTTATTGTAATAGGGTACCTCTAATAGTTCATGATAAAAGAAATAAAACTAGAGTAAGAAATTAAAAAAATCTGCACAGTTATTAAGTTATTCAAGATCAAATAATCCATATATTAACCCATGTATTGTATTTCCGTCTTTTCAGTTTTTAATAATAATAAAAAAAATTTCTCTATATCTCTATGTCCTAAAAAATGTCATTATAAAAAATCTTCATGTCTCAAGACGTATCTCTATGAAAAGTCTTTATATCTTTAAATGTGTCGATGAACAATCTACATGTCTCAAGATGTATCTCTATGAAAAATCTACATGGTTCCCATAACTGATTGTCTGCAGGTCCCCATGACCATTTATCTTCGGGTTCTTTTGGGTCTCAGTGACTAGTTATTTTCGAAAGGATTAGGGATCCTTTTAGAAAAATATTATTGACAAAATTTATTAGAAAAAATCTCATACACGAGACATTAACGTGTAGACGGAGCCACAAAATCACGATCATTCATTTTTCATGTATATATTTTCATGTAAATATACATGTAATATTTGTACAAAATAAGTAAATATTCTTCCCTTTTTCGCTGATATTATTTGAAAGATTGAATTGTGTACACAAATGAAATTAAACAACATTTTTTTCTAAAAAAATATTGTTTAATTTTCAAAAATTGGAATCACTATTTCCCTGTAAGAAAAAATGTTGTTTAACTTGCGAAAATTGGAATCACTATTTCCCTATAAATAGGGAACATACACACCCTCGTATGTGCACATGAAATTCGAGTCCCCTAAACACACATGGCAGAGAGCTCAACCCCGTTCCAAGAATCTGACCATAAGGCCACATCAAAACTAAAGCTTTTCGGTTTTCCATTGACTGAGCAAGATGAAATCCTATCAAAAACAGAAAATACTTTAGGAAACAGGAAATTCGAGTGCCATTTTTGCCACCGAGCTTTTGCCAACTCACAAGCACTAGGAGGCCATCAAAATGCTCACAAAAGAGAGCGCCAAAGAGCAAGACGTACCCAATACCTTTGTGACCGACGCCTCATGGCAGCTGCACAAGTTCTTTGCTCACATGCTGTCAAATCACCACCCTTCATTTATCCAAGGGGATTGATCGCTAGCAATAGTACCGCTGCTGCTGCTGCTGAATGTAGGCCCCAAATAGCAAGTGATCACCCATCTCAGCCCTTGCTGTTTCCTTCATCTCCTCCTGATCATCACTCTCCTTCTCAAATTTATATCGCACAACCATTACATGATGCAGATACGAAGCCATCTTTAATTAAAGTTCCTGGTAAATTATGTTCCAATGATGACGATGTAGGGGTTGATCTCTGTCTCAAACTCACTCCCTCTGGTTAGATGATCAGATCGAGTGCCTGTATGTGCGTGTTGTGAAATTTTGTCTTTCCATGGAAATATTTTTAATGTTTGTGAGTTTAAACTCCGAAAATTTCTTGATGCGAAAGCTCTATATATGCATGTGCAACTTTGCTCCATTTTAGTTGCTCCTAATCAAGCATGTCATGTGTCATTTTGGCCTAGCTGCCATCGTAACAAATCAACAAGGAAGGTAGTTAGTTTATGTTTGCTGGTGATCCTATGAGCAAGCAAAAATAGTAACTCAATGCTGCTGTCAAAGAACAACGTCTTGATATAGATTTGAACGATTACATAAAGAAGGTATACAGAAATTGCTTTGATGAACTTGATCTGTTTCTAATATCGTTATCGGTTTGAACACTGAAATTATGCAAATCGAAGAAGAGGATTTCTATTTTTCTCTTATTGTTTTTTCAAAACATCCTTGAAAAACCTATGATATTACCCACCAGAATCATTTCAATTTCTAAAGATATATGTTGTAGAAAGAAATGGAGTTTGGAATGTCAATACTCTCCTTGACGACATCGTTTCTAATCAACAAGGACAAATATAGAACAAGCGCTATAATGTCCAAGACTAATCCATCCATTGTTGATGTTTTTTTTTTTGCAGCTCTGAAAGTGAACTCCTCTGTAAAGAGAGAGAGAGAGAGAGCAGTCGTACGTATGCTTCTTTTTTTCTTTTCTTTTTTTAATCTTTTCCTTTAAATGGCTAGGGGGCTTAGCCCGCGTACACAGGCCTGACGCCGCTCTAAGGCCCCACTCCTTTTTTATTCTTTAATATATTTTTTAGCAATCTTTTATATTGATTTTTCATCAGATAATTTTTTTTTAAATAACACTACACATCCTTGAAATTATGTTAAATAACATTATAATATAGTATTAGACCTTAAAAAAATAAAATCCATGGCATAAATTTAACTAAACTAAGTTTTTATTTTACTTTATACTAGTCTTAATAAAAATATTTCCAATAACACGTGCAAATTTTCATAAATAAATGTAAAATTAATAATTATTGATTTATAGATATGATGTTCATGATTAAAAAAATGTAAAAATAAAAATATTAAAGTTAAAAGAGAGAGAGAGAGAGAGAGAAACAATTCCTTTATGAGTTGGTGCATTTATACATTTAAAACTTGAAATATTTTCATGTATATCTCTTGATTGATATGCAATGCTATGATTGTTGTGTCATGTATACTTTTAGTAAAAAATATCGGTAATGATATGTTATTTTTGTAGAAAAATTACATGCTCTGCATAAAAAATATATATAAAAAAACCGTGTGTGTACGTAGAAAAATTTATGAAAAGTTTGTGCAGTAAAAGATAGCATAAAAGAGCGTATCAGGTAGAATAAGTGAGACCGGGTTTAGATATAACTTCAGGCTCAAATTTACAGCAATTTAGGTTTAACCCAAATGCTGGAAAAAGTTTTTTTGTTTTGAAAAAAATTCACTTTTATTTTTATCATTAAAAAAATAATTAAATTAATTTTTTTTTTTAAAAATGAAATTGGTTCTAACCGAATGGTTTCAGTCTAGTTCGATTTTTTAGATAAAAACCAGTTTCAACCAATTTAGCTCCGTTTTTTTTTTTTCGATTTGACTCTGTTTTTTTGGTTTTGGCTCGGTTTTTTTTGTTTGGGTTTGATTCGGTTTTTTTAGCTTCAGACTTTTAAAATCGAAACCAAACTGTTTGGGTTTTTTTTTCAAAATTTTAATCAGTTTAATTGATTTTTTTTCATAATTTAGTTTTTTTAATTATTTTTTTCTAGTTTTCTCAGTTTAATTGATTTTTCGGTTAGTTTGCCCAAAAAAAAAACAAGAAAGAAAGAAAAGGGAAGAGCATGACATGAAAAGAGAATTACAAGCTTGCATACTCACAAGCTTTTCACCTAAAAAAGTTCCGTCTCAAAATAAACACAATGGTACTATGACAAAGAATGCATGGGCTACTGCGCAGCCTCCGGCAAAATTGCTAGTACTTTATATTTGTAGACGACCCCAAACTCGGCCCCTTTCTATCTAAATCGAGAAAGAAATCTCGACCATAAAATAATTTATATTGGCATTGATCTCGACCATAAAATAGTAGATATTAACATCAAATAGTTCTATTTTATTATGGAAGTTCATATCATGTATTTTTTTTTTTTTACTTTAGAATTGCCTAAAAAAATATATTTGAGCTTCGAAAGATTTTTGGTTTCTGATTTTGGAATGATTTTTTAGGTTTTTAGGCCATAAATGAGTTTATGATGTTGCATAAGATATTTTTCTATGTGTTTTGAGTCAAAATAAATAAAAAATTAGTTTTGGGGTCGAAAATACTTCTCTTTTGATTTTTCAGTCACCGCAATTATCGAAATCTAAGTAACATAAGACAACACGTTTTTTGACTTAATATTTTTCAAAAACAATTGTGTCAGGTGACATGTCATCTATCCTTTTTTTTAAAAAAAAAAAAGCTCATGCACGAGGCCTCTTAATAAAAAGGTCAGGCCCAGTAACGTCTGATCTTTAAAAAAATTATGTTTTTAATTAATACTTTTTTAAAATGTATTTTTTGAAGATTATCTTTTTTATTTTGTTTATTTCATTCATTTAAAAAGTGTTTATTTTTTAGTTATTTTATATGCATTTAATTTTTTAAGAGGTTATTCTAATTTATCTATAATTTTTTTATATGTTTTTTACAAATAAAATTTATTTTTTTCAAATAATATTTTTGATATGTGTGACTTTGTATAATATTTTTTTTATTATTTATTTTATTCAATCAATTTTTTATGCGTCTATTTTTATTATCACTGAATTAAATAGAAAATTTTCATCCTTGGGGCAACCGGCACCTAAATCCTTCCATGCAACCTGCCTACTAAATGCATATTTGGTATTGTAGTTTATGATGTTTTTTTTAAAAAAAATTACTTAAAAATATATTAAAATGATTTTTTAAAGATTTATTTTATTTTTCATAATTAAAACAATAAAAAAATACAAGGAAAAAATAATTTGGTACTTTTTTTTGACGTAAAATGTATTTTTAAAAAGCATAAAAAAAAGAGAGTTAAAAATGTAATGACAAACAGCCTCTAGGATTCTTCCAATAACATATGTTGCTCCATGGTGATTAATTAGTATTATTATAGTTATTTAAAAGCTCAGATTGTTGCAAGGAAAACTGTTTTCCCGTAGAATCCGGATACCTTGTGGCCAGTTGTTCTTCATGGCAGACAATTTCTCTCTCGGAGTGAAGTTAATAACTGATAATTTAATTACGATAGAATATAATATGCATCGGAATCAGAGGAAAGATTAGGAGGAAGACAGGAGGTTCCGTGACTTCACCTTTCCTGCAACAAAAGATCGGCAATTCCGAGGTAGTCCACTGCCCGAAAACGTAACCTTACAGCTCAACAGTGATTAAAGAATCGAAAAATTAAAGGAAAGCGTACTTATGATTTGATCTCTCTAAAATATTCTCCTCCCTTTCTTTCTCCTTTATGTATGATGAGTATGAAAGTTGAGAATATTTCATCACAAAAAGGCTACAAATAACAAAATGGGCAAAAAAGCCTCAATAAAATAGAGGTGTTCTGCTCCCTCTGCTTTAGAATCAGAGTCTATTCTATTCAGTGACTCCAGTTATTTACCACTTTCATCTTACAACTTCAGTTTCCTTTCCCCAGGTATTAACAAAAACCCTAGCTATCGTCCATCTCTCTTCTCTTCTGTGTAATCAAAGCTCTCCAATCAGTGAACATGGACGGGTACGGGTACGGGTCGGGTCAAAGGGGTGACAGAAGGCTGGAGATTGTGAGCGGGAAGGGTTTTGGGTTTGGCAATAGCAACCAGATCTTCGCGACTCGGCCACACTCACCCAATGTGGCATCGATTCCGCCTCGGCGGAGTCTGAGCAGTTCGTCAAAGCCCTGGGGAGGGTTGACTGATCCTGAAATGAAAAGAAAGAAACGGATTGCCAAGTACAAGGTTTACACGGTGGAAGGTAAAGTCAAGGCTTCTTTGAGGAGAGGGATCTGCTGGATCAAGAACAAGTGCTCTAAGATCATACATGGATACTAGTTGGAATTACCGGCGGCTCTGATTCTTACACGTCGGATGCACTGTCATGTCTTGTGGTTCCTGATGGTGATGTGGCGGGCAGCGTTGTTGCTGGAAATTGGTAAGCACTGGCGTCGATTTTTTCTAAACCTTAAACGCTGGATCTCTGGGTGTTTTTGGTGGGTCAAATATTTACGGGATTCTTTAAGTTGGGAAATTTTCATAGATAATAGACTTGATTGCTGTTTTCTTCTTCTTCTTTTTGTATGTATGCAATGGCTAAGATTGCTATGCTTTTTGTTGATCACAACTGTTCTACGTTTTTATTTGTAATTTCGATCAAAGATTAATACGAAATCTTGCAAAGCTCCTGAACCAGTCCTCCATTAATACACGGGGCAAAAAGATGAGTGAGATTAAAAAAAAATTAGTAGTTTATTATTAATAATTCATCTAACACAACCATATAACGTAATTTAATCTTCCTATGATCCAATCTGTTCTTAATCTTCCAGCTCTCTTTAGTTTCAATTATTCAAGTATGCGGTTAAAAAAAAAAACATGAAGCAGGGGGAAATCAAACATGTAGAAGAACGATTGCATTGCCTTCTCTATTATGCGGATACTGCAGTTGGATAGATGAACAAACAATTATGGAAACAATCGACCATTAGAGCATCTCCAGAGATGCTAAATGGAAAGTTAATAATAAAAATATATATATATATTTTAGGTTTTCAATGTTTATTTTACATGCTTGGAGTGCTAAATAAAATGTTATTTTACTATTTTTTTTTTAAATATTATTTCTATATATCTTGCAAAAATATTAAAACACTATTTATTATAATAGTATTTGTTTTTTTTTAAAATCTATATTTTATTTATTTATTTATAAAATTATCCAATCTCATTCTGCTTTTCCATGAAAGCAGAGTGATTTTCTTTTTCTTTTCAGCAATATGTTTTCTTTTATCTTCTCAATCAGAAGAACTTAGAATTTTGATTGGGAAATAATGATTATCCTTCGAATTATTTTTATTTTTTATCAAAACATTTATTAATGTAAATATTCATTTAAGGATTGGTGAGTTCTAAAATCATGAGGTCGTCAATCAAACCCAATAATAAGACACCTAGAGCCAATGCACCCAACCCCCATTCCCTGAATCCAGAGTCCACTGTTCATCGAAGAGTCACTATTTTTTTTCTTTTACAACGACTTTTGATCCGGTATAGAGGTTTTTTTAACGTATCTCAACAACTAAGTTTATGACTTAGCAATATCTAAAAATAATTTTAAAAAATTAAAAAGTTAATATAAATTAAGATATTTAATTTTAAAAATCAAGATATTTACCTGATTATATTTGATAAATTTATTTATTAAAATATTTTTTTATTCAAACAAACAATAATAAAAATAAAAACATAAATTAAATCAATTAAATAAAATAAAAGAGGAAAATAATGCAATGCTGTACATGTCAGACATATTATTTGAAAATTAAAAAAAAATTGCTTTAACAAATAAAGTTCATCCATACAAAAGATAAAAACAAATTATAGATGAATCATAAAAAATTTTCAAATTTAAATTCATAACTAAAAAAATAATTGTTATTTAAAAAAGACTAAAAAAAATAAAAGAGAATAAAGATATCAATCTAAATATAAATTAAAAAAATTTAGAAAAAAACCATACAAAACATCATAAAAAAAAAAAGAAGGAAGGAAGAAGAAGCAAAGGTCAAGCGTTGTTGTACCTGGTTTACCCTTGCAAACTCGCACGACTAAGTCTTTTTTTTTTTTATTTGCAAATGGGGTGGACAACAAGTGTTTTTGAAAAAAATAATCATATGACATGTTGTTTGATTTGCCTAGATTTCAATTACTGTGGTGGCTAGAAAATCAAAGCTTAGGTTTTTTTTTTTTTTACCTAAAATCTTATTTTTAACTCATTTTAATTTAAAACACCTATAAAAAACCTTAGAAACCGTGATAAATTTATCTATAATATTAAAAAATCATTTAAAAAAATAAAATTAACTCGAAATAAAAAATCAACTCGAACTCAAATATGTTTTTTTTCATGAACTTTAAGATAAAAAAAACACTTAATCTAATACCTTATTATTTCAAGTTCATTGCCCTTTTGTCAAGTATGTTGAAACAACTTAATTTAAGAAAACTCTGGACTACAGTACGCATGCATTTTCAGCTCTATCATCTGAAATTGCAGGCGTAAACCTTCTTATGCATAAGAATTTTTTTCAGAATTAAATTCTGATGTGTCACACTGAAAAGATAAGAAGAAGAAAAAGAAAAAGAAACATTGAACATTATGCGTACAAGACAAGAAATTATGTTCTTGCGCCATTTTGCTTCACAACAATATTATGTTTATTCATTAATTAAGGAAAAATCTGGATTCATCCCTGTACTTCAAGCAAAATTACAACAGTTAAATATCCTTCCTTCTTCTTAATAATACACGTCTACCCAAATTACACAACAACGGGAAGAAAAAAAAAAAGACAAATAAATATCCTCTCTTCTTCTTCTTCATATTATTATTATTATTATATCCCAGATCTTCATCACCCAGGTCATCATGAAATAGCTAATTTCCTCAATATTGTTTCTCTTCATTGATTGAAAAAAACACGATAGAAAAATTTATTAAACCTGATAAATTTTTTCAAATGTTAACCAACCAATGCTATTCTTGTTTTTGGCCCTTTGCCTTGGATGAAACATGCATATATGCAAACAAACAGACCTGGTTTCAACTTTAATGACCTCTGACATCTCTTCAACTCTTATGTTGAAGCTTCATTTGGCCATAAAATTTAGCAATGAACTCCTCAGCCTTCATGTCAATCTTTTCGTCTCCGAATTTATCGTCATAATAACTATCCTCATCATCTCCATCGCTCTGATCATCAAGCTCTTGAAGATTTTGGGCCGATGCGTATTGGCTAGTTTGACCAGACGATGATCCTGTGCTTTTAGGGGCCGGCGACCAAGGTGGGGTAAAAAGCTCAAACTGTTCAACATCCTCGGATGCCGCGGACGGTGCATAAACCTTTGATTGTTCAACAACCTCCTTGGATATTGTTAAAGGTGCCATCGGTACCCTGTCCCCAATGCTACGTTGGGCTGATTGGTTGCTGTTAATGTGCAAAGGGCGCATGGAAGACAAGAGTTTCTTCCACTTTGAGACAGCATCGGTGGGGGCAGTTTTTGATTTTTCAGATTTTAGAGAGAGCATATAATTTGCCACCCTAAGGATGTGCATTGGACCCCGCTTCTTCTTCGTCGGCTTTGGGTCGCCGCCATCTCGACGGCCTCCGTTGTCGGTAACTGTACTGAAAATATCAATGACAGCACCTGATCGATGTTCCATTAATTAATCGGAGGGAAGGGAAAGGAACAGCCTGGCCTGCCTTAATTAATCAAGGGCTCTTCCCTGCAAAGTGCAGGGGGAGAACAGATGACCCTTAAGAAAGGAGTAACAAATATGGAAGGTATACATTTATACGAGGAGTAAGCACCATGGAGAGCTCATTTATATATATAACCAAGAATGTAGGGAGGTTAAACGCGTAATGTTTGTTTGAATTGTTTAATTAATATGAAAAAAAAAAGATTTGATCATGGGTTGTATACATATTAACTTGATTTTGAAATTAATTAGTTGCGGAAAGCAAATATCAATTTCCCTAATTTCTACGATCATCTCTTGTATTTACCGATGACATGCATGCATGTATACATATTGGATCCTTCATATGCTCTAAAAATCTTATTGTAGTATAATATTATATATGTGATTCCTGTTATATTCCTTACACTTCGCGATTGAAGGGCAAGAGGAACGTTTCTACCTCCTTATCTTAGACAAGGTATACGTTTCTACGTTTCTAGGATGTTTGTTTTTAAGTTTTTAAAAAGAAAATTAATTTTTTTATTTTTTTTAAATTAATATTATTTTAATATTTTTAAATTATTTTAATGTGCTAGTATCAAAAATAATTTATAAACAATATTATTTTAATATATTTCTAAATAAAAAATATTTTAAAAAATAATCACAACCATAACCATAAACATCATCTTAATTCATTTAAGTAAATCATAAACAGCGTTCTTGACAAGTGCGGTGGAGAAACGGGGAATATTATTATGATACATGGTAGAAATTCTTACCACTAACCAGCTTGCCAGTTGCTGTCCTATAAAAAAAAAAAAAAAATTGCAGTGCTTGCGGTGAAATAACTTGCATGCATGTAATGGACTACTATTTAATAATTGAAATTTGATATCAAGGTAACGTTTTTAGCATTATTATTAATATTATTATTATCCTCTTGTCTTGTTAGTGTTTGAGATGGTAGAAATAATAATTTTTTAAAGTATATTTTATTTAAAAATATATTTTTAATATAACAACGATACAAAATCATAAAAATATTTTAATTTAAGACAAAATAAATTCAAAAATATTTAAAAATAATTTTTAAATACAAACACGAAACAAACACGGAGTTACTAATCGAAATGAACATGGAAATAACGCTTCATCAGTGAGTCTTTATTTTTTGTTTTAATATATCAAACACGCTCCTTGACTCAGTCAACTTGGTTGAGCAGAAAGATGCGAAGAAGATTCAAATGAGTTGGCAGGCAGAATGGTTGTAAGATCTAAACTTGAAAGTTTTTTCGTTTCTTTACGTGTGATGCGACGTGCATGCAGTATTTTAGAAAAAAATAAAATAAAAATAAAAATAAAAATGGGAGGATTCTATTTCTAGAAAACAAACAAATCCAGCGTCTCCCATACATTTGCCACCGCATGTTTCTCTCCTTGGTTGAACTGGTCTTCTCCATCTCTGATACCCAACAAGCAAGGCCATTTGCCTATTTGCCTTACATGCAGTCAAATCATCAAAAACAGATTTAGTATTTTTTATGTGAATTAGTGGCCCTAAAACATGGGTCCTTAAAATCAGTGCAGCCCTTATTATATTTTAGGGTATGGTTACCCACCTTTTATATAATTAATCCGGCCATGATTCCTAAATTCATACTTGGACCTACATACATAAATGTCGTGACAACATCATCAGTTTTTATATATATATATATATATATATATATATATACATTTATCATCTGCAGGGTATGAATATAATTACTGACCATGTTCCGTACTAAACAGGCATCATAAAATTGGAAGGGGATTACTTAATATACATAACTGGGATAAAGTGATTTACGTGAAGCAACGATTTATGCCTAGTTTGGTATATTGAATGTCATCTCGCACGCGGATCATCATTTTCACTTATAGTTCAAATTAAGGCTACCTTGTATGTGTGCACGAACAAATACCATAGAACATAAAATTTTAGTTTTTTTTTTATTATTATTAATGTGGGTGTCCGGACTAGTTTGCTTGTATCTCGACTAATCTCACAGGCCCTGAAATTAACAATTATATAACCTTTCAGTGACTCTGAGATTTGTAAAACTCGAACTGGTGAGTTTTAGAAAACAAATCTAAAACCTGGTTAATTGAGTTATACCACTTATAGTTAAAATTTGATTTTCTTACTATACCGAGTAGAGATTATTTGATTTTGATAACCAAACTCACAAAAATAAAAAATAAGCACAACCAAAAATATTATTCAGTTTTCATGTTTCAGGAGTTTTATTAATATATAAAAAAATGTTATGATTCTTAGGTCTTTGGATATCATTTTTTCATTGAGTTAGATATTCTATATTCATTTGATATGTTAAAAGATCCATTTTTAGATTATTTTTTTCCATCAATTTATTTTGAAAAAAAAAGCAATAAATATCATCTCAAAGTCCCAATTAATTGCAAAATAGTATTAAACATCCAAGTCGAGTAATGCAACCCATAAATCACAGATATATAATTTACTTGGCAATCTATATATATATATAACAAAAAAAAGCAATGAAAAATAGATAAAGGCTTGAACCGATAGAGTAGTATTTAGTTTTATGATTTCTTAATGTTAGATTATATATAAGTACGTATAGATGTATACACACACACTAATATTATTAAATTTATTGTATTATATATGTAAATTAATTTATCAAAATAATAAGTTATGGGTTAGAACCAAACCGAGAAATCTAAGAGGGTGTTTGGCTTGGAAGTGTGATGGCTTTTTTTCAAAGTTGCAATACATTTTAAACATAAACCACACCTTTAAAAGCTATAAAAACATGTTTTTTACTTAAAAAAGCACAAGCTACCTTTCATCCAAACACTCTTTAAAAACTGAGCTAAAATTAAATAACCAAATGAAATTTGGTTCATTTTTTCCAGAAATGTTTTTTGAAAAAAACCAGAAAAAAAAAATGGAAGGGAAATCTTCAATTAATCAATTTGGTTTTTCAGTTTAAACCACGCAGTGCTCAACAGTTAACCAATGCCAATCAAAAGGCTTGATTTCTGGAGTGGAACCAGTCGGCAGTCGTTACATTCATCAGCAATTATTTTGAAGGAGCTGCCTTTACAGTAAATTAATTAAGAAACCTTCATCTTCCATGAGCCCTGCTTTACCATATCTGTACATGTTTTGATCATTTCCGTCTTGTTTAATTCTCACCGAAAAAACGAAAGAAAGAAACAGGGAAAGCTATTCGTAGACGTCGCCTGCCCTCTGCTTCTCTTAGCTAGCATCTTGTATGATTGGTTGGTTGATTATACGGTGTCATTTCCATCTGAAGGTGTGGGTTCGATCGCTTGTTAGTGTACAAGAAACAGTTGTATATATGCATGGGAAGTCCCTTTCTAGGATTTAATTAGCGCACAAGCAAGGGAACATTTAATAAATGATGCAGCACAGCACGTTGAAGAGATGACAGCACTGGCAACACCTTTCATGGCTGGTTTCACTTACTAATATTGGAAAATTGATGATCGGGTCACCACGCCACTCGACGTGCGTTGCGCGGCAGTATTTGATATAGCTTGCTAGCCTCATAATCATCGGTCCATAATCTTGTAGTCATTAATTAGAGAGCAAGCCATAACCAATTTGCACGAGGTTTGAATTGCTAAGCACACCAGTTATCAAGATTATCATATCATATATAAAAAAATATCATATCAAAAAAATATTTCTTTCAAAAATACGTGAATGTTTCATCTTTCTAGTTTCGATAAGAAGTCGGATTTAAATCTCTCTAGTTGGATTTGAAACTTTCATCATTACTCATAATATTTTTAAAAAATTATTTTTCAGAAATATATGATGATAAGTTTTCATGTAAACTAAGATGTCAAGATTGTAGATACAGAAAATATTAAATGAGGGGTTAAGGGTTTTAGCGAGCATGTTAGAGTATACTTATTTTAATTAAATAAGTCTGTATTCAAAAGTCTTAATATCGATGTCAGGTCTTTGAATAATTTTGTCTAGGAATAGAAGAGAGCTAGCTGCCAGCTGGGTTGCTTCACTTATGATTCTAAGTTGTTTACTTGTGCATGTTTGATGCTTGTTCTCTTCACATAGAGAAAAGGTAGCTGGGAGCTTGATTTCTTGGACTTCCGTCTCAACATGTCTAGCTAGTTGTTTGCTTCTTTTGCTGCATGAACCATCACAAGCTGTAGTATAAGCTGTAGTATTGTGGGAATTGCGTACGCATCGATATAACAGGTGTCACTCTTATTTTGCAAATTACAAGTCAATCTCCTTTTGTTTTTAGGTTTAGGGTTAGTTTTTGTAGGGTCCATATCACCCTTGAGGAAGGAAACGATGGTCCATCCACCATGTTGCAGGCGCCAGCCAGCCTGTTCTCTCAATAAGTCCAACGGGTGATTATCGTGAGCCCCTGTGAATATACAGCTTCCATGTGATATATAGCAGTTCAGCTTCAGCTATCAGATCTGTGATAGCTGTTATCAAAGAAGTGCAAATTTCAAACCCAACTTCCCTTGTGGCTCGTTCTTTCATTTCGACCCAAAAATAAAATAAAATAAAAAATCCCTTGTGGGTAGCTACATTATACTGTTGCCTTATACCTGCTACTCCTATGGTGGAGCCAAACGAAACGCAGTTCTAAACTATGAAACACGACCTCAACGACAGGCAACAGGACACCAGCGTTGATGGCTTGTTGCCAGAATCTCAACAACTAATGTATATATGGGCTTCCGGACAATTAATATGAAAAACAACGTTAGAAAATAGTTTAATGCAACAGTTTGATGATCAAGGATCATTCCAAAAATGCACATCGTCTACCCAGAAGAAGAAGTTACTGCAGATCTGTTGTCTAAGTAGCATGAATTATTATATATCTGGTATTTTTGCTCGATCAATCAATAAATGAAATAAGACTGTATAAGCTAAATTGGCTCGGATTAGTCGCATTCAATGCCCCCAACAAAGCAAGAGACTCGCATGAATTTGAGTGGTCTCCAAGTCAGTTCATGCACCATAGATTCTCTCCACATGCGTAGTTTCTTAATTTCAATGACTTGATCAAATCGTTAACTTGGAAGTCCGCCGGTTGATTATTACAAGATTTGTTTTTAATATAGAAAACTTTCATTATTGCTATGCACTCAATAAGAAATAGTTTTTACGCTCTCGCTGAGCTGTAAAGAGACCAAAAACTTGACGAAAAAAAAATATTGAAGGTTTTGTTTTAATATTGTGATGGTGATGTTTTGGATTGATTAGGTTTCATGATTTAATTTGTTAAATTTAAAATTTAAATAACAAATTTTATTGGGTTTAAAGAACTTTGTTTTTAAAATTATTTCTTACTTAATAATTATATATACGATTAACAAAAATAAATATTTATAAAATTAAATATCAGAATATTTTTTAAAAACTAAAATAGCATTCTAGTAAGCAAACTGAAATAGTATGCTAAGATAAATTTAAAATTAAGTAAAAATTAAAAATTATTAGAAAAAAAAAAAAGGAAAGAGGGAAATGAAAAAGAAATTAAAATATATATATATCAACTATTTCACTGTTTATATGAGCGTCAACCCCCTAAGTCTTTTAGTATGAAAAGTATAATATAATATATAGTTGGGCATTCAACCCATAGATTCCATGGTCGATTAATAAATATAATAATTAAACACACCAGAAAGCGATAACAAATGATGAGCACAGCTCAAAAAAACGCGGTTCAGCATAACTAAAAACCCAACCGCAGTGCAGGTCCCATTCAAAAAAACAAATCGAAAGCTCCCTCCCTCCCACGCTACTCTTCCGAAACAAACACAATAAGCAAAGCGTTTACTTGTACGAAGTCCTTAACTTTTTGCGAGAGACTTCCGTTCTTAATTCACAAGAAAGACAAAAACATCCCAGCCGGAAAATGTGCTGATTTCATGTTACATGGGGCCCTTCAATATTCAATCATCTTCTGCTTCATCTTAACCATATATTTTTAACAAAAATCAATCCCTAATCTCTTTTAAATACTATATCATCATATCTTAGCTATTAATTTAAGTTTTTAAGTTAAAATATTTTTTTAATATGATAACAATTAAGTGATTATGAATTTAAATCTCATCATTTCTAGTTATTTAAATAAAAATTAAGTATAAAATAGTGAAAATATATACAAATTTGCTAAAAAACAAAGAAAATGTAACCATTTTTTGATCAATATTTTAAATTCCAAGTGCCCAAAACCGATAGGGCAAACGAAGGTGGTTGTATGTTAGGATAATGTCAAGGGTTACTTTTGGAATTTACTCCAGCTTGAATACCCCGCGTACAACCGTGTTCCCTGCAAGTCTCCACCGCCCACAATGAACGTTCACACCAGCTTCATTTGGCTTCCAAAGAAAGGGAACAACTCTCTCCCTCTCTCTCTCTCTCGCTCGCTCGCTTTCAGCACAACACCGCGTATCAAAAATCCACACACACACATATATATATATAAGCCATCATCACCACTTCCCCTCAGCAACAGAAAGTATCAATCTGAAACATTTCTTTCTAGTGTTTAAATCTTCACTGCCCAACAAACTTCTCAATTTCTTTTCACACAAAATTCAGCTACTTTTTGCTACTTCCAGTGCTAGCTTCTACTTCTGTTGAAGCTACTGAACTAGTTGCAAGCCATTGTAACAATTTAGAAAAATGCTGAAGAACAACGTTAATGATGTCGCTCATAGAGCATGGAACATCGTGCGTGCATTGTTGTGTGCAAGAAAAGGTGCTGTTTTCAAGAGACGTTTTATGATGGATGTAAGTGTTGTGCCTAGGTTTCTTAAAAGCATGGGACGCAATTCTCCTCGCGGCCAACTACATTATGGAGAATATGAACTCTCCTTCGACAAGACCCCCGTTTTCCACGTCAAGATGCACCGCCCGTCCTCCATGAGATTCAACATACCTTGCATAACCTCACAGGTTGACTTCGACTACGATTCTGATCATGATGAGGTGATGAGTGAAAATGATATTCATCAGGATGGATCAGTTTATGAATATTATGATGCGACGAGGAGGAGTTTCTTATTAAAAAGCGGAGAGGACGAAGAAGAGTACGAGACCTGTGAGGAAAAGATCCCAGCAGAGGAAGAAGGGATTGACATGAGAGCTGAGGAGTTCATAGCTAAGTTCCGTCAGCAAATGAGGCTTCAAAGGCAGATCTCGTATCTACAGTATCATGACAGTACTCCAAAGAAAGGCACCAGTTGATGATCTCGAGCATTCACTGTCTTCTAAATAATCTGTTCTTTTATGGCTACCTTTGTTGTTTGCTGCTTTTTGCAGTTTCATGTATTTTTCTTTTTGTAAAAGAGGCTTTGCGGCATTATGTAAATACCGGAAACTATCATTGAGTTTGAATAATATTGCAATTTATATTTGTATCATTGTGGGTACCTTTATTTTTGGAAAGAAAAAAAAAATAGATCAAGAGGTTCCTGTGACTCCGAAAATCGAAAGCATCACTGGCATATGTTGACCAGGGGAAAATAAATCGTTGAGTGCAGACGGCGCTCAGGGCCGGCAGTCAGTTTTTCAAACTCTCCGAATTAGCCTGAAATGCACCAATGAGATTCCGATGGTAATCTGTTATCGGAGTTCAACAGGCCAAATTAATCCGTGGAAACCACAAATGCAAGAATTTTAAGTTTTCTTTAGCAGGTGAATCAGAAAAACTGAAGGTTGAAACTTCTTCTCGTCTCCCTCGTCTTTTTGAGATGGTAGTATCAGGTTGAAAATTGAAAAGCGTCACCGCTGTAATGTAATCTAACAATTGGAAACTTGAAATCCAGCAAACAAGCTTCCAGAGGATTTGGGTTTAATAATTGACGTAATTATAAGCTCTGAGAATAAGGCAACATTTTAATACTCCTAAATATATTGGTCAGTTTCCTGAGCAGCAGAAAAATGGGCATCTACAGAACAAGTTATTCCACCATGCTTCATGATATACTAGCATATTTAACTTTGGATTTTCCCAAGAGAATACAAGGACAAAAAATGTTCAATAAGATTCTGAAAGCAAACTTTTTTCGTATGCAATAAAACTAGCCTATGCTAGTGTTATAGTCAAAAAGGGTTATTTATCAAAGTATTTCTCCTTTCAAAATATATTATATTAATTATTTTTTAAAAAATTATTTTTAACAAAAAAAACATCTAAAAACATTAAAAATTTTATTTTAAAATATAAAATATCAGGTCACAATTACCAACAACACCCTGCTAGCTACAGACTCGCTACTGCTTTCTTGTTAATAATGAAGTGGAACCGAACTAATCTTCCATCCTATATCAAATCCCACACCAAGGGCTACTCCCAGTATCCCTGCATTATCTCTCATCACGTTGAATTTACTGTAGTATCACTAATAGAAACATGCATAGCTTAATAAATTATATTGTTAAAAAGCATAGCTACCCACCCCAAACTAGTCCCAACTAGGGGTACGGGTGAGTATTTCGGTTCGGTTTGGTTTTTATTAAAAAAATAACCAAACTAAAATTATTTTAAAAAAAAAAAAACCGAAACCAGTTCGAACCGGCCGGTTTTGGTTCGGTTTTTTTAGAGAAAACCCGGTTTGGTTCGATTTTTCTGGTTTTGGCTCGGTTTTTTTCGATTTAACTTGGCTTTTTTCATTTTAGCTCGGTTTTTTTTTGTTATTTTTTTGGTTCGGTTTGGTTTGGTTTTATAAACCTAAAACCAATACATAACCGTACCGGTCGATTTTTTCAAAATTTTAAGTAATTTAATCAAATTGTTTTCTCCGTTCGGTTTTTTTGATTTTTTTTTCTTGATTTCTCAATTTTTTTATTCACTCCTAATCCCAGTACTAAATCCATTGTGTTGGGTTTTTGTGCCACTGAAATTATGAAATTTGAAGACCATAAGAAATATTAAGAAAAAGCATGAGATACAATACCATTAATATACTATTCTAGTACAGAAAGGAGCAGAAACAGTTGTTTGATGCCCCGAGTATATTTGCATCTACAAATCATAGGGTTACATGCATGAAACTGCGTGAAGTATTGCTTGAATTAATCAAAATAGATCTGGTGCTCCCACCAATCGATGCTATCTGCAACCAGCGGAGGAGCAAATCCAAATCCATTAAGGAACTCCTATTTATATAAGCTACGCAGAGATTTTTGTTTCACCCTCTTCAAAAAAAAAAAAAAAAATGGTCTGCCTTGTTATCATGACTTGGAAGTTTCCAGCCAGATCAAACTCCATTTTGATGACTCTTGAGATGTGCTTCCAACTTTCCTGTTGCTGCCAATATAAAACCTACATCGCAAACACCATAGTTTAAATGCTAAAACAATAGTTGAGAAAAAAAAAAGTTGCAAATTATTTTAATGAACATGAAAATTACAGAAAGCACATTCTGGACATTTTCTATAAATATTCAAGAACATTTGAACCTTAGAGGACACTTTTCCAACTATGTTTTAATTTATAGGTAACATTCCATGTTAGACAGCCGAAAAATAGTCACGCAATAACTATAGCTATAACCTTCACAACCCATTGATGCATCACTCAAACATTTGGAAATTTGTTATACAATGATAAATGATCTCCTAAATCGAAGCCTTTGCACCTTTACCGTTCTATATGCATACACCAAATATGGATACCCTTTACGCCTACTGGTTATATTCAAAGCCTCTAAATGAGAACAATTTAATTAATAATAAAAACAAGTGTTCTGACAACTGATATATACCTAAAAATAGAGCAGAGGGCCTTCTAGGCCGTGATTTGAACTCTGGGTGAAATTGAACACCTACATAAAAAGGATGCGTTGGAAGCTCTAAAATCTGCAGAACAAGAAAAAACAAATGAGCTTGCAAAATCAGCACATAGTTTAGTTCTCTCTCTCTTGACCAGAAATAATGGCACATAACAAGCACTCAGACCCAGTAAGCGTGAACACATCAGATACGGATTGCTTTAACAACAGAAGCACGGGACTACAAGAAAGAAACCAAGTGGAAAGAAAACAAGACCTCCATCCGTTTTCCTGTTTCATCCTTCCCAACAAACTTTAAGCCCTTTCCCTCTAGAACTTCAATTACCTCTGGGTTTACCTGCATCATGCAATGTCGAAATAATCATGACTGTTTTGTACAGTTATTTTTACACTTCTGTTATTAACCTTGCAACTTACCTCATATCTATGTCTGTGTCGTTCCTCTACATACTGAGTATTACCATACCTGGCAATTACAAATGATTAAAATAGGTACGCAAGTAGACGCAAACATCAAATACTATTGATTTCTTTTTCCTTCTATGCTGATGGTGGAAGGTTTAGGTAGTTCATACAGTCTATCCAAATTAACTTTATTCTTCACTAACAGGGTGGCTCCATTTACTTATGAAACTGAAGACTAATAAACAAATCACATACAGTTTTGCAGTAATACAATCAGGGGTCTGGAATAGCGTCCTTCGTGATCCTAGTCTCATTGTGCTTCCCATATGTGTCCTTGAACCCTGCATTTAGTTTCAGATGGTAATGTAGTACAAACAAATGAAACATACTTATGATAAAACTGTAAATACAGATCAATAAGGTTACAGTAAATGCATACCTCAGGCATGAAAATTACAACAGGATCAGGTGTATTTGTATCAAACTCATTGCTATCCGCCCTTTCCAAACCCAAAACCTAAAATAATTGTTGGTGAAGGGACATATGGTCATTGGATACATCATTTCAAGAAAAATGATAACATAAGAGAGTAAGTTCAAAGTGGAGTCACTTACAGATCTAGCAAACTCAATAACAGCAATCTGCATGCCTAAGCAAATCCCAAGATAAGGAATATTGTTCTCTCTAGCATACTTGGCAGCCAATATCATTCCTCTCACCCCACGATCTCCAAATCCACCAGGAATTAAGATGCATGATGCATTCTGCAAGTCATGATTTAAAAAAAAAATTCAAAACGAAAATGAATAGAACCTAACAGTTTTTATCCAAGGCAACCCCCCCCCTCCCTTTCAAGAATAAATTTGTTGCTCTTTAAAGCCACAAATGGTAACAGCACAGTCCACAAAATGAAAATCAAATGGCAAACAATGAGATACATAAATGATAAAAGTCACAAAAATCATTCAACCAAGGACATCAGGTTTGAGTACCAGAATTTGGCATAAGCTTAAATCAAGCTGTCATTATCAGTCTACTTTATTTTGAAAAATAACTAAATAAAATCTGCAAAGATCAGAAATCAGATGCTCAAGTGGTCAAAAGGAGAACTTAAAACGAATCAAGCTAATGATCTTGTAGCAGTCACACAGATGTCATAGTGAAAGTATTAGACAATAGCAGAAGTGGTGAAAAACAAAACAAAAAACGATTACAAAAAAATGTTAAGCTGCAACAATTATAAAAAAAAATGATATGGTCAGAGAAATTTTTTTATGTGAAATACCAGTGTTCTTGACACAAGAAGGATGATGAAAACCAAAAAGGCTTCAAGGAGAGATAGCTGGCTTTTGGTAAAGAAAGACAATAATGGAGAAAGGAAAATAAATAGATAGATATTGTGGTCTTACCTTTAAAGTCTCCCATGCAGCTGCATGTGCTTCTGGTGTCTGTAAGATAAAGCAATGTTTACCAGGGGAAACTTTTTCACCAGGATACAAAACACAACCTGCAAAATGCCATTAGCAAAAAGCAAGGATTCAATACCGATTTTGCACTGTCTTCTTCAAGATCAGAAGCTGCAATCCAATCAATCGATGGCTTCAACGAACATGCGATGCAAGCATGCAGAAGGGCCTGCAAGCAAAACAAAGCATAACAGTAACTAGTGAGTCATGCCAATAAACAAACACATAAAATTTCTAACAAATTAACTATCATCAAACGTTGAATGTGCTCATGTGTCATTCATTGCCTGCAAAAAGTCATCCAGACAATGCAAACCCATTATAAACAAAATAACTGCCAGTGAATGTTCAAATATGAAGACATCTTCACTGTGTTGGCACCTATGAAGATATGTGATTAGAAAACATTTTATTGTCAGATTAACACAACCTTTAAGCCTTAGAGTGGTCATGCACAGTTTCAGACTTTATGATACTGCACTTTTTCTTTCTTGCTTAAACTAAAAGAGCCAAAAATGTGATGCACCTTAACAACAGACAGGTATGAATCTGTTAGGCCAACATACTTTCCCACCATCGCAATCCTCACCTGCATTCAATTGCAACTTCTCGCCTCAGGAACAATAAAAAATAATCAAAGAGAATTAGACGTTGTTGATGATAATACTGACAGAATTGGTGAGATTATCATAAGTCTCAGCCATCATGGTCCAATCTTGTAAAGCAGGAGGCATCGCAATGCTGAAATAGAGAAATACAACAAGTTAGCTAATACGATAAATCTTCAAGCACTTGGTATCTGGATCAAAAGTCACAATGCATTTCGTTTCTGGCAGAGTACACAGTATAATTACAACTTAACCAATCCCTTGGACCCAAGTCCCAGGTAGAAGGGGAGAAACAAAGAAATAATCAACTAAAACAATTTGAACTTGCTATAGTCAACTTTTTAAGTTTTTTTGTTCCAGTAGATTCATGAAAATGTTCAAGGTTGAGATAGATGGGTACTGTAGGTCCATTAATTAAGCCTTCGATGTGGAGAAACTTGAATTAAACTAACCTGAGTAAGTTCAGCTGTTTTAAAATTGCATCATGAGCATTTTGGTTCTGTACAAGGAGAGCATGCCAAACCATCAAAGCAAATTACAACATATATATCAACACCAATAAAAAAAAAAGTTGAAATTTTCAAGATCCAGAGAAACAGAAGAATGCAGTTCAACCCACCCTAAGTAACAGAGGGACGTGCCAAATGTTAGGAACATCATGAATATTGAGAATATTAGCAGCCTGCCGAGAAACAAGGAGATACATAACATATCCAAATTTAAAACAACTGTTATTAGATGCAATACAGTGCAAAGTTCACCAAAAGTTACCGGAACATGGCAGAACTGAGAAAGTTTCTCCTTTGTATTTTCCAATAAAGGCTGCAATGTAAATTACTAAAAGTCACTCTATGCCTCAAAATTCATCCTTAAAAAAGGGAAATTGATGGAAATTATCTGTCAAAATAGAAGAAAAAAACAGGGAATTCGCAAAGTCCATTGCTGGAGTCAAAGTAAATATATTAGAAAGATAGGGTCCAACTTATTTGGGCAACACAATAACAGATGCTACTATACAATCATCAAGAGAAGCACTGCCCCGCATGAAAAATGTGATCAACCTTCAGTACTTTCAGAAACCTTCCAAAAGTTTAATAGTAAAGATCATAACAAGAACAGCAAGAGAAAGCAGATAACTTCTCTGAAATGAAGTTTGTGGGCAACTTTCAGTCGAATCTACCACAAAGATCTTCAACCAAAATTGTTCCAGTCAATAGTCCTCTTCAAAGCATAAAGATATCAGGTAGGATGAATGTACCTGAGCAGAGCGACATGCCAACAGATGAGGAGTCAAGCCTAATGCTCTCAATTCACGGACACTATGTTGTGTAGGCTTAGTTTTCTGCAAACACACATAAAACAGGTATTGTTATGATCATTCAAGTTTAATATGATCAACTTGACCTCCAAGTGAATACATTCAAAATGGAGGGGGGGGGGACTTAAAACAAATTATATGGCGTATTACTTGTTCTCCAACAACGCCTAGCACAGGTATCAGGCTCACATGAACGAGACAAAAGTTATCTTGTCCTGCATAGAGATATGGAAATTAACATGAGTGGTTATTGCAATAACTCATGAATGAATTAACTCAACATATGTGAACATGGGAGAAAAGCTCTGTAATATGAGTGTATAGTAGCTTCAAAAGGGAACCATAATGCTAATTGTTTTACAGCATTCATCTAATTGTTCACGCAGCATATAGTCAGACAAATAAGACAGGTACAACACCATGAACAATTCAAATGAATTTGCTTCTGTAGTTTGTAGAGTTTCAGACAAAACAGTTATATCGTTCCTCAAATTTCCTACAATCTTTTTGAGTGGTCAAATATATCAAAATATGCACCACACCATGGCTTCACAAGTACTGCTAGTCCAGTTAGAGAAAAAGGATCATTCGTCCTTGAATGAAAGGAACTTAAGGAAGAGAGCAATGCTCCTCCAATTTACAGAAAACATCATAACCCACCAACTGAAAATGACAACTGTCGCAAAGCCTCAATAAATGGCATAGATTCAATGTCACCTGAAAGAGAAAAAGGAATAAATTATTACTACCACATGAAATTGCAAGACCAAAAAAATTATCTGTGAAAGCTGCATCCTTCTTGCACATATCGCTCTTACCCACTGTGCCTCCCAATTCTATAACACACACATCAGCAGGGCCATCCTTTCCATCCACAGGAATGGCAGAAACAGACTCGATCCAATCCTTAATTGCATCAGTGATATGTGGAACGACCTGGAATTTCCTCAAACATAGCAACAATTCAGTTAGCAGTTATTTAAACATGTTAAAGAAGCATATCTAGCTAGCTGCAAGCCATCACCTGAACAGTCTTTCCAAGATAATCGCCTCTCCTTTCCTTCTCGATGACAGACTGATCAGCCACCAAACAGGGAGAAAATCAATAATCAGTCACCGATTATCTTATAGGACTTAGAACTTAATGAATTTGCGTACATACTAAACTCATCCCGTCACCTGAAATATCTTCCCAGTGGTAATGTTATTATCTTTGGTTAGTGTCACGTCCAGAAAACGCTCGTAGTTACCCAAGTCTAAATCAACCTTTCAACAGAAACCAAGGAATAATTAACCTGTTAATATATCCATTAATCCATCATGCCCTTACCAAATTTCACCATCTTTCAAGAATTGAAAAAAAAAATAGAGGGACTAAACCTCTCCGCCATCGTCAAGAACAAAAACCTCCCCGTGCTCAAAAGGAGACATGGTGCCAGCATCAGTATTCAAGTAAGGATCTGCAACACATCAGATTATCAAAAGTTAATAGTGATTATGCACCCAAATCAAAACACAAATATGCATAAAAACTATGACAGAGAACCAATTTTGATGGAGGTGACGCGGAGGCCGCAAGCTTTAAGGACAACGCCGATGCTGCTAGCGGTGACGCCCTTGCCAAGCCCACTGACAACTCCTCCGGTGACTAGGACATACTTCATTTCTCTCTGTTGGCTTTGGGTTGGGTGGTAACTGGATAAATTCTGAGTATTTGTGTGTAGGCAAAGTGTTTGAGTTGATGTCCGAGCGGGAAAGCTAAGGTTGCGTAGCTTGATTTTCGTGGAGATGCTTTCGAATCTCAACAAACCTGAGAGGGGTGAGCGGACGGCGCTTAGGGACTTGCTAAGCAATGCGTATTTATACATTCTATTTTCTCTCCCTGTTCTTTTTTTCACTTTGAAACTTTGCTGACTTCTTGTGTTTGTTCAAAAAAAGCTTGAAAGATTTTTTGTTTTCTTTTTTCTTTGTAAAAGGTCGAAATTGAAAGTTAGTGGGAGTATATGGGAATGGTAAAAAGAATGTTTTTAAAAATATTTTTAATATTAATATATTAGAATGATTTTAAAATATTTAAAAAAATAATTCAAACCACTTTCAAAAAGGCAAATCGAAGAGTCAAAAAACCTCAACCTTGAACCAAGTAATCAAAGAATCAAAAAACTCAACCTTGCACCAAGCTAAGCTATTATTGTCTCTTGGTCTAGGTGTGGTTTCGTTAAAGTATAACACTTGTTGATTAGTATTTCTTATGAAAAAAAATAATGTTATTTTGGGAAAAAAAAAGTTTTGACGGAGAGGTGCATGAAATGGAAAGTGAAGAAGAAAACTAAGTTTAAAGTTTTTTCATGATTTTCTGGTTAAAAAAATGTTTTTCCATGTCTATAACCTATGATCATGTTGAAAATAAAAGTCCTCTCTATTATCCAAATAAAGGTTTTGGCAGTTGGCACGGCACGGGCACCAAGGTTTTTTTTTTAATTTAATTTCAGCACTTGCATACGTTTCTTAGTGAAATTATTAATTAAATATTAAGTAAAAGATAAAGAAATTTTACGGAAATTCTACTCGTAAAATTTTATTCCCTAGAATAGTGCTGCTTTTTATTAAAAAAAATTTAATTGATGATTTTTTTAATATTATTTTGTAATGAGATATCACATTTTCATGATATAAATAACGGGTTTAACAGATTAACCCAGTTGATTCAAGTTTTCTTTAATTTAATTCTTTGATATTGAATGGATTAAAAATTATACTTTTATGATTTATTTTGTTTACTTTTTATTATGTTATTTCAGCTTCATAACTAAAGAGTGGTGCTTAAAGGGTTAACCCAAGCAGACTCGAGTTGTTTTTATATCCTATTTTAATAGATTTTTTATTTTTAATTTCATTACTCAATATTGAGTTAGTGAAGAATTAAGCCTTATAATATATTTTAAATTGTTTTTTATAATAATGTCTTGGTCTCATGATTAAAGTCGTTGATTTTGGTATTTTAACCACGATTAAATTGATTCATTTTTTATTTTTTTTAAGAGATTATCTCGATATCATGACTCAAGTCATAGGCCCTTCAATTTTGGATTTTTTTTATTAAGTTTTCCCGTCTTAGTACTTGAATTACATATTTGATCAGTTAATCCAGTTGACTTTTTTTTTTCTCAATTTCATCATTTAATATTGTATTTGATTGAGAAATAGGTTTAATATTTTTTTTCTTTTTTTTATTAGGTTATCAAGGACTCACGACCAGGAAATAGTGTTTAACAAATTAACTCGATTAACTTGACTCATTTTTTCATGTTTTTTTTTATAAATTTTATAGTTTAATATTGGATCCGAAACGAGTGATTAAAAATTGAGTTTCATAATTTATTTTGATTTGCTCTCTATGTGTTTATTTTATTCTCATGATCAAAGTTGTGGATTTGGTAGATTAACTTGAGTTAAATCAGGTCATTTTTTTCTGTAAATTTATATCGGTCTAATGATCTCGATGATAGGTTTAGTGGATTGACTCAGATTATTTTTTATGTCATTCTTTTAAGTAATGTTTAGTGTTTTTTTTTTCACTTAAGTTTTTTTAGTTATAATCAATTTAACAATGAAGAATTTTATATTTTAAATTATATAAAATATAATTTAAAAATAAAATCAATCCGTGCTTACAAAAGCATGTACTAGTATGTGGACGACATGTGAGGTGTCTCTTGACATCTAAACACCACCTTCCGCGATAGAATTGAAATTGTTTCGGCGGCCCCTTCTTCTCTAGGTGTGCACGTGTGACTTCCTAACATATGATTTGATTTTGAGATTTTTTTTTTTTTATATTCAGTCCTCTAAATTTTTAAAGCAACTATCTTCATGAGTTTTTTCTGTAATGGAATAGTGTCCATGATGAAGCCACAATAAATCTCCAACAAAATTGTTTTCCTCCTGATTATGACACTGACAACTATTTTTTAGATTTATCCATCACAAACGTTTTCAGTGTCGGTTTTCTCACAAGTCATGTCAATCTAGAAATCAAGAACATAATAAAATTACAAAGTTACCCTTACTGTTGACCAAGAAACACCTACGCTACGCGTTAGCTGGAAATTTATAATAAATGACCCCTTGGCCTTGTAGTTTACATAAATGACATCTTGGGGCAGAGATTGAGTTGCTAAGCCTCCAACTTTTGAATTTGAAACAGCTAAAGAGCCGTTGGAGTAGAGAAAAAACACACTTAGAGAGAAAATGGTGGATGGAGAAATAAAAAACGGCTCTGCAGCTTTTTCGTGGGCAGATGAGGTCGAGAAAGAAGAGGAAGAACAAGCTCGGTTTCAGGAGCACCAGAAGCAGAAACCAAACCCTTTTGGCTCTGCCAGGCCCAGAGAAGTTGTTCTCCAGGAAAAAGGAATTGATTGGAGAAAACTCGACTTCCATCTTCAACTACCTTCTCACATAAGGTAATGATCTCAAATTTTCTATGCTTTATGGTTGATTAAGTATGAAAACCCAAATTAAAGACCGGAAGATTCCTTTTCTTGTTATATTTTTTTCTCTAATTTGGAGATTAGTGCTGAGCCAACTAGTTTTGAAACCTGTAAGATAGCATATGGCCATACGGGGATCGTAATGGCTTAAATACTGTAATTCTCTTTCTGCCTGCTTCAATGGTTGTTGCTTGGTAACCATTCATTGCAATCACAATTGCTATACAGGCAGCTGGATGATCCGAAGCTATGTAAGGAAAAAATCCTCGCCTCTGCTGCTCCAGGTATCGACAGGATACATTCAGTTACCCCTAGCAAGTGCAACATGAAATGGAAGATGCCAATTCGGACTTGAAAAGAGGTGAAGTTTTGCGGGTACCTTTGGCTACGCAGAACCAGAATCCTGTACCATTCGTACCTCCTCTAAGATATCCACCTAAAAATGCCATTCCTAGTTTGTCTGAGTCTGGATTTCATTATTATCTACATGAATTGAGCGATGGGCAGCAAGATTTTAAAAACAAGAAGCCCCTGAAGCCCGAGAAAGAGAATGCATTTCATCAGCAAGGGTCCCAAGGGGTTCATTGCTCTCAAAATAATCGTGGAAGCCACATTCTTCCTCACTATCATCGGAAAATATTGCAAGCTGAGAAAGGGAGCCAGTTTAAGGAGAATAAAGAAAATTTCAAACTGGGGCAATCAGTTGTTAATGGGAAGAACTTGAGGAAAACAGTAGCAAGTAGAATACAGCATTCAGATTCAGCTATTGAGAGACCTTGCAAAAATCTTCAAGAATATTACGCAGTTAGTCATGGGGTTAGGCAGAGCTTGACAAACCACTCATGTGCCGGAGCTGCAAGCATCAAACGGAAGAATGGCCTGGAAAGATCTGTTGCCAAGAGATCAGGTGGCACATAATTCAGTTTGATGGCAGGAGAGGCATGGAACCGAAGTCTGGGAGTCAAAAGAAGAAAAGGCAGCGAGATGAAGGGGAACTAGGCAGTGAGAAACGAATATGAAAGGCAGGGGAAAACTCAAATTGTTACCGCAATTTTGCTTTCAGTAATAAAACAATTGTTCCAATAACAAAAGCAATACGAATTTTATTCCTGCCTAGCGTAGCATTACAAATCCATCATTGCTTTGGACTCAATTACTTCATCTATTTGCAACAGTATCCAATGAAAAGGATGAACAGGTCAACTCGTCCAAATTTTACGATCCTGACAAAGTAATCTAGAATTTTCACATTTTTTTAGAATACCCACCATCTTCTCACAAAAATAAACAAGCACATATGACATTACAGGCATTGTCAAGTGAAGAATTGATTATCAAACCATGAATTACATTTAGGCTACAAAGGGAGGGAACTCTGTAAAGAAGTGTCCCACCGTCTTGATACTAAGATTCTTTGGCAGCTCTTTCATAAAAAAATAATAATTGAGGAGTGATAAGTGAGAACTTAACCTTGGGAAGGACGAGGTTCGCCTGAATTTGGCGGAGCTACGTGAAGTGCAGGAGGCCCCGGGAATTAGGAAAGCAGAGATTCTGGTAGGGCTTTTCAGATTTTGGTTTGTTTATTCGCTTCGTTTTTTTTTTCTTTTTTTCCTTAATAGTCTGGGGTAGCTGGGTCAGTGACGGTACATGTCTGTCGGGCTTGAGTATATGTGATGTGAATATTTAGAAAAGTGATTACGGTTATTTTAATTATTTTTTATATTAATATATAAAAATAATTTAAAAATATAAAAAAACATATTAATTTAAAATAGAAAAAAATAAAAAATTACTTTATTTTTTTAAAAAATATATTTTAAAAACATAAAAATAAATAGTATTTTATTTTATATATTTTACTAATTATCAATTCAATCCATTTAACTATCGAGCATATTAAATATATTAATTTTGGTTAAATTTCTTTTCAAGAATGTTATATATATTTGCAATTTGAATATATAAAATCTTTTATTCTTTGAAGATCTAAAAAATATATTTATAAATACAGATAATTACATAAATTATTTTATTAAATATATTTGAATAGCTTGTTAGAACTTAGACCTGCAAAACCTTTATATGTAATCTGTATAATAAAAAAGCAAAATTAATTTGGTCCTGTATTTATTTTTTTAGTTAACAGAAATATGGCAACGTCGACAGGTGTCTAGACCTGATTTGACTCTAATTACATGTGTCCTACTACACCAGTGGTCTTATAAAACTCTCACCTGTTGTGTTGCCCACATCCTCAGAGCCCATCTCAGCACAGTCCATACGTTGTTCTTGGTTTTCGTTCTCTCCTCACCAAACCTTTTTCACTTTCCTCATTTCTCCTTTTGATCATTAACCCCAACGGGAACGTAAAACATAATGAAACATTTCCATCTTTAATGAGATCAGAGATTAAGAGTTTTTAAAAAATTGCAGTAACCAATGAGGTTGGATTCGAACCCAGCTTCATCATCAGCATCGACATCAACGTCAACACCGTCAACACCAAACGGGAAGCGAAGTAGAGATCCTGAAGATGAGGTCTACCTTGACAATCTCAATTCTCATAAGCGATACCTCAGTGAGGTTTGTCCCTTTTTTCTGTTCTTTAATTCCTGTTATACTTTTCATTTCTTTTGGATTTTACTAAGAGCGCAAAAATTGTTAACGTTTTTGAGTGCAGATAATGGCATCTAGTTTGAATGGATTAACAGTTGGAGACCCACTCCAGGACAATCTTATGGAATCTCCTGCCAGGTCTGACACCATGATTTTTTCCAGGTGATTTTTTTTTATCTCGTAAATACTACTGTTTTGTTTTGGAACTTCTGTGCCGCTCCTCGGATATTAGTCGATGAAATCTCTAAAGAACTGTACTGAAAATACTAGTAACTTGATCCGGTCATATTTCCTCAAATGGGAAGTTGTCATTTTATAGCTTCATAGTTTGGAGCTCAATTGTAGTTACCCATTTGGAATTATGGATGGTTGCATAATCAGTGATGGGCTCAGACTGGGGTTTACAAATCCCCAAATCATTATACTGAGAGATGTTCTTTGACCGTGGTTTATAGCAGTGATTTAGAGTAAAGAGTTTCCTTTGAGTGAATATCAGTAGGAAATTTTCGGAAATTGAAAGTAGCAGTTTGCCTAGGGATTTGCCAGCACATTATGCGCTAATTTGCCCATTCAAAATCAAATCCCAGGGATCAGGTGCTCGGGTATGCACTATTCAATCTATATGATTGCAAGAGGGACATTACCCTTCATCCTGGCTCTCAGGTCTGTCATGAGGATGCTTCTCATCATTTTTTGCTCCGGCTGATTAAGAGGAAAACCATCATTTTTTTTTTTCCTATTTTTAGTTCTCATTCATTTTGTTTCCTTGCATGTATTATTTCAGGGATGAAATGTCCTTGCAATATTCGCCAATGTCAGAAGACTTTGATGAGACTAGATTTTGCGAGACACCTACAAATGCTTGCTCACCTCAATCTGAAAGTCTACCCAGCAGTCCAGTTTCTCCATGTAGGTACCAAAGGCCACTTGGTGGGTTCTCTTCTGCTCCTTATAGCAGCTCATTCCTTTCACATGGCTGCTCTGTCACCAGTGCCACTTATTCACAGCCTCGTCAACGAGGTTCAGATTCTGAGGGCCGGTTCCCGTCATCACCTAGTGATATATGCCACTCAGCTGACCTGAGGAGGGCTGCCCTCCTGCGTTCTGTGCAGATGAGAACACAACCACCTGGTTCATCATCTTTTGAATTGCCATTTGGTTCAGGACACGAGCCTGGATCTAACATAGAAGCTGAAGAGCGGCCATGCTCGTATATGAAGTCCTTGGTTGAAGAGAGGGAGTATCCACTTGAAGAGTGTTCTTCAATGAGCATCTCAGAACCTGGATTTAATGAAGAGAAGGCATGCCGGGTTTTGAATATGAATATAAAAGGGGATGGTTCTGGAGTTTAAGTACCAATGGAAGTGTTGCAGAACCAACCAACTCTGACCATATCTCGTGCACCTGTACTGAAGTGGCTTAGAGTAACTTATCAGTGAGTGGCTGGCCATGACATATTTTTTTTAATAACATCATCATGGTTTGCATTTGAGTTCATACGAGGTACTATGCTGAATAGCACTCCTGGTGCTAGCTAGTGTTCTAATTAAGCTAATAGGAAATAACATTCCATGGTAATGAACGCAACCATTTCCTTCCAATTCATGTCCATCTCTCGACAATTGGCTAGTCTTGTTTGGTCACTTCTATTTGTTGCGGGTAATTCTAGGTGTAAACAAACAATACGATAGCGCTTCCGATTATTCCAGAACAGTCACAATTCATATAGCAAATAAGAACGATCCATACAGGCCAGTCACAATTCATATAGCAAATAAGAACGATCCATACAGGCAATACCGACCATATTAACCTTAAAAGGGAGGGCATAAATAAACTTACAGCAGGCCAGATTGGGAGACGGTCTCGGCAAAAATTCTGGGGAAAGAAAAGGGATGGGAGAGTTGCATGTGTTATCATCTCTCAGTTTTAACAAAGTCAGAGCCCTAGTTTTGTGTGTGTGTGTGTGTGTGTGTGTGTGTGTCTTATGGGCTACTACCAATTTGGTATCTCAACATAACAAATGACGTTCAATCATTAAGAGATCAGAAGATGAAGCGAAAGTAGAGGATATTCATTTGTCTAATGCACGTTTCATTCAAAAATTAAAAGCGTCTTTCCACTGTAAACAATAGCACAGACAGGAAAATAAGGCATATAAATATACTGCACTAGCTAGTTGAGGTTCTCAAAATCATTTCGTATTAGGGAACTCGCTATTTCACTGTCAGGAGAAGCCTTGCCCGGATAACGTCAAAGTAAACATTGGAGATGGCAAAAACGATTCCCCAAAAACTGGATGATGTTTGCCTCCAAAATATTGACGAGGAAACAAAAGATCAGAAGATCAAGCAAAAGTAGATAGAATGTTCTTCTTCAGGGTGAATTCATCTGCCTTTGCTGAGCTTATTGTCTGCGCCATCAAACATGGAAAAAGATAAGATCAATTAACTGTCATCACAACTTTCACATACTTACTCAACTCAGTTTCTACTCATTTAAAGTTTTCATGATCTATCATCCAAACATCCCAATCAGATGCGCATCTATTCTAAAAAACATCACAATATGAACTTAATATGTGAATCTTGTTCCAACTCACTGCTATCTCAAAATTTCAAAACACAGCTGTCTGGCTCCTATTACACGTGGCATGCTTCAAGAGAAAAAATCTATAAATCTTACCTTTTGAAGCATGCGTTGTAGCCGCTCAATCTCATTCTTGGCATAATCGGCACCTTTAGCCATACAATTCTTGGCAGCCTTCGAATAAATCTTTCCATACCTATAAACATGGAATATTGTAAGGTTATATCTTTGATTCAATAGAGATTTAACAAGAATAGAGAAGTCCTCAAAAGACATTACAGCTTTGAGCAATATTGTAAAGATATCAAAACAAGCCAACATGGAATTTAAACACTAGCATTCATGCCATGAAGTACCTTGCTGTGGAACCCTTGAGTTTCTCAACTTCCTCTTCAATTCGGGAAAAGACTGCTTTCTTCTCGTCATCTCCAGCAGCTACGAACTCTTTTACCAAGGCATCCAAACTTTCAACAATACCAGCCTATTGTGTATAAAAATATAATATGATCAAATGACTCAATCAACAAAAATGAAAGGTTTAAACTTTCCGTTTTATACGTAGTAACTAACCTTTGAGGTTAGTTGTCCTTTTCCATCACGACTGGATCCAGACTTTTCATTGATGAAAGCAACAAAGTCATCCAAATCTCTCCCACCCTCATACTCTTCCCCAGCTTTGTTGCCTTTTGGAAAGAACTTCAATGTAGGGTATCCACTTACTCCATACCTGAATTTAGCATGGCCATTAATATTGACAGCTCCAAATGTTGAGAGCCCTTTTCATCAAAATAATTAGGTAACTGGTAAAGTTTTCCCTTACTTTTCAGCTAGATCCTTATGTTGGTCAGCATCTAGATTGGCAACCACGACATCTTCCTCAGATTTAAACGCAGTAGCTACCTTTTCATAGGTCTGAAGGAACAAACCAAGCAAACTCCAGATCATTACTTGTGCAGGAAAGAAACAGATAGAACAATGACACGGCAATGGTTACAGGAAGACACACACAAGCGCTCTTTTGGTTGGATGTAAATCATCCTCTAATTTAAAAATCTTTAAAGGTATATGTGTCATATGATTAAAAGCTAAAAAATTAGATGACTCTCTCCTAGATGTACAGTGTTCACTCATATCTATCTCTCTTTCTCCACCACATCCTTCTGTTGATTGTCTTTGTTACATTATAGCTTTCACATACAACCTTAGAAAAAGTCGAAAGCCTTTCAATATGAGGAAGAATCAGAGAAATAGACACAAGTAACACATTGGGGAGAGGCGAGCGAGAAGATAGGTGGAAAGGAGAGAGTTGGTTTTGAATTTCTTTTTTTCAACTTGCATCCTTAAAAATGACCTAGGCGATAACTTGTGTCCAACAAAAATGGGAACAATGCTAACCTGCCCGAATAATAAGCAGCTTAGCAAATCACATGTTCCTACACGCGCAAATTATAAAGGAAATGGGAAGAAGAAGGAGCAATACATACAGGAGCTAGGTTTTTGCAGTGGCCACACCTGCAAGAAGTAGAGCTTGTAAATCAATAACATATGACTGAGATAAAAGGAGATTTAAAAAAAACAAAAAAAAGCACAAAGCCAGTGTAGGTAACATAGCAGTAGTCAGCATACAGAAGGGCATAGCTCACCATGGTGCGTAAAACTCAACCAAAACATCCTTGGTTTCATCCAAGACAATATCATTAAAATTATCAGCCGTGAGCACCGCTACATTGGATGGCACTGCAGCTATCTTCACATTAGTCCCTGTGAATAACATAGCCAATCAGGAACCTCTGGTGTTTTTTAACAGAAGAGTTGCTTTCAAAAACAAATCCTTAAAATGCAATAAGACAAATGTTATAGCACATAGACCAGTTTTTGCAGACACATGCTTAGGTGAGAAGGGGGAATTAATTTTTCAAACAAAACAACAGTATATGCAGGTCGAGCATATTTACCAGTCAAAGTAACAGCAAGAAACTTGTAAAAAGAATTTTTTCACTGGGTTGACCAACAGGAAACAACTTTAAGAGAAAGACTAGAAGTACTACCTCCTTCAGTATTGACATACTCAGTAAGGGCTTCTGCAGTACGTGGTCCTTCATACCTATTATATATATATAGCACAAAATCGCATTTCAGGTAAGGCAATAAATTTTGACATTCTATCAGATAGTGGTGGAGTTTAACAATATCCTCACTTTTTAGGTTCGAGCGATCCTTTAGGAAACCATTGAAGAGTTGGGTACCCAGAAACCCCATATTTGCTGCATACACCCTTATGCTCATCACAGTCCACCTGCACCACATCATCAACAATTCACCCATCAACGAGGTAAGGTGAGGTGTCAATAAATCTCTAACAAAAACGGCAGCTTCGATTTTCCAGCAAGGATCAATAACGAATATTAGCATGAGCATGGGAAACAATTTACAAAAATAATAATAATAATAAACATGAATCAAATAAAAGCAATAATAATAAGGCTGACCTTTCCTATCAAAACAGTCTTTGCCTTCCTAAAGCTACTTCCGAGCTTCTCATATTCAGGAGCAAGCTTCTTACAGTGCCCACACCTGTCACGTTCAGAATTACAATTATGTCCTCGATGATCCCGATGAAATTTATTAATAACTCATATCTATGAATCTTAAATACACTATTTTGAGTTTAACTAACGGTTAATCACATTAAAAAAATCTACGAATTAATCAAAATTAGGAAATCATAACAGATTTATGGATCAACGAATCACGATAGGCATAAAAGAAAAAAAACGATTAATCTTAGCTCAATCAAAATTAGGATGATTGAAAAGAGTAAGTAAAGAGCATTCACCAAGGAGCGTAGAACTCAACGAGAGCGCCTCTGTCTTGACCGACTTCCTTCTCGAAGTTATCTTCTGTTAACACGACGACATCGTCTGCTAAAGCTGATACAGCTAACAAAGCCAAGGTACCAAAGGCAAACCAGATCTGATGATACTTCTCCATTTTCTTCTTTTCTTATCTTTTTTTCTCTGCTTTCTAAATAATCAAAAATGAATCAGAAGAGAGAGTCGTTTTTATATGCCACGACCTGAAGTAAAGTTTCAAGGTGTTTCGGATATCGTTTTTTAAAATTATTTTTATTTTAAAATATTTTAAAATAATACTTTAAAAAATATATTTTTTTTTATATTAATACATACTATTCAAAAACATAAAAATATAATTTTAAATTAAAAAAATAAAATTAGCAAGTTATGGCAACTCCAAATAACTTATTAATCTCTATTAGTATCTATAGTTAGAATTTAATTTTTTTTGTTTAAATTTTTTTAATATATTTTTAAAATATTTTAATATTAAATACATTTTCTTAATAAAAATAAACAACCACAACAGCAATAATGTAAAATGAGAAGTTGTCAGAGGAAAGGGCCCTGCTTTATTTATTTATATTGTGTTCTGTCTGAGGTGGAGTGTTTTGATTTGTTCAAATGATGAGCTGTGTTTGTTTTTTCTAGTCTGTGACGTTTTTTTATTACGTGGCAGGATATGAGAGGTGAAACCTGTGAAATGCTGAAAATGGCTTTGCTTCAAATTACGTTCAAAGTTCAAACCCACCCACAAAAAGAGTTTTTTTTTAATTCAAACAAAAAAACACCAATATTTTTTTTTCTCTCAAAAGATAATGCCGCATTGAACCGAGAAGCTAATAAATAAACTTTGGATTCGATTAATAAATGTTTGCTGCATGCTGTCATGTAAAATATTTTTTAAAAAGTATATTAAAATATATTTTTTAGGTTTTTTACTTTTTATATCAATACATTAAAATAGTAAAAAAATATTAGAAAAACATCACTTTTAAAAAGCAAATAAAAATAAAAGTCTTTACACTCTCAAATAAGTACTGCTATTAATTTTTTTAAAAACAAACAAAATAGTTGCTGCTTTTTTGTTTGAAAATAAATATAATATTGCAAGAGAATTTAAGTTATATTCACCTGATAAATAAGCTCAGATTAGAATTATAGATAGCATAAAGATCACTAGTAAAATGTATTGTCTGAGTTTTAAACTCTTTATTCAAGAGAAGTAGTTCTAGACCCAAATTCTTATCCTAAAGCTGGGTGAGCATGATATGGTTTTAGAAATACAATGGGTGAAAGAGTTAGGTAAATTGGGATCAAAGTTTTTAAAGGAACTTAAAAAAAAACAATTGAATGATTGATTTTATAGATATAGAGTATAGATTTAGAAAAATCAATAAGTGAAGAGATTCATAAATTTATTCAAAAGGTTATTTAAAAAGTTTGGAGCTATATTTTAAGAACATAAAGGGTTATCTCCATAACGGTTTCATAACCATCTAATAATACTTAAAGAAGGCACTTCACCGATTATCCCAAAGTCATACAAGTATCCATGTCACCAGAAAAATAAAATGAAAAAAGATTGTCGAGGAATTATTACAACTAGGTATTCTTAAACCCAATGAATGTCCTTTCTCTTCACCAATATTATTGGTAAAAACATTATTGGATTTTGGTGGATATGTGTTTATTATATAACTCTAAATAAGAAAATTGTTACAGACAAGTTTCCGATTCTTATGGTTGAAAAACTCCTGGATGAGTTATATATATAAGATTTGTTCTCAAAACTGGACCTGAGATCTGGATTCTACAAGATCATAATAAAGATTAAAAACATTTACAAGACTGCTTTTAGAACCCATGAAAGACATTATTCGTTTCTAGTAATGCCCTTTGGGCTTACCAATAATCCATGCTAAAATAGCTAAGACTCACTAATCTAAAATCACTTACAGAGTTTTTGGGTTGACAATGTGCTATAAAAGATTTATTAGAAACAACAAAACCTTAACATGAACCTTAACTGGACTTCTAAATAAGGGAGTTGTTTTATAGGATAAGCCTGTAAAATTGGCTTTTGATAACTTAAAGGTAGTAATTTCTAGACCACTAGTTCTTGCACTACTAGATTTCATTTAGCCTTTTTAGTTGAGTGTGATGCCTCGGTGAAAGAAGTTGAGATTGTTTTAATGCAATAGGAAAAATCAATATCTTATTTGAGAAAAAGACTAAAAGGAAAAGCATTGTATCTCTTCACCTATAAAAATTAATTCTTAGCCCTAGTACTAGTTATGCATAAATGGAGACCCCTATTAGGGTAACCATTTAAAATTAAGATAAATCAACTGAGTCTTGAGTTTCTTATGGAATAAAAGATTGGAACTTCAACTTAACAAAAATGGTTGTTTAAAATCATCGATTATGACTTCTATGTGGAATATAAATCTAGAAATCAAAATCTAATGGCAAATACCCTGTCCAGAAAGGTTGAAAAGAAAAAATAATTATGGGCCATTACAACTCCTTTGGTCAGCTTAGTTGAAGAGCTAAAGACAAATTGCTTCGTGGATAAAGAAATTCAACAATTGTCTTAACATATTGAAAAAGAGACAGTTGGTTCCTATATATATCATTTTAAGGATAGGCTTTTATTATACAAGGAAAAAATATTTTTAAGTAATGAATGTTCCTTCAAGTCCTTTATCTTGTAATATATACATGATAATCTAGTTGTTGGTCATTTAAGGTATGAAAACACCCTATAATGAGTTAAAAAGGATTTTTTGTTTTAAAGAGGATGAATGTTAATATAAAAAATTATATAAAGTAGTGTGACATCTGTCAAAGAGCTAAAATTAACAACATTAAACCTCTTGGGCTATTATAACCTTTAGTTTTACCCACACTATAAAAACCTTGGATCTTAATTTTTATGGATTTTATTTAATGTCCACTTAAATTCAATCATTATTATATAATTTTAGTGGTTATTGACATATTATCCAAATATGACCATTTTATTCTTGTAACCCATCCATACAATGTCACTAAAATAGCCAAATTATTCTCATAGTATATTATAAAGCTATATGGATTGCCAGGAAGGATTCTTTAAACCAAATCAATGTTAAGTGATAAAATTAAATAAAAGATACAAAAAACAAGCGAGTTAACTCGGGTTAATCCATTAAGCATTATTCTTGTGTCATGAGATTAGGATAATCTAATGAAAAGTACACAAAATAAATAAATAAAATCAATTGTCAATCAAATCAATATTAAACGATGAAATTAGAAAAAAAAATTAATTAAAAAAAAATTGAGTCAACTGGATTAACCCATCAAATCAAGTTAAGTTGTCAAATCTGATATTTGTATCATGAAATTGGGATAATTAAATAGATAAAAATTTAATATTTAAAAGTTAAAATTTTTTTTTAAAAAAAAAGCAAAGAGAACATATAAAAGCATGCCTTTCACGGTGTGGATTTACACAGTGAAAGGCTGATGTAATCAGTGAATAAAAGGAATCTACGCTTGATCATTCTTCACTGCCTTGGGAGAGTACCGAATAAGATGAAGGTAAAGACAACGTTTTTGACCCAACCCGGTCAACTAATGATTTAACGGCCGTTTATCCATGATTAGAGGTGGAATTAGCAATAGGCAGGCAAGTGTGAAACTTCATCCTAAGCCCATATGTTTTTTATTTTTGTCCGGAAGCCCATGTCTTTGTTTGCTAATAATAATGTCTGAGAAACAAATTCATTCCTTCATTGATTTAATAACGATGTCAATCAGCCTCTATGCATACGAGTTTAGCTATATTTAACGAGCGAATAATTTACTAATTATATGTCAATTTACGTATTTGAATTAGTATTATATGATATGAAAGTGAAGATTTCATACAGAGAACCTTAGTTCATTATAAATGTCAATTTTCCTTTTGTTTTTGTATTTCAAAAATATTTTTTAAAAAATAAATTTTATTTTATTTTATCATATTTATCATAACCAAACAAAACAAGATACAAAGAAAGTTATTTTTATTTTGTACTAAACACAATTTCATCTTTGTTTCCTTTTATATCTTGTCTTTCTTGTCTCAATTGTATATGTTTAATTAAATGCTATCTTCGAGTCTTGGCAATAATTTATATGTGTTGTATTTAGAGAGTATTTAAAAGTATAATAACGATTACTTTTTAATATGTTTTTTTCTCAAAAATACTTTAAAATAATATTATTTTTATTTAAAAAAATTGATACCAACACACGAGAAAAATTTAAAAATATAAGAAAATTTAACTTTTATGAAATACAACGAAGAAACAACTTGCTAGTAACATGATTGATAGTGTGGTTGTGGTTGTTTTTTAAAGTGTGTTTTACTCAAAATTGTATCAAAATAATATTTTTTATTTTAAAAAAATTATTTTTAATTTTAACATATCAAAATAAATTGAAAAAATCAAAAAATATTAATTTAAAAAATAATATATTTTTTAAAAATTACTATACAAAGAACAAATAGAATCTAAAGATTCTAAACCACAACACCGTAACCATGGAGGCCATGGCAAGTGACAACACTTTCGACGGGTCCACGCTATAAAGATAAAAATACAAGAGAAGCAACTGCGAGCATGCTTGGTGGAATGAGAACTGCACATCGTGGACCCAACGAATTCAATAAATGTCGAGAGATGGGGCATGCCTCTGGTGGCTTAGTATATGGACCGTCAGGTGCGGATCTTCCTTGATCCTTTTCTTTTTCTTTTTCGGCTTCAATTAATTTAATAAACGTCGAAAGATGGGCCATGTCTCTGGAGGCTTTTAATACATGCAGGATCTTCCTTTCAGATTTCTTGATTGATATTTTTTTGGCTTCAACTTAAAGATTTTTTTTACAGTAATAGTTTAATTTTAAAATTTGTTAATTCAGTTTTTTATTTCAAATTAAATTATGTAAGAACTGATCTAAAATAAATTATTTAATTTAATAAATTTAAAAATAATTTGAATGACCGGTAAAAATATAACATAACTTTTAAAAAAAAAATTAAGAAATTTTTTTTTTTATATTGAGATGATACTAAATTGGATCGATCTTGGTTATCTTGCAACTTGGATTATAAATTTTAATAAGTTTAATAGCTTCGTTTTTTTTTTAATTATTTTTGTTTAATTTTACGATAACATTAGATGCTTTTAAAAATGAGTATCAACCCTAAAAAAATATTGATCTGAGATCGTGATAACCTTATTAAAAGTAAAAAAAAAAAATAAATCATAAATTTCATTTCTCAACCAATTCAATATTGAATAATAATGAAATAAAAAAATAATTAGAAAAATTAAAGGACCAAAAACTAAAAAAAATATATATTAGGTTTGATGAGTAAACTTATTAAATTCGTTAATTGTGTAACTCGGGTCAACACGATAAATCTACAAACCAGATAATGGACTCCATTGCATAGTTTTAAAACCCGGCCCGATGGTCGGCCCGATTCAAGCCCCGGGTTCCGGGTTTGGACCGGGTCGGCCGGGTCAAAATTTATTTTTTAATTTTTTATTAAAAAATCAAAACGACGTCGTTTTAGCAAAAAAAAAGTCAACGGGTTTGTGGCCGGGTCTTACCGGGTCAACCGGGTCTCGGGTCGACCGGGTCTGGCCGGGCCAATTCCCAAGCGGGTTTTGGCCTCCACCCGGACCGGTCCCATGCCCGGGTCGGCCGGGTCCCGGGTCGACCTGTCGGGCCAGTCCGGGTTTCAAAACTATGCTCCATTGGGATTAATAACATGTTTTTTTTCTAAATTATTTTTTATTTAACTATATGATAAAAAAAATAGACGATCACATAATGCAACGTCAAACCAATATTGAGATTTGTTTTTAAGATTATGATAACCTCATAGAAAGCAAAACAAAATAAATTATAAAACTTGATTCTCAATCATTTCAATATCAAATGATGAAATCCAAAAAACAAATATTATAAAAACAGAAGAAAAAAGTTAAAAATTTGTCATACCCATCAACAAGTTCATGAACTTTCTAAAATTTAATAACATATTTTTTTTGCCTCAAAACTATATATTTTTTTATCTATATGATAAAAATAAAAATAGAGAGTCACATGATCAAGTTCAATTAAAAAAATAAATACCTCACTACACCCGCAAACTGGGACAACTAGGGTTATCTTGCTAAACTTGCAAGCTGGGTCATTGACTCTACAAGGTTTATTAATATAGTTTTTTTTAAAAAAAAATTAACTAATTTTTTAAAAAAATTAGGCCATGTTGTGTTGTTGAGATACTTTTTTGATATCGATGCTGAGGTATTTTTTCAATACTGCAATAACTATATAAAAAGCAAATTAAATTAAGTTATTGATTCTAAACCCCGTAAACGTATCATAAAATGACTAAATTAGAAAAAAAATCAATAACTAGAGAAAAAAAGGGTCAAAATACAAAATATATATATATATATATATATATATTATAAACTAATATTGTAATCTACAATATATTAGTAGGTGTGAAAAAACAATGTTTTCTCCACAAGCTGCAATAATATTCAAAGTTATAGACACGTTCACATATCATGTGTATTCGAGAAATTGTAGCATTTTAACTAGAAGAGAAAAAGAACAAAAGAAAGAATCGTTATGTTCGGTGTTTCTTTTTTAAAAAAACTTAAGTTATTTTATAATATTTAGCTCAGAGAAAAGTCATAAATATGTTTAGATAAAAAAAATATGTTGCTTTAGTAAATTTTTGTTTAAATAAAAAATATATTTTTTTAACTTATTGTATTCTAATTCATTCTATATTCGTTTTTAACTTTAAATCATTCTCATCAAACATGTAATTTAAGTTAATTTAATTTGTTTTTCTCGTAAACAACCCCCTCCCCCTTCTATCCTTAATATTTTTTTTTTTATTTCACGCTATCTCATCTTCCCAATAACTTAAGTTGTTAAGTAAGATTTCAATGTATAATTTATATTATTCTCTAACACACCCCTACAAGTAAAAGTTCTTTGAATGTGAAACTTGTACGGATTCATACCATCCTGTGCTTTATTTTTATCAGATAAACGAGGAAGATGAAATTCAAACTCGTTATCGCTTAATCATTAAGGTACTAATTCCATATAAAAGAAACCATCTCAACATGATATATTAAACTGTTAGGTAAAGTCTCAAAATATATATGATTTAAATTTGGGCTCAGTAACATAATATTAGTATGGATGGCATTTTACCTAACTATCTAGCTACATCTATAAAATACATACTCGTAAATTGACTGAATGAAGAAAAGAAGCTTGTTCGAATAATGATGGATTGACCCGCAACAATTTAATAATCTTATTACTAGTCAATCTTAATATTAACAGATTTTATTTAGTGAAGAGAGTTTCTTTTATGTTATTTTTTTAAAAATTAAAATTACCTAAAAAATCAAATCTAAATTCGAGAAAAGTTTTGATTCCGGGTTGATTTTGAGTTTTTATGTGATTTTCTTAAGGCTAATTATAAGTTTGTCAAGATATTTTAGACTCTTTTTCTATGTGTTTTGTATAAAATAAGCTGAAAAAAAGGTATATACACCTTTCTTTTAGTCACCACAATAGTTAAAATCTAGGAAAAATCAAACAATGTATCATATGGATTTTGTTTTTTCAAAAAATAATACGTCGTTCACCCAAATTTCATTTTTTTAAAAAAATAGGGCTTGCATGCGTACCCTTTCTAAATGGGTTAGGTGGTGGCCTGGCTTGCTATACTTGACGATGTCTAATCTTGTTCTTTTCTTTTCTATGTTTTGTTTTTCTTGTAATTTTTTTAAAAGTATTTTTTATATTTAAATTAATATTATTTCTCTTTAATTTCTTATTTTTTTTTGTATTTAGATTTCTTTTAAAAAATATTGTGGCTGTTTTTTTAATCATTTTATATCTATTTATTTTAAAGAGATTATTCTAATTCATTAAAAAATTTTATGTGTTTTATATAATTTAAACTTATTTAAAAAATATTTAATTTTGAATAATATTTCTAATAAGTTCCTTTTAGGATATTTTTTCCTTTGATTTTATTCAATTAACTTTATGCGTGTATTAATTTATACTATTATTTGATAAAATAAAAAAAATTATTTCAATAAACAAAGTCATTGAACATAATCAGGTAAATAACCCGTTTTGTAAGATTAAATATTTTAATCTCCATCCGTCTCTTGATTTTTTTAAAATATATATTTAATTATCATTAATAATTTTTTTTTATTAAGAATTATGATTCTTTATTTATTTAATTCGATGTGTACATAATTTTGTTTTACTCTTAATATTTTTATGTAAAAAAAACATTTCAAAAAAATCTCCATATAGGTGTTATTTTTGTGTTGATTGCTTTTTTGTTTATATAGGTGTTATTCTATTTTTTTCATTTATTAACTTTTTAAAATGAGGGCCTCGATGAAAAAACTGACGTAAGAATTGAAAGAAACCTTCTAACTACCAATCAAATGCATTAAAGTCTAGCTAACAGAGCAGCTTGATTCACTACTACTGCTTTCGCATCTTGAATTTCTACCAACAGGAAAAGGAGGAGGGAATCGAGTCAACCACAAACTTTTTGATGTTATCTTGTAGCTATAACACCAACTTTTTGGGAGAACCCTCGACAAGAAGAGGCTATTTATCGAGGCAAATCAAGAAAGAAGCCAAGCATTATGGCATTTTGCTTCTCAGAGTCCACTACATCTTCTAGTCTCTGAGTTTCCTCTCCCCCCTTCTCGCTCCCCCACAACCAAGATAGCATATTCTCTTGTTTGGTCTCATCTCCTATCTCAAGGTGTCCTCCAATCACATCATCCCAGCTCCAATCAACGCCACAATCGTCAAAACCTGACGTGCTTATTGAAGAAAACGAGTGCCAGTCACCACTCTCTCCATTCGAGCTCAAATCACCAATGGACTCAAAAATGTTTACTGTTTTGTCAGGACTCGAAACCCCACTCTGCCTCTCCCCACCGTGAACCAAGAGACCATTTTGACCCTCATCATTTAAACTCGAATCACCATCTGGATCCAGCAACTCCTTGTCCATCACCTCATTAAAACCCAGCATCTCATTTTCGATGCCTTCACAGAAGTGTCCGAAGCTATCATTTTCTTTCTCACCTCCACTAGGGTGCAAAATTGAATTCGGTCTTCTTCTCTCTTCACTAGGGCATATGACCAGGTTTGCTTTCTCCCCACTTGAACCCAGCATTACTCTTCCAGTTTCTGGACAGGGAGTTGTCATGACAAGGTCCATTAGCTCCTTGTCCTCTGCACATGGATCCCAAATCAGCGAATCATTGATTGTACTTGACAAGGTATTTTTCTCTTTTGCTGGTGTCTGTGGCAATTGGATGCCTTCAATATTTGAATTAGAGAAATCACCCGTATTATTTTCCTTTCGTGGCCTCTTTGGTGGCACCCTGGTGGCATCTTTTTGAGGGTGGCTAATTGTTTTTTGCTTTATTGCAGATCTACCTGCTCCACCTCCTTTTCTTTTGGCTAACATGCCCTCCTTGGCTGTTTTGATGATCAATGGTAGTCTTTCATTTACAGGTCTTCTAAAGCTGTAAATTCTTCTGCTCAAATGAGAGTTCCAGTAGTTCTTTATCTCATTGTCTGTTCTTCCTGGTAAGTGACTGGCTATCAAAGACCACCTGAGCCATCGAAAAAAATGAACTTTTAATGCATGCCATGCCAAAAATAAAATAGAATTGAATTGATAAAAAATTATGCATGGCCAAAAGCGACGACTCATCCTTACTTTTGCATCTTTATGGTAGGAATGAAATGAATACAACGTTATCAAAGTATCGAACTGTGTGACAAGGGAACATCCAAAAGTTATAGCTGGGAACTCAAATCCATAGTGTAACCAGAGAAGATAAGAAACGTCCCTAGCTAGTTACACTGGCCATCTCCTCCTAATAAACCTAAAAGCAAGTAATCTCCATGACTCGATTGACCGGTATCTCTCTCCATATGAACCAGTTAGCAGATCATTATATATATCAATTTCTCGAAATATACCTAAAACATAGTGATTTTTTCACATCACGCCCTAGCTGGAAGGTTCCTAACCAATTAAAGACAACTATGAAACGATGACCCGTAAAGAACAATATCGGCTAGTCAGTAAGCGCAGAACAAGTTAAACCAGAAGAGATTTGAAGTTTAATTAATTAAACAGCCATAACAAGCCCTCCCCACAAAGCTAGTTATAGTCGCCGACTCATTTACTTTCTTTCCTTTGGGGTATTGGGAGCCGAGAGGTCATTTATTATCCATCCAGACCACCCCCGAGCCCTTGTTCATTACCAACGAGAAAACTGAGATTTCCGTACACTTCTTTAAAATAAACACCAGTAAACCAGTAACTAATTTAGTAGCCTACAGTGTAGTCTCCGATCCGTTGTTCTCTCGTAATTAAGCTTCACTCCTTCATTCGTTTCGGTTTTAACTTGAATATCCTTAAAAGATTAATATAAAGTTGTTTCTTTAAGATCGATCTTGAAAAAATTAAATATTTTAATTAACACGGAGAAAGGTTTTAGAAAACCTCCTACCGTCGAAAGAAATATAATTTTTAAGATAACACCAAGTTATATCCCACCCAGTCGTTCATGTTGGCGAATTTTGATCTTGAATTTTTTTAACCAATGGATATAAAGCTATGGTCATTACTGGAACACTTAAAGAACTATGAAACAGTAATTAAACATATATATAAAAAAATCTTAAATCCTTGGGTAAAATAAACATCGTGGAAACATATTTCACAGAGTCGAAAACTTCAAAAAAAAAAATTCGTAGAAAGGCTGTGGTGATTCGAGTTACCTAATTAGGGATCTAGAACATGGTTTTTCTAGTTCGCTACATCAAGGCCAGCTCAGCCATTTCTCTGTAGCTGGACAGGACAGACAAAGAATATATGACTTTTTCCCGAAGAAGTTTTTTCCTTTTTCCTTTTGTTTTTAGCCGAACAATTTTAGAGTTACTCCCACTTCACATGCAATCACATAATCGTGATTGTTGAAAAAATGATGTTGTCTTGGCGGTCGCCATTCCAGTTCTTTACCAATTAATTTACTCAAACAATATTATGAAGGAATGATTCAAAAATGTCAGCAGAGGAGGGACTGAAAAGAAAGGAGAAGCAAAGAAAAGAAAACAGGGAGGGGTAGGAGTCACCAACCAACGGATGAAAATGCTGCTCCGATGCACTTACCTATTGCCAAGAGAAGCATGTAAATTTATGATGATCTCTTCCTCCTCAGCAGATATGTTTCCCCTCTTCAAGTCAGCTGCCAAGTAGTTAATCCATCTCAATCTGCAACTCTTTCCACACCTAAGCAACCCTTCAAAATGCAAAATGCAAAAAATAAAAAAATCAATAGCATGCTCTATGAGCAACCCGTAATGAGTGTCTTTAAAAAAAACAAACAAAGAAAGAAACAAGTACCTGCATTCTTGGGCAATGACCGCCAAGAACCTTCTCCGTTAGCTTGAATATACTTAGTCAATTTCTCATCCTCTTCTGCAGTCCATCTCCCTTTCTTCAAGCCCACCTTTTCACAACAAGGTGCCCTTCCCATTTGTCTCCAGTGAGAAACCGACGCTGCTACTTGCCAGACAGTGAAGTACTTTTGAACTAGCCGGAAAAAAAAGTAAAACTTTGGATTATAGCCTGGAGAGCAAGGTGTGACCGTGTGGATTGTCTACTTGAGTGTGAAATGTAAAATTTATAGCGGCCCTTTCTAGAAGTGGGACAGCGTGCGTGGGGCTACTGATGAACATAGATCTGTGGTATTTATTTGTGCCACGAGACAAAAACACAACAGCACAGTCGTGGCATCTCCACCGTCTAGAGCCTCGTGACGAGGCATGCATCTCCACGTTGATGCCCCGCGTTGCATCCGTAGAACCGCCAATAGCTTGTCCACCGTGACCCTTGAAAAGTCCATCAATACCCTGTTTTAATTTGTTAGACAGTGTTTGTCTAAGAAGTTACGTTAAAATACAGATACAAGTACAACAACGTTTGGTAAAAAAGAAAAAAATTGTAGGTTACTGTTCATGAATCCCATTATATTTTGCGTTTGAAATGCAATGGAAAAAAAAGAAGCAGGTAGAAGCTGTTTCTTGCGGGTGAATCATGCTGCATTGTTTAACGAATAGTGCATCATGATTTCATTATCGCACTATTCATGTTGGTGAGATATTTAAAAAAAAAAATCTAGTGTAGTTAATTGATTTTACTTATACTGTTTACATGAACATGAACATTATTTTTTTTTATTTTTTTTAAAAATTAATTTAAGATGAATTAAATTTATTCATATTATAATCTTAATTTTATTCATAACAATATTTTATCTAATTTTATTACACGCTCAAAAAATTATGGAAACTATAGTTCTTGTCGGATGAATTTTAATTGTAATGGAATTGTAGATAATTTAATTGAATAATAAATTTTTTTATATAAAGTATGATTTATTTCATGATATAATAGCAATAGTTAAATTTATAATATTTAAATTAAAAACCATAAATATTAATATATATTTTTTAAAATTATTTTATAATCTTAATTTCAAAAACATTCTTAACCAAACACAATAAACTACTTTTTATCCAACCTCAATTTCAACCACAGTTTTAACCAAACATATATTTTTCCTAACTAACCTTAATTAAAAATACTTTTTATAAAATAATTTTTTTCAAACCACAATCACAACAGCTACTGCAATACCAAATATATTTACTGTTTTCAATTGTATTCTAAACTAAAACGACTTGTTTTGATATTTTTCAGAGGATTTTCACCTGAAAACAATTTTTTTTACTGGTGCAGGGGAGGGGGTCTCCAATAATGATTAAATTAGTAAATATTGAAAGGGTCAAATGTATGTCAAGAGAAAATATGTGGAACAATAGAGTGAGTATGTGTTGGACATGTGAGTAATGTTAGTCAAGCATGCTTGGGCATGTCGAAGCATGTCCTATGGCGGAGAGAGAAAAATAATAAGGAATATCTGCTTTTTAAAAAAATTGAGTTATTGTTTTGGATGCCATATTTGTTAATTATTAGTCGATGGTAGTGCCTGAGAGTGAGTCATAGGGGCCAAGAAAGTTTGTGCAGGGCAAGGCTTAGGATATACATTGCTGGAGAGGGGGGTAGCAGGTGCACTTAGGGCTGCTTTCAGGCAATTTTTTAAAAATGTATCATTATTTGCCCCCAAAGTCTTGTAAACAAATATGTTTGAAAGATTTTGATAGAAAAAATTGAGGAAAAAGATATTTATTGTATAAAAATTACCATTATGGTTATGCTTGTAAGAGAATGTTATTGGGGCTATCCCTATGCCTCCTGAGAAACAAATGCTCTCCTTTTATGGTTTTTGTCAAAGTGTTTGTATGAGATTTTTTTTATGTAGTCTTTAGATATATTTCTATCCCTTTTATAATTTTATTTATTTATTAATATGGGTGTTCAACTATTTTAAATATATCTCGATTAATTTCATGGATCATAAAATTAATGATCATATATTCTAAAATTTATGAAACTTGAACCAATAACTTTCAAAAAATAAATTTAGAATTTATCTAATTAAATTATATCCTTTTATAATATTTATTTGTGACTCTCATTAGCTGAACTAGACATTCCTATGTAATATTGTTGTTATTGTTTGCTCCAAACAATTTAGTTTTTGTTCTTTAGCCTGCACAATACCGGGCTCCATTCTCTTCTTATACAAAATTGATAATAACTAACAATTACTGGTCATCATATCTTGTCTGTATAATAATCTATTGGAAAACAAAACGATAGTTTTGATTATTTATTTAATGATTGAAAAATATAGTAAATAATCATAATCATAATTAAAAATAAAAAGGAAATTCATTATTAATTACTCGTTGGATTAATACACAAAAGGACATATGTATAAGTAACATAACTTATTACTTAAATTTTATTATAAAAAACACTTAGAATTATATTTTTATCTCATATAAATGCAAGACTCACTATAAAAATATTAATAGATATTACTTTAATGAGAAATAGAAGAATATAAATGAGGGTCTATTGAATAATTGCTAGTTTAAGAATTGTGTTTATTCAATGATGACTATAAATTGTCATTGCCGCTTTCATGAACTGACAACTTATAAATATTAGATCTGTGAAATTGACAGAGAGTGGTACATGGGTTCATGCCTCAAGACTGAAATGGATAGATAATAATTCAATGATATTCTCACCGTAAGTTAGGGGAGTTGTGATAAAATAAGACAGCGAGAGTAAAAAAAATCTGAAAAATTAATTAAATTAAAAAAATATATTATAAAAAAACCTGATTAAAATTAAAAAAAAAACTGATCAATTTAGTTTTGGTTTTATAATTTTAAAATTAAAAAAATTTAAATTAAACCGAAAATAATTATCACTAAAATAAGTTATATATTTTTTTTATTTAAACAATTTTATTTTGAATTATTATATTTTTATTAAATCATACTTATCTCTTTTATTTAACCATTATTATTGACTATAAATCTATTAAAAAATAATTTATATTTTGTTATCTTGAGTGTTAGTTAAAAATAGATACGCTAATAAATATTTAATTTATTCTTGAAAATAATTTATTTTTTTTTAAATACAGTAAAATTCAAAATAATAATAATTTGAAGTAATCCAATTATTTCTGGAAGCCCAAAAAAATCATATAAATTTATTTGTGTTAGTCTTGGCATGATTCTTAAAGTATTTGCATGGTTGAACACGTAACACCTAACCAAACTTAAAATATGTTAATTTTGGAAAGTACAAAATGCAAATTTTTTGATAACCACACTAAAATTACACATGTAAATTAATTCGACCTCTCTAGGGCTCTCAAAAATTTTGAGATAATTCCATCTTATTATCTATTTTTTTATAATTTATTAAATTTGTAAATTAAACATGTAAATTAATACGATCTCTTTGGAGCAGCTCTAAAAAAATTAGAGATAATTCCATTTTATTTTCTATTATCTATTATAATTCATTAAGTTTGCATTGATGGCGAGGTTGTGATGAAAAAAGAGACAGTACAAGAGGTGAAGATGGTGATAGGAATTAAAATAGTTAAATAATATTGTAAGTGAATTATTATTTATAAAATATATTTTAAATTTTATGAGCTGAAAATATTTTTTATTAAGTAATTTTTTATAAATGTTTTTGTAAAAAGCACATGAAAAAATGAAAAAAAAATTTCGAATTATTTTACACCAAACAAATGAAGCTAAACCTATAAATAATAGACAGGGCAGCAAGTTCAGCGACGCCAATATGTTTTATTCTTGCTTTTTTTTTTTTACTCTTTATCTTTTCGTTCCATAATGGTTAGTCCAATAGTTAACAGGCCAAGGCTTGAAGCCATTATGGATCTGGGCACCACTTCCGTGACGCATTTCTTAACTATAATTGCGACGTCGTTTATAATTAAACCTTCAATCAGCTCTCACCAAGCGTTTGTTTGTACTTGCTGTTGCTGCACCATGACCAAAGGAACAGAACGAAAAGCAAAATAATTACGTGGCAGAACATGATTGATCGGAATAACTTAGAGTCCCCTCTCATTGGTTAGTTTGAAGAAAGAACACGTCGCAAAGTCAAGTCATCGTTTTGTTCCAAAAGAACAAAAAATTTAAAGTCATCGCTGCCTTGTGTTTTCGGTTACACTTCCATCCACTCTAGACAGCCTGGGTTTCAGACTCTCCCTGGAAGTTTGGAACACAAACGTTATAGCAAGAAATCTTTCTTTTAACAATTTGAGAGAGAGAGTTTCAGAGACGACTAGTCATTCAGCATTGGAATAAATCATTAACAGGCTTGGCAATTACAAACCCTAGAGCTCATTAGTTTCGGAGAGATCCACCAATTCTATCCTCCTGATATTTTGTAATCTAAACAATGGCGCATCAGCATCGAAGATCAAAGCTCTTATTGTTATTATGCGTGGCTCTATCATACTACGCTATCATCGCCGTTGCAGGGTGCGCCTCTCTCAATCTTTCACTCCTTGACGCTTAAATATTATTTTACAGAGTTAATTTAGCTAATAAATAATGGTGATGCAGGAAGAGCTATTACGAAGTTTTGCAAGTGCCTAAAGGTGCATCAGACGAGCAGATCAAAAGAGCGTATAGAAAGCTAGCTTTGAAGTATCATCCTGATAAGAATCAGGGAAATGAAGAAGCTAATTTGCGTTTTGCCGAGATTAACAATGGTGTATTTCTTCTTCTTGTTTTAATTAATTTGCGAACTAATGTTTTATGCTTTTCGATTAATTGATTGATTTTTGGGTGGGTAAATGAAATACTCAGCGTATGAGGTGTTATCGGACAGTGAGAAGAGGAATATTTACAATAGGTATGGAGAGGAGGGACTTAAGCAGCATATGGCTAGTGGAGGCAGAGGTGGTGGAGGAGGAATGAATTTTCAAGACATTTTTAGCCAGTATGTTCTCGTTTTTTCTTTTTCTTTTTTATTATGCAATTTCTGCTTGTTCATTTCTTCTTCAATGTTTATTCTTAAGTAGTATTCAAATTAGAAAAAAGTATGAAGCTTATGCATTTCGTGCAGTTTAAACCAACTCAATAGACATTTTGTTGCATTTTAGTTTTGTTATGGAGTTAGGATCTCTGTTATCCTTAGATTTAATGATTCCGTTTTGGTCTAGTCTTAATACACCCCAAATTTGTAGCATGCTCTCTCTTGCTCGCTCCCCCTTAATGCCTGCATAGACTGCTATTTAGCTGTGCTGATCAGCGTTTGCTGTCCCAGATCCAAGGGCTACCGTCAGACTCGCGCACAAGTGGAGAGTATTAGTACTGAATGTTTTTCTTTGAAGTTAGTTGGTCTGTTATGCATACATAAATTGCATTTCACTTGACCTTTAGTGGATAACATTATTTCTGCTAATGTAAGAATTTGGTTGTGTTGAACATTATTTCCCCTTTTAAATCCTAATTTCAAAACCTCATATTGCTGACCAAATGGTTCTTTAAGATTTTTTGGTGGAGGTTCGATGGAAGAGGAAGAGAAAATCGCGAGGGGTGATGATGTAATTGTAGAATTGGATGCAACACTGGAAGACCTGTATATGGGTGGTTCACTAAAGGTGAGGACATTTAAATTCAAATCTGTAACTGACCATTCTTGTTGTAGAAATTGAATTCAGTTGGTGCAGGATGAACACTTCTTTTTGGATTCCTGTAAACCATATGTGATGCAATAGATTGCGTTTTCTTTTAGCCTTTCTTATGGGAAGTTGCGTGTAGATGCAATGTTATTTCAATGGTATAAGGCTTAGTTGCGTTGAGTTGAGCTAATAACTATCAAATTACAAATTTAAGCAGCAGTCTTTGAGATAAATTCCATACTCTCTACCCATTCTCAGAACATTGTCAATATGCTATGTAATCAAATGTAGTCAAAGAAGGACGCTTTACATTACATTATGTGTTACCAAACTTAGGATTTTATGATATTTTTGGTAAAACATAATAAAATGTAGCTGCAGAAGAAAAACACCGGAGTCTTTCTTACATTACAAATCATGCTGCCAAACTTAGTTGCTTTTTTGTTTGTTTGTTTTTTTAGTGTACGGGGATTTTTAGCATTAGTGGTGATTGATGGATGTTCTGGACCTTTCCTGCAATACACATATGGCTAGTTTAACATGCTGACGTGAGCAGTCTATATTGTTTGCACAGTTTAAGTGCGACAGTCCCGGCTGACGCTAGCACTTCTCTTAATCAATTTGTGACATGGAAATGTTGTAGAAACATAATTAGGAGGAGCCAAAATTAACTTTAAGTTGTGGCAGTTGTATAATCTTGTTGGTGTCCTGTGCTTTTCTCAGAAGCTAGCAGGTAAAATATGATATAATGGGTCAAACATGCATGTGTACATATGTATATGGTACCCAACATTCCATGTTCAATAACATTCGAAGAAAATAGGAATTTATTGAAATAAGATTTTGGTTTGGTTTGCAATTGAGCCTGACTGTTTTTTTACTCATCAGGTCTGGAGGGAAAAAAATGTTATAAAGCCAGCCCCTGGCAAAAGACGCTGTAACTGCAGAAATGAAGTTTACCACAAGCAAATTGGTCCGGGGATGTTTCAGCAGATGACAGAGCAGGTATAATATGGCTTAACAATCCTGTTGTGGAAGTTCCAGTGAATCTTGCTCTCAATTATTTATAAGCAATGTAGTAGTGAGAGTATATTGACCCCTTGTAAGTTCAAATGTCCATCATTGTGCCAACTCCAGTACTATAAGGTTACTCTTTAACTTTATTACATTTTCTATTTTTTTTTTCAGGTCTGTGAGCAATGTCAAAATGTCAAATATGAAAGGGAGGGATATTTTCTCACAGTTGATATTGAGAAAGGCATGCAAGATGGACAAGTAAGTTCTTTGCACCATTATGTTTAAGATTACTATTTGATGTACTTTTTTGTTTCCTTTGCTCCATCCATATGAAAGTTGTCATTGGCTTCTTCTCTTCCCTTTTGCAAATGCTTTTTGCCTATCACTTATGAAAGCTGTGTATATGGTAATAGTAAAGGGACCTTCACTTGAAAATACTAATGGAAGTCTTAGCTACAAGCTGCATGCAATGAGCCTTTAAAAAAGGTCCTTTGTTTTGGCTTTTCATATTCTGTTTTAGTTAGATTTTAAAAAAGGCTTCCCGTTTGTGTGCTTTCACATCTGCAGTTTTTTAACTTCCTTAAATGCTTTGCCTATTTGGATGACAATGATAAGCAATTAGAACTATCAACTGTTGTTTGGAATGTGATCAAACATGGAATGGTGGGACCATGTGCCATTCTCCTACTTGCCATATGAAAATGCACTTCACTTGTGAACAATCTGCAGATTTATCTTAGTGCCTGGAACTGTTTATCTACATGTCATATGCTATGCAATTTCAAAATCTATGGAAAATTATACTCTCATGATTTGGTTGGCAAACTACAATTTTCGTTGTTAGATCTGCAATTATGTTCCTTGCCATATTTTTTCTTAATTAATAAAATCTAGTATCAGATGTTTGGATTTGACCCTATGGAATTTATATTATAAATCGTGGAGCCTTTTGGTTTTGCCAAAAATATTTACAGCAGAGATAGCATTTATTATTTGGTATGGTTGTGTGGCATCCTTATTTGTAGTATTGTCTTGCATTTTTAGCATAATGTTACTGTGCATGTCACAGGAGGTGGTTTTCTATGAAGATGGTGAGCCTATAATTGATGGAGAACCTGGAGATTTGAAGGTTAGTTTTTAACTACACTTTTGATACGGTTTTATTACTACTGCTATTATTGTTTTCACGAGAAAAACAAAAAATAAATAATTTATCATGCTTTTGGCAGTTCCGAATTCGTACAGCATCCCATGACATCTTCAGAAGAGAAGGCAATGACTTGCATACAACTGTCACCATAACACTGGTAAATTTTCCGCCCTTTTTTCTCATTTGCTTTAAAGTTTATGAGACACAATTTCTGCTTTTAATGTGGAGTTGATTTTTTTTAACCTTTATTTTTCACCAGGTTCAAGCGCTTGTTGGTTTTGAGAAGAACATTGAGCATCTTGATGAGCATTTGGTGGACATTAGCTCGAAGGTAAGTTTCACTTATTCTCTAGGGCTTTTTTCAGTGTTTATTTATTTGATTCCGTACGCGAGAAGGTTATGAAGCGACAATGACATGTAAATTGTGTTCAGGGAATCACCAAACCCAAAGAAGTAAGAAGGTTCAAGGGGGAGGGAATGCCTTTGCATTTCAGTACAAAGAACGGTGATCTTTATGTCACGTTTGAAGTTCTTTTCCCCACATCACTAACTGAAGACCAGAAGAAAAAGATCAAGGAAGTTCTTGGCTAGGGCGTTGAAATTAATTTCTTTCACGTCCTGAATTCTTCAAATAGTAACATGGCATTATATAGAAAATCTGAAAGCTTGCCAGGGATTTTGTTTTTTACCCCTTGTTGCGGAGTAACGTACAAATTAGTAAGATTTTGCCCGTCTAAGCTAAAATCCCCCCTGCTTCTTAATGAATTGTCAATGATGAAGTGCAATAGAAGCTAAAATTAAAGAGGAATTAATTGCTCTAGGTGTTCATGTGTTCCACTTTTATTGGAAATGACTGCTTCATTTGCCTGATTTTGCTAATTGCGAGTGATTTACGATTTTACACAATTTATTCTGCACTGCTACGAATATCGTTGTGCTATCAATGGAGTCCTTGGTCCGTGTTATGTCCCATGCTTCAAGGCCATCCTGAAGTTGGTCTTGAGGAATGTATCAGAGCTACAACTAGTCTCCTGTTTGGTTAATGATTTGTTACTGAGGTTCAACAGAGACTCTTGAAAAAGGTAAATATGCTGGAGGCATATTTTGTTGACAGTACTAAACTATTCTTGCAAATCAAATGATAAATTCTACCCCTTTTAAATATAAGTAGACAAAACGCAGATTTAGCACAAATGAGAACCGCTAGAATAATTGGAAAAACCATGTAACTCATTAGATATCATTCGACATAATTTTTATTGTTAACTTTATTTTATGGTTCTGATAAGCTATTAATTAGAAAATAATTATTCTGTAAAAAAAGGAATGCATTATTAAGTTGAAGAAGTTTTAATTAAAGATATATCTTTTATGTTATTATTTCAAATCATTTTTTTTAGGTTTATTCTAATTGCTTTTTGTTTTTATTGAATAAACAACATAGCTCAAAAAATAAAAATATATTAATAAGAAAATAAGAATGATACTGGAACATCATTTTATTTCAATAGAATTTAAAGTGTTAATCTTATAAAAATAAAATAAAATTTATTGCCATATAATTAGATATGAAAAAAATTAGAGATATCCCCGCAGCACGAGATTAAATATCTTAACTTCTTTTATTTTTTAGTTAGCATTAACAATTTTTTTAAAATTTTTTTATGCATATAATGCTAAAAAGATTTCAATTTGATCATTATTCTTTTTATTTTTTTATCTGAACTCTTTTATAAAAGTTTTGTTTTTAATCTCAGCCTTCATTTATCCTTCATGTTTGGAAGAAATAAAATTCAATTCATTTTGTTTTCTATATCACCCTCATTACCTTCATCTTATTTCTTCAAAGTTTTTTTTTTTTTTTTAAAAAAAGGCAGATGAGTATTGTTGGAAAATTAGTTTTAACATTAAATTTCTTCTCTTTAGAATTGTAAATTGAAAGGGTTGATCTCTGATTTATCTTTGTAGATTTTTAAAGATTGAATTTCATTCGAAATTAAATTTGTAATACTCAAAATGATTACAAACATGAGTTTTCATTAAAATCTTTGAATTGAATTTAATTCAAAATGTTCCAAACATGTTAACTCTTACCCCTATCTTGACTAACTTTTCCATGTTACATATTTATGCTTTGACCCAAGAAAATTGAAGAGAGAGAGAGGAAATTGAAAATATTTGGGTCTCGTTTGTTTTATAGAAAATAGTTTTTTTAAGAATTACTTTTCAAATTTTTAAGTATTTATTTACCATTAGAAAAATTGATCAATATAAAATATTTTTTTGTCAAAGAAAAATTTGGTTTGGTTTTCAAGAAAATATTTTTCTTTTAATTTGAATGAAAAACACTTTTCAGAAGTTATGAAAAAATTAAAAATATCTTGTTATTTATTGATTATATCAAATTTGGGTTTCAATCTTTTTATTACTATATATTTTGTTTTGATTTTTTTTTCAATTTTATCTCTTAGAATTTGATTTAATTTGATTTTTATATCACTTTTTGTTCTTTTTATTGTTATTTTATTTTCTCTTATCATTTTTTTAATTGAAAATTTTTATCTATTATATTTGGTCCTTATTTTTTTTATTGCTATTTATTTTTATTTGAAATAACTTATGAAATTATAGTTTTTTTTTAATTGCATCATCTTTCAATTTTTTTTATTTGTAAAATTTATTCTTTGTTATTTTAATTGTTATTTATTGTATTTAAAATAATTTATAAAATTAATTTTTTTGAATTTCATCCTTCATATTATTTTTTATGATATAGTCAACCATTAATTTTTTTTTTTCTAACTCAACCATTTCTTAAAAAAAAAAAAGAGCAACTTTACAGCAAATGCGGGCCCAAGAGTTGGTTTATGTCAGGAGTTGAATCGTGTATTCCTAAGCCTTTATTCTTTCAGATAATGTTATTATGAACAAAAAATTTAATCGAGTATAAAATAATCTTTCAATTTTAGACGTTGAAATATGAATTAAAATGAATTTAAGGCTCGAAATGGATTTAAGGAAGCGTAGATGACTCTTTTTCTGTACCCAAAGAAAGAAAACAACAGGGAGTAAGCATTTTTCCGAATCAAATCGTAGCCAGAATGAGCAAGGAATGGGTTATAACTAATGCGAAGAGGATTAACAGTCCCTTTTTTAGTTTTTTTCGTGTGGCAAGGAACGAGTAATATTTAAAGTTTAGGACGTAGTTTCTGACTAGTTCATGAAGGCAAAGCTCTCGTTCTTGTCATGGTCTCACCGCCTTGCAGGAATTCTATCACGGAGAAAAGGAATGTATTTATGACATGCCAGAAGTTGAAGGCCATGGCGATCTTGGCTAGGGTCGAAATTGTAACATACTAACATGGCATTATATATGGAAATCCAGAAAGCCATTTATTCCCCTGCGGGCTCTTTGAACTTTTCACCATGCAGATGAGATGTGCCTTGGAAAACAGTGCCTGTACGCGTGTTGGTGATTCACACAAATGAATTGGAGAAGATTGACGTTACCGCCATCTAGTTCTTAACCTGTGGAGTTACTTGTTGCTGAATTTATTGTGAATTTGATTTTGAAGTGCGCATGTATAAATCAACCAAATGACATTCAATCTTCAACGCAGATATAAGATAATATGATGGGCTATGTCAACCAAGAATACTAGACTCAAGGAGATTCATATACGCTGGGAAATGAACAAAGCAAAACTCTAGAGCATCCAAGATGCTGTTTTTCTGTCCAAGACTCAACCAGTTCTATGCACTTTGCATGACCATCTGCATGGATCAATAGTTAAGATTCTTCATCCATAATTAAGAATGCGGCCATAAGGCTAATTTACAACTCAAAGTCCACTTCCGTGTGTCAACTATTAAAACTTGGGGAAGGCATTCCTGAAGTTTGCAGCAATCCTTCCCGCAGATGCTTTGACGATGGTTACAACATGAAATGATGGATTCCATCCTTTCAAATGGGTCTGCAACACCTTTGTTCGGAGAAACTTTTTAAACTCAGATTGATTTATCCAGTTCCACTATTTACAAACAGCTACCCGTCAACTATTCCTATCCCATGTCACTCCGTTGACGCTAGCTTCTCTTCATCTACCTCAAAAGCCTTCCTTGCTTGCTTTAGCTCCTCTTGCATAGACAGCAACTCTGTACAACGGTTGAGCTTTGGCGGATCCTGCAGGTCAAAGATTTGGTTTGGTTTAAGTTACTAAAGCTAGAACTATTATGACTGCATATGAAGTTTGTAGGACATATAGGGCAGGAAACGCATGGTCGCAATGGCTGTCCGAGAGATCAATAAAGTTGCTCTTGAAAGCCAGGTATTAATAGGAATAGCAGAGTTCAAATTCTACTACATACAAGCATTGATAAATCACCAGTATGTTGTGCTATCATGTAGATGTGTTATGACAGTTAAAATCCACCAAGTCCTGCAGGGTTTAATTATGGGAGGTGTTCTCCTCCACCATTATATATATATATATATATATATATAGAGAGAGAGAGAGAGAGAGAGAGAGAGCATGGTTTTCCCTTTTTATTTCGGTGACATGGAACTAGGTAACTCTTGGTGTGTACCAGTTAACTCTTGACAGGCAAAAGAACAATGAAAAATCTGATTCACAGACTTTCCTAAAACATGACAGATGCAAAATTCTTGGCTGAAAGTACCTTGCGAATTAGAAACAAAAAATCCTCAACTGATAGCTTTCCCCTCTTTGATCCGATTTCTTGGGCTTTATGTGCCTGCAAAAAAAGAAGTTGCATATGGACATGATATTATGATACCATCGTGCTAAAGGGGGACAAAATTACTAACCTAAACAGATGCTTACCATATCCGTAACATATTCCACAACAATATCCTCCACAAGTGCCACTGTCTCTGGGAGCGGCTGCTTAAGCAGCAGAAGATATGTGTAAGTATATTCAATTGCAGACCAAACTAACTGATTTTTACACAAAGATGTTTGATATCAATGACAAGAGAGTTCCTCAGCAGTTATCCGACTATTATTGATGGGACTGTTATCTACTTGCAGCAAGTACGGAAAAGGTCTGCCCATAATAAATAATCTCTTGAAAATGGTAATTTTAAGTTATTACTATTTAATGCAATGGATTCATGAGCCTATCAAGCAATTAGAAAAAGCCTCTAGGAAAGTTATTTTAACTGGATCGCCCACTCCATTAAGGTGATAGATTGATTATGCTGCAACTCATTCGTTCTAGTATACTGCCTTAAAAGGTCCAGGTTGGTTTAAAACACTTTTCTTCCAAAATGTGGTGTGCTACCATATGGTAATTTGACAGAGGATGGAAAGCACTTTTACAAACTTTTCACGTTAGATTCAGGAGAGTGCATTGCCAGTTCTATAGCCAGTAGATTATCACTAAACAATTTTAGCAAAATGCATAACAATACTAAACAGTTATCGCTCTGTTGTTACCTGGAGAAAACCTCATTCCATCAATGAAAACTATATTATGGTGATAAGATAGCAACACTTACATTTGGATCATCGCCAAAACCATACATCATGTGCTGCACTGTGAGGAAAAAAGAGAGTAGAAAATTAACAAAAAATCCATGAGAAAACTTGCATAAAGGAAGTCATTTCACTCGCTTACAGTCTTTCTGAAACAACCCCCGCTTTCGCTTAAATGAAGTTTCCGAAGGCTGTGAAGAAGACCCAGCTTTCGATTTGGATGAGGATCCTGTAGACGAGTTGTTCATCTTCTATTCCAAGTAATTGCCTATCAAATGTCTCACAGTTTATCTTCAATGACCAATCAGATTTATGCTGCAAATATGCAAAAACAATAAGGCATAGGCACACGAGAGACATGTCGCCATCTAACATAATATAACCTAATTTAACATTGTTGAAAGAGGAATGCTAGTGGCAATGATTAGGACAACCGCTAGTATCACTCGATTTAAGAATAAAACACATCGACAACAAGTCTTAGTGATTGCTTTAAAAACTTGTAGAGTCAGTGAAAATACAAAGAGCAGCAAACTTTCACCTCCAGCTGCAGAATCTCCCCTCATGAACTGGTTTAAGCATATGATCGAACACTTAAAGGGCTTTTTAAGAAGCAAGGCTTAAAACAACATGCCATTGCAACCCTATTAGAAAAAAATTGAAAACAAAGATCGAACCTGAGCAACAATAGTTAAGGTAGAAAAGAGTGACCCATCTATCCATTCGCAGAAATATGAATCAGGCTAATTAAATTTATTTTAAACTTAGAACAGCCTCAATCAAACACTGCACATAAACCCCAAGTATCAAACTAGGATAACACAAGATTAAACTTATTAATTATTATTTAATGAAGAAAATATACCTCAACAAAATGGGATTTTCAAAGATCTTAAAAGAAACCCTCTCGAGAAAAAACAAGATTAACAGGGAGAGATTTTTGGGTCTGAGACAACAGCTGGTGACCAAGTGCGGAGCCAGGAAGGAGAAAAGGATAGAGGATAAGATATGCGTCCACCTATTTGATTAATGGCAGTGAAAAAATAAAAAAAAACCTCGAGGCTAGCAGAATTATCATACACTAGGGATGGCAATTTATTACTAACCAAATATTATCCATTCGAACCGTATGAACGGGTTTTTTTTTTTATAGGTAGTTTATTCGACGAACATTGGATATTGAGTACGGTATATATAATTACATTAACATGAGTTAATTTGTTAAGTATGGAAACTAAATCATAATTTTGATAATTTTATAAAAAAAATAGATTAGAAAAATTACAAATCTCAATTTAAAATATATAAAAAAACAAACAAATAAATAAATAGAATCAACTCAAATAAACATGCTAAACTCGCAACTTGGATTATAAAATCAGAACAACCTTGTAGAAAATAAATAAATAAAATTACAAAATATAATTTCAAATAATCTAGATTTAAATGATGAAATATAAAAAATATTTAATTATAAATAAATATATAAAAAATTAATTTAACTTAGATTAATATGATAAACCTCGATTTGAGTTATAAAATCAAGATAAATTCATAATAAAAAATATAAAATATAAAACTCTACTTTCAACAAATGAAGATTAAATAAAAAAGAAGAAAACAAATTAAATCCCAAGATATTAATACATAACCCAGCTAAAAAGTAATCATGAAACATAATTTATAAAATAATTAAATATCAAAATTAAACGACAATTTTATTTTTTTAAAAAAATTTATTAAAAGATGGATTAAATAAAAACTAAAAAAAAAACATTGTAAATAATATCTTGCAGGTGTGACTACAGACACTTTTGTTTTTGTTAATAAAAATATGATTATATTTCTTTCTTTATATTTGTTTCTCTATTCACCGTCTTAGTTTTTTAAAATCATCAATGGTTATTTTTAATATTTATTAGTGTATGCAATTATCAAATAATTTTATTAAATATAGGAGTCAAGTTTACAATTTATATTTAAAATCTCTCATAATTATAAAAGAATACTTAACATCGCTCATCTACTCTTTTTTTTCACGTTAAAATTAACTTTGACATGACCGAGTCACGGACACTGGGCACCGGTTTATATCCAAATTACAATGGAATTACCGTGTAGAAGTCACATCACCTCGTTTAAAAAGCACCCTTCTATTCTATCTATATATTTTAAAATTTCTTTTAATAAAATTGATAAAACCAGTTACCCATACTCTAGACGGTCCAATCTCGGTTAGGGCATCGAACACGTGTTCTCTCACGTGGAGGCGCCCACAAATTCCCCCGCTCCCGCCAGGGCACCAGAATTAAACAAAAAAATGAAATCTAAAATTCCCTCCCTAAAACAGCCCCCCCCCACTTGATAATATTTCTCTACTCTTCTTCCTCCACAAGCTTTGCCTACAATTCACACAGTGCAGAAACCTGTCTCCATCTCTATCTCTATTTTCCCTCTCTTCTCTTTTGACTTGAGAGTCACTTCCTAGTCTTATAATAACACACTCTTCTTTCCTCTTTCCTCTTTCCTTGTATAATAAAATCTTCATTTCCCCTAATTTTATTAAATAAAAATCGAATCGAATTGAATTCAACTCGATTCAATGCTGGAAACAGATTCCCCTTCCACAACGTTTCTCGGAGTCCGTTTCGTTCTCGTTGGTTTCGATCCCGTCAACAAATCCAAGGTTCCTCCTCTCTCTCTCCCTCTCTCTGAAATTATGTTTACTTCTTTTAATTGATTAAGAGGAAAATAGAAGAGAGTAAATTTTAATATTTGAAATGTGGTGCAGGTTAAATCAAAGCTTGTTGGTGGCGGCGGCATCGATGCTGTTCAGTATAGCGAGAATTGCACTCACGTCATTGTCGATAAAATAGTTTATGTGAGTCCTTAATAATTCTTATTTTCGATTTTTTTTAATTGCTAAATTACTTACTAGAATTTTAATCTAGCACAGCAAATTTTTACTCCTTTCTTTATTTCATTTTTTTTTATGTATTTCTTCATTTATTTTTATTTTGTTTAATTGTGTCGTAGGATGATCCTGTATGTGTTGGTGCAAGAAATGATGGAAAGACAGTTGTGACAGGATTATGGGTTGATCATAGTTTTGATATTGGGATGCCTGTTGATGCCACTTCTGTGAGTTTTTTTTTTCCCTATAATTTTGTTTTTAATCAAGGCCCAAAATTAAAGCTGTATGTCTTCGATTTTCCTAATAATTTTTTTTTCACCTGTGATATTAATGATTTAACTTTTTTCACAATAGATTATGTATCGACCGCTTAGAGATTTGAATGGAATTCCGGGTGCCAAGAATTTAATCATGTGCTTGACTGGTTACCAACGCCAAGATCGAGATGACATAATGGTATGCGTTGCTCATTTTGTTAGCTTTCATGAGCATTTTTGGGAATGAAATGAAATCTTTACGGGTTTTCGGTTTTTCGTTCTCAGACTATGGTTGGTTTGATGGGGGCACAGTTTTCTAAGCCACTGGTGGCTAACAAAGTTACTCATCTCATCTGCTACAAATTTGAAGGTGTGGTTTTTGATCTTCACACAGTGAGCACCATTATGAATCAACTTGGACTACGGTTCTTGTTGCATGTGTATAAGCAGTTCCTCTTTTACTTGTTTTAATCTGCTTCCAAAAGCAAACCAAGCATGACAAGCTTGCTGTATTCATTGCATAGCATATAGCATGTTTTAGCTGCTGGGTGTTAGACGTATGTTTTAAAGGCATAATAGTTTTGGACTGAGGCTTAGGTGAGTTGAATATGCAGTCATCATGGACTGGCCAGATATGCACATTATCATCTTCCTATAGCAGACGAAAGATATTACCTCTACAAAGGTATATTGGATGGCAAAATCATTAAACTGTCAAAATGAAAATATTTTGCCAATGAAATTTTGGTTAAACTTAGCTTTATGGAATTTCTCTCTTCAATACATTGGAATTTCTCTCTTCAATATATTGAAAATATTTTGCCAATGAAATTTTGGTTAAACTTAGGTGTGTGCTTGCATTTGTGCGAAGAACATAATCTTACTACTACTTGCTGTTATTTTATCATTTGCTCCTATGGAGCTTTTCATTCCTTGTTCTGGTATAGTGCGAGTGCCTAGCTAGACTAGATTTTTAATTAGATGCTCTCACTTTGTCTAGGTGAGAAGTATCTGCTTGCCAATAAAATGAAGAAGATAAAGCTTGTTAATCATCGTTGGTTGGAAGAAAGGTGAGTGTTCTTTTTATATATATATATATATATATATATTATGTTTTCTCAAGGATAGACCTCTGAGTTGGTTTTTTTGTTCTTTACACTTTGAAATAGATAAGTATCTCACATATTGAATGAATATCCTTCTGCAGCTTAAGAAATTGGGAGCTTCTTCCAGAAGACAATTATAGCAAGAGGTGAGGCATTCTAACTTGTTGGGTTAGTAGCATTCGACGTGATAAATTCAACATCACTATTTACTCCTTAACAATAACTGGTGCATAACTGCATATAGAGAGAGAAGAAACCTTGTATTGTTTTAGCCCATCTTATGGAGTTTGAATTCTATTAAGGAGTGACATGAATGATGCATTGAGATTGTCTGAGGTACTTTGTTTCTTTGATCAGATATTTCTTAACTTCAGAATTATGAGTAGAAAGTGATGGCATGATTTTTTGTTTCATTTTATGGACACTGTTACTTGACCTTTATGTGCTTCCTACGTCCCAAGATGTTGAGTTTGGAGTTACTTATCACATATCAATGCTTGTACCTTGTGACTATATTGTTTCCGATATTGAATGGCTGGCTATTTGTCGGTTGAGATCTTTCACTCATTATATGTTTGCTCAAAATAAGCATCTCAATGAATTGCATTAGTAGAAACAAATAGGTCTATTACCTTTCCGTTTCCAAAAGAAAGACAGAAAGCAAGAAATAGATAGGTGATGCATTCATTAGGAAGCTGACGTTTTCTAATCTTTGATTGTTTGCTTAACTATTGTTCCTAATACAAACACTTGGATCTAGTGTACATCCTGCTTAACTATTGCTCTATTTGAATAGTGGCTATGAGTTGGAAATGCTGGAAGCTGAGGCAAAAGACTCTGACGATGAAGCTGAAGGCACCAGTGTGAAGCAAGCAACTTATGAAAATGTGGATAAGAGTCCTCAGAATTTAAAAGCTGGAACATTCAAGGCTTGTGAAATGCCCAAAACTGGGGAAGTGCAGAAAATATCACATAATTTGAGTGAGCCTGAAGGTCTATCAAGCGTTGTCAATGCTAAAGATATCTTAGTAACTCCTGGCAAAAGGAGCAGAGATGATCATGCTTCAGGCTTCGATAATATTTGTATTTCTGAGGTGCCTGTCCATCTGGATGCTGGTGGCTTCAAAGGTGCCACTTCCAATGACTTACCTGATGCACAAGGGAGAACTCCTATTTCTAAAAGAACGAGTAAAGACTTGGAGTTTATTTCTAGAAGTGTTGAAAGGCCTCCTCACTCTGATGCGAAGTATAGCACTACAAGCTACACAAGGAGAACTCCACAAATATCCCCATCATCAATCTTCTCTGGGAACTCGGGAAATATCAGAGGCTCTCCTAAAGTTCTCTTAGGTGAATCCGTCAACATGTCTTCTGCCAAAGCAGAATATGCAAAGGACATAACAAGCCCTTCTTGTGCTGAAATTCCTCGAAAAGGAATTGAATTACTTTATGAAGAAGCACCAGGAAGTAAGAAGCAAAAGACAGATGTTTTGTGTTCTAGCTCTAAATCACAGAAGATGAATCATGATGCACAGGCATATGTCACAGGGAGTCCATCAGCTACTTACACAAGTCAAGGTTTAGAACCAACACCTTTGGTGGATGGTCCGTCTAGGATTAATAACCGCTCTCCCCTCAGCAATGATGGCCACTCTGTGCATGATATGATTGGTATGAATGCTCAGCAGAACCCACATACCAATTTTTCAACAGCCAAGTCATCAAAATTTAGAAGGAACCCGTTCACAGAAGATCATGCTTTCCTTGAAAATATGATCTTGGAAACTGGAGAAAATGAGAACACAAATAAGAATACACCACAACCATCCTTCAGGGACTTGACAAAGGACATCTTGGTCAGTGGGCATGATAGTGGAGGTTTTGTTGTCGAAAGATCTGAACAGGTGATTGCAGAAGCAGGGGAGCCACAAAATTGGAAACAGGATGGAGGGGGTCCGTTTACACATAATAAGGGATTAGAGACAGATAAATCTGACATGCTTTCTAATTTGAACGTGCCTCAGGCAGGAAATGATAACTCCATTACCAAGCCAGCTAGGAAGAAGATGATTGCCAAGAAGACTTTGGGTTCTAGACCAAAACTGACAAGTAATGTGAGCCAGAAAGGTTCCATATACTTAAATGTAACTGCTGCTCAAAATGATCCTGCGGTTGGTATGGCTAAGGGAAAAGGGATAGTGGAGAACAGGAGTCCCACTGATGCCACTGAGCTAGAGATATCCCCTGCAACTGTCAATGCTGCAGAAGCACAAGTGATGGAGACAGAACGTGCCACAAAATTGGGGGATAAGTTGGGAGATAATGCTGTGGATAAGATTGGTTTCGCGGATGATGAAACTGAGGCTCCAGAGGAGGAAGATGAATGTGAAATTTTGCACAATGACGAACTGATTGATGTGATTGATTTGTCAAATAAAGCAGATAATAAGACAGGAATCAAATTGGAAGCAGATAATTCTGCAGCTAACATGCGTGATGGTCCAGCAGAAGGAAATAATGCAATTGAAATACAAAAGAGAGACGGATCAACCTTGAAAGAAGGTTTTGTAAAAGGAAAAGGAAGCAGAGGCAAGAAACAGCCTTCTGGTAAGACGAAGACCAAGACTGTTACTTCGGTTGTTAAAAAAGCTGAGTCTAAGAAAGTTCTGGACGTGGAAGAGAATCTTAATGGAAAGAACATTGAGGAGAATGCTGCAGAAAAGGAAAGCACTGAGCCATGTCCTGCAGGTCAAGCTAAAAGTAAAATTGTATCGAGGAAAAAGTCCAAGAACCCCGTGGAAGCTGAGAAGGAGAATAAGCCTGCTGTTGATGGAGATCAATATGCAAGTCTAGATGATAAGCATGTTGGGGAAACAGCTGCTAATGCAAGTAAAACACCAATGAAGTTTAATAAAAAGGTTAGTAAAAGTAATCCTGGTTCTACACCAGGAAGAGAAGTTACAAAGCAACTGAAAACTGAACCGCTATGGTTTATATTGAGTGGGAATAGGATGCAAAGAAAGGAGCATCAGCAAGTTATTAGGCGTTTGAAAGGAAAATTCTGCAGAGATTCTCATCAATGGTCATATCAGGCAACACACTTCATAGCTCAAGACCCAATTCGCAGGACAGAGAAGTTTTTTGCTGCTGCAGCATCTGGAAGGTGCAGTTCATTGTGCTTAATGTCTGAAGTTTGAGTTTTGAAACTAATATTTAAGAAAACCTCTATCAAGATTCTTATCTCTGACATCGCAATGCGATCCATTTTTCATTTTGCTGGTGCTAAACTATGTAATCCCTCTTTTTTCTTCTGGGAAATTTTTTTATATATGCATATAGTTTTTTTCCTGTTAAGATGAAAAGTCGCTGAATGAGTTCTGTTATGGACTATCTATAATTCTATGAGCCATCTGTCCAAACTGATAGATATCCATTTAATGCAGGTGGATTCTTAGGTCGGATTATCTAACTGCTTGTAGTCAGGCAGGGAGGTTCTTGGCAGAGGAATCTTATGAATGGCACAAGAATAGCCTTAGCGAAGATGGAACAATTAATTTAGAAGCTCCAAGGAAGTGGCGGCTGTTAAGGGAGAGAACAGGTCATGGAGCCTTCTATGGAATGCATATTATCATTTATGGAGAATGCATTACACCACCTTTGGTATGTTTTCTTAACTGCTCCTTTTCCAACACATGCTGCATAAGCTTTCTTTCTTAGGGTCTTGGATTTCCCTGAACGATACTGATCGGCTGTTTATAATTTTTAGTTGATCAATTATCTAATATCCATGATTTGACACGGTTTGCATCTTCCTGCTCAACAAACAGGATACTCTGAAACGAGTAGTGAAGGCGGGGGATGGTACCATCTTAGCAACCTCTCCTCCTTACACCCGCTTTCTTACATCTGGAGTTGACTATGCTATTGTCAGCCCTGGCATAACACGTGTAGATATGTGGGTTCAAGAGTTCTTAAGACACAAGATACCCTGCGTTGTTGCTGATTACTTGGTGGAGTATGTCTGCAAGCCTGGGTACTCTCTTGAGAGACATGTACTGTACAATACCAATGACTGGGCAGAGAAGTCATTTTCCAACCTCTTGAGCAAGGCAGAAGAGATTGTTGAGGATTGTGATGGTGGTGATGATATAGCCTGTGAAGTTTGTGGTTCTCGAGATAGAGGGGAAGTGATGCTGATATGCAGCGATGAAAGCGGTTCTGTTGGATGTGGGGTTGGGATGCATATAGACTGCTGCGATCCTCCACTTGAAAGTATACCAGAGGAGGATTGGTTTTGTCCGAAGTGTAGTGGAAGCAGTAAGAGAACCAGCCCTAGGAAGAAAAGGATGAAAAAGGCACTTCACTGAAGGCCAATTGTTTTTTTAACATAGAAGATGTCTGCATTTAACATAGTTTGCTGCCACCAAACGTGTAGAATTTACTATATTATTCTCATGTCTATGTAGTAGATTTGTATAACAACCTTCTTAGAATGGCAAGGTGATTATAGGACATAATTACATATCGAACCTCCGTTCAAGACATAATGTATTTATTCAGAAATTGATTCTTTGTAGGTCGCAGGACATGTTTTATTTTATATTCGTTTAGATATTATTCTTGATGCAAACAAATTTCATGAGTAATCCTGCTGGTGATCAGGATATCTTCTACAAGATTGATCCTGTAATTGGTGTAGGAGTGGGGCAGGACATTGCAAACTTCGCGGAGATATGCATCATTTGCTGTTAATGGACGCATCACTGTGATCCTGTATCTTCACTTTCAATCGACATGCATTTCGATTTCTGAGTTTTTCTCATCTTGTTGAGCTGCCAAATGACAGTCTTCGTACATGTACTTGAGGGTTGCGCGTTCATCTTTCTCGATTTCACCATGACAGGAGGTCTGTTTCAAGCTCTGCCCCCTTTTTTGTTCAGGTTCTTTTCAAACTCTCAAGCCCTTTGCTTTGATGATGGAAGCGCCTATCAATCTTAAGGTGAAAGCCATTATTTTGATGGGCTTGGGTCTTACTGTAATCTAAATTTATCCACATGTCTGGCCCATCTAGGGAAGTTTGCTGGGCCTATTATGCCATAATGCTTAGAGAGTTAAATCCCTTCATCCACCATTCCCTGCAAAATTCTTCTTCAAAAAGTGGGGAAAGGGAAAACTGAGAATTAAAAGACACTGCACCTTGACAGGGGAGGATTGGGATTTGGGCCTTCAAGCAGTTATCGTCTGCGCATAATTGGGGACATGTCATTTGGAAAAGCGGAGTAATATTTAGCCATAAACCTTTGCTGTGACTTCAAGCTTTGCTAATTTCTGGAACCCCAAGCTACAAAGAGAAAATTAGTATTAAAAAAAATAAAATCAAACAAAAGTTTTATACTTGGCTTAAAACACACTCTATCGATAATAAAGGTGTTTTTGTAGTGTAGGTCAAACGCTAGTTTCATTACAGAATAATGTGTTGTAGGGTAGTTGATTGATAAATCATGATTAGAATAGAATTTGTTGCAGATGATCAGACATTTAATACCACACTAAAAATAATAATGGAAAGAAAAGAAAAACGTTACTACATTAATATAACTAGACAAATTAATATTTCTTAAAGTGTTTTTTTTAAAATATTTTTTTATGTTTAAAATAATTTTTTTAATATTTTTAAATTATTTTGATGTGCTAAATCAAAAATAAATTTTAAAAAATAAAAAAATATTATTTTTATTTTAAATAAAAATCATTTTAAAAATAAATGTTACTATAATTTTAAATAACAATTTAAAGTAAAACAATCTATTATTTCATGCCTCATAACATCGTCCAATGTATTGAAAAAGTTGCTACATCAATGCATATTTATAAAAATATATTAAAATAATTTATTTCTATTTTTTAAAATTTATTTTTAATATATATATATCAAAAAAAATTAAAATATTAAAAAATTAATTTAAAATAATAATATATAAAAAAAACATTAAACTCAATGCTAAACCCACCCAAAATATCTATAAACAAAGAAGCCTTGGTTTCCCATTCTGACAGGGAAAAAAAGAAAAAGAAAAAGAAAAAGAAAAAAAGGGAGATCATTGCACATGATAGCATCACATGGTGCCCCTGACATCATCATATCTGGCCACGACCTCTCCTCTTTCCAATGTTCCCAACATTCAAACATCACGTGTTTATTCTAGCTAAACCCTTCTTTTTCCAGGCTAATCCCATTTTCAACCCACTCACTCTTCATACTCTCCCTTTTACCCTCAAGACATTCCCCTCCTTTCCCCCCAAATGCACCCGACATAAGAGGGTGCGGCGGTCTTTATACAATATATCATGAATATAATCTGTACTATTTGTGTACAGCTTGTGGGGGGTTAAGGTTTAAAAAAAAACATCTCATGCTATAGGGACTGGAGAGACGCACCACAGTCTCTGACGACTTTAATTATTTAATCATTAAAATAAATTTAAAAAAATGATCAAATGGGCACCTTGTGCGGATTCGTGCAGAACCCCTTTCTTTCGCCATAAGCAAATAAATAATGTTTGAGATGAGTTAAAAAAGAATTGTATATCTTGCATAATAGAAACAAAAATTGAATATTGCAGATAACATGTCAGAGGAGCATCCGAGAATTTCGAGGAATTTCTTTTTTAAAAAAAACTGCATGGTTTGCTAACAGGTTTATTATGCATTGCTAGACTTTTTAATATATAACATTTATTAAATAGCGATTGCTTTATTATAAATGATGAGTGATAATGAAAATTTGATAGATTTATTTTTAATTACAGGAGGCTCGGGGAGCAATATCTGCTATCTTGTGAAGGTGTGATGAGATGGCACATGCCCTGACCATTAATAGGCTCGATTCGTGTCGTGTTAAGCTTTAGAAGGTTGAGAGGTCGAGCGTCTATAAGCAGCTTTAGTGGACGATGAGATTACTTCTACTGAATGGGGACATGAAGTTAGAGAGACAGGATCATCATTCATGAGATATCCAGCTCATCTACAAGCTCGAGCGATATTGATCGATGTTGTTTTTAAATTGAACGAGTCAGGATGGTGCAATTCTGTCTACGAGTGATTCAGGCTTATCCAAGAAATATAATGATTTTTAGATATTGTTAGATTATGTACTTTAATGTTTTAGGAAGAATTATAAATTCAATAAAATATTATGTTTGTTTTCATTGTGTTTAATTATGAAATATGAATTGTGTTGAGGAAATGAATAGTAAATTACATCTTTAGATTGTGATTATTATTGGGTTGGTTTTTTTTATGGCAGGAAATTGAGACTGGAAAACACTTTCATTACTATTATTTTATGAGTCATGGATAAGGTTTGCGACTTATCAAATCATGTTATTTACCTAAATATTTTCTTGTAACATGGTTTTCTGTCAAATTTCTTTCAACCATGCTAATGTAAAAAAAAAAAATGCCAATTAATGGCCATTTCCCTGCCTTCGCTGCCCTAGCTACCTTCATAGTTCTAGCCACAAATTGTACACATGGCATTGTCTCTAATTTATAATTAACGAGCAGGTGTTTATGTGCAGGTCACGCGAAGGAGCTGTACTGATACTGAATAATCGATCACACCCCTTTTGCTATCATCCATTTTAATAACACAGATAGAAGAAGTGTCATGAAATTCATCGGATACATCATATCCTGGAGGTTCAGAGCGAGCAAGTTCTACACAATATCCCATGCAATACCATGCATGAAATACTCGAGACTTCATCAAGAGTTAATGAGCGAGAGAGAGATATTAGCCAGTAGTGCTGGATTTAAATCGGATTAGACTAATTAATTACATATTGCAGTGGTCTAATTAAATCATAGCGATCATTTTGGACGATGGAGGGGTTGTGAGGGTGGAAAGATTAAAGTTGTTGAGTAACGTGGAAGGGCGAAAGGGCAAAGCCAATTTATCAGGATAAAGGAAGCTCTGATCAGATCACTTGCAAGGAAAGTCGACAGAGTGCGCTTTTAACAAGTAAAGACATTAGACTATTTGAGTGCTTTGGTAGGTTTGGGAGATCTCTTTTTCTTCTGCTTAAAAGTGATCAACAGAGGGAATATCACAGATATAATGTGCCGACTTCTGCCATTAATTTGTGTTCATGGTTAACAAGGCAGACATTAAATTAATATATGGCCATCCAGCTAATATCATGTTTAGTTTTGTTCCTCTCTCTTTTCTTGGTCATGATTTGCATGGAAAAACCATGCACTGTATATGGATCTAAGAAATATTTTTTCGTCACTAATTTAGGGTGATCGTCGTTCAAATTTAGAGCAGACAATCTTTCTTAATCTTAAACTTCACTCATCTTAGGTGTGAACGAGATTAGAAAGATATTTGATTATTTAGTTGCCAGTTCAAATAATAATATTGCCAGTTTGTTTTCTTAATCTTAAATATTTCCTGCAGTAAAAAATGACCTAGCAAGTAATTAAATTATATGATGTGTAGTTAAACTAGTTAGATTTTAAATTTGTTATTTAATAATTAGAAGTTTAAGTTCTCTCAAGGTCACTTGAAATTTATATAATCATTAATTTAAAGGTTTTTAAATTTAGTAAAGATATATGTATATTGACTCAGATTTAATAAATAAAAAAAAAGATACTTGAATGGCAGTAAACCCAGTATTTCTTTGGGAATTTTCTTCCCACATGTGCTAATTTAGTAAAAAAAAAATTTATTGTGCTGGTATGGCGAGAAATTACTGTATTTCTCTGGATGAAATAGGAATCCAAACATAATGATGCCACCTTTTCATGTGACATAAATCTCAAACCATTTCAACAGATCAACAAGTTACTCCTGACATGATCCGAGGCTTGTTTATATCATATAATCGAAACATAAAAATTATTAATTTGATATTTTTCATAATTGAAAAGAGGTTAGCCAAACATGCCCTAAATTTAACTGACAGCAACCATCTTAAAAGTCCACACCTCTCAGAGACATAAAGGCGATCACCATCATCGCTCCACATCTTGCTTCAGCCAGTCATTATTTGTACACTTTTGATACAAACGTGTGGAAACCAGAGCCCAAAGCAGGAATTATGCAAAGTGTACGTTGAATTGACATATCCTTTCCAAGCCAACTTAGTTTTCTTACCTCGAGTGTCGATGACCCCTCTCTTTTGTTGCATCAGCCAGTCCTGGAGAAAACCTGACAATCACTCTTCCGTTTGGAGATGCTTGACATGGTCCCTTTTCTGCTGCAGTTTCCACCGTCAGGATATGGCCATGACTTTATAATACGATGCATTCAAAGCCATAAAACTCACAAAGGGTGCTCCAAAACCAATAGGATTATAGCACCCTCCTTGGTTACAGGGTCTTTTTTCACCAACGCGATGGATAAAGGAAAAAACCCTATGTGGCATTAGCAAGTTAATGAAATCTAGTGCAATGTCAGATGTGTCAGTTCATAGATAAACTAACAAGGGAAAAATAAATGCAACAGATCAGAGTCATCAGACACCAGAGAGAAGCCAAAGCCAGCTTCTCAGCATCCAAGGCTACACGTGGGGACCAAAACCCATCTTTTCCGCATCCAAAAGAGTTGAGACAGAAGTGAATGAGAAAACACCAGTACTAATGCAATTCCAAACTTAACCTAGGCAGCGAAGCATATAGATCCATAAATAGAAAAGTCGGTACTGGAAATTCTGTACAAGTAGGAGGTAGTAGTAGAGGGCGAAATTAAGAAAGAATACAAGGGGGGCAAAATTTTCCGGCAGCCTAAATTTATATATGTTTGTACAGAACGAACCAGAGATTTCCACTGCCGGTAACATCTCAAGAAACTTGTTTATAGCAACCAATTATTTAGCAGCTCAATGCCTCGAATTTCATTGGGATTGGACGGCTAAACCCAGCTTGTGATAGCAAATTCCCAACCGCCGCGAGGTCGCGGCAAAACACCCCTTGAAAGGCAGGTGCGGCGGTGCTCCCTGCAGATGCAGATGACACTATATTGTCATTCCAATTGATCCTATCGGAACCAGAAATCTCCACTGCAGATTGGTTCGATTGCATTTTGGCATTTTGTGCTGTTTGTTGGGCTTGAATTGCTGCTGCTTGAGCTGCTTGCAAAGCAGCTGCAGCTTTCTTTCTTTGCTTCTCTCCAGCCTCTTCATCCATGATTGTTGACATCACGTTAGAATAACCCTTTTGAAGCAATCTATAGAGCAACAAGGCAGACATTTTTGCACGGTCTTTTACTGAATCAAGATCCCTATCATCTGCAAACTCGCACCTCTCAATAAAATTTATAGATTTGTCAGGCTTGTGCCTCAAACTCAATAATAAATGAGCTCTCTCTAATTCGGATCTCGAACACCCACGCCTCAATCCAATCAAAGCATAATAATCAACATTTCCAGTCTCCCCAGAAGCAACTCTCTGCTTCAATTCTTGAATCTTGGTAGACAATGCACAAAGTTTCCCTGGAATCTCCCTGTATCCAACATTATGCCGCTTCCAAGCAGGACCTGGTAGCTTCCTGTCCCGCAGGATTGAATTATACAATAGTTTCAAGTGCTCCAGATCATGTAAACAATCAGGCAAGCAGCGTATTGTTTCTAGAAGAGAAGCTCTTGTATCAAGTGCATGAATGCAGGTGGGGTCTAATGCTAAAGTCTTGTTGCAATCAGCAATGGACTCTGCAATTCTTCCTGATGCTTTATATGCAGAAGCTCTATGCATATAGCATTCAGCAAGGAATCCCTGTGGAGCCCCACGTCGGCCTTCCACGATCTTGGTGAAGTGGCGGATGGCCTCAGAGAAAAGGCCAGCGTGCAGGGCTGCCAAAGCGGCTGTGCGGCGGCGAAGAAGGAGCTTAATGTGGGCAAGGAGTTGTGGGATGCTTTCGGATTCGGTTAAATTTCTCGGTGGGGTCGGTGGGGCTGTCGATGTGGATATATCACTAGAGACTGGGAAGTTGGAGAAAGAGAAGCTGTCCTCTGACCAGGAAATGCTTTCACGGCGGAATGCAGCAGTTGTCAGGCGTTTTCCGGTCTGGAGTAGCACCATGGCATCCTCCATTAGACCTAGATGGCAACAAGCTTGACCTAAAACCAAGTACCTGTAACAATATTGGATAATGATCGAGTTAGTATTTTTTTTTCATTTTCAAGTTATTAACCTGTTTGACTTAGATTTTGGAGTTTTTTACCAAACTAATCAAGACCTCAAGTTATAATTCAACTCTGGCGTTTTAATCAGTCAATTATAAAAGAAAATACTAAATAATTGCAATCGATTACAACCTAGTAAAATAGAAAAGAATAAAATACTATAATGATTTAGGCAAATGCACAGCTAGCCATCGTGGTTTTTTTTCTACTTTTGACCTCAAAAGATGACCGAATCATGTTAAAACATGGCAAGCCGTGTGCTATTCATTACATTATCCTTTATGAGAAAAGAAAACATTTTCTTGGAGAATCAGTCAAGTTCCGAGAAAAAGAAAACACCTCTGTTAAGGAGGTTAAAAGTTAAAACAAATTCAATTATGGCTACCACCTCCGTGTCCTAGAAGAAAAAAAAAAGATAGGGAAGAAAGAAACATGGCTGCCTGTGCAATTACTCGAACCAAATAGAAACACATTCACCGATCTAGACAATAAATAACGTCATTAAGAGTTGAACCGGACACCACAATGTTAAAAACGAAACAGAAATCGAGGAATTTACCTCCATTGCCCTTCTTTATCGCAGTTTTTACAGAGTCCGGCCATCACTTTCTTCTTCAAGTCGGAAACAGAAAAACACTTGAAACTTGGATCAGTTTTCTCAGAAGGCAACAAGTTAACTCGTTCTCTTGAAAGCTGTTGGGAAGAGCTATCAGAAGCAGAAATTGAGCCCGAATCGTCGTTAGCCATTTTAAGGCTAGGAATGTAGTCCTGAAGCATATCAGCCACGTCCTTGAATCGCCCAAGATAAAGCAAAGATCTTGCTTTGAGCTCTAGAGCCACTTCAAAGCGAGGAGAGAGTGCAAGTGCCGCGTCTAGAAGGTTAAGAGCGGACGCAATCTCGCTCTTTTCTTGGCTTGCAATCAGGTTTCTTGCATCCTTAATGTACTTGTCCACAATCTGTATTACCACACCAAAGTACACACATTACAACATTAACATTCACATGAAGAATATATATATATATATATATATATATATATATGATGAAGGAGGGAAAAAAAACCTCAAATGAGAAGAACCCATTTGAGAAAGAGATCAAATAAAGCGTAATAAATGAAATATAAAGCCAATTACAATGTTAAACAGAGATCCTCTTGATCAAGAGTCAGGATGTTAACCATTACCTTTCGGTTGCTAAGCCACCAGTGCTTCCTTTCATTCCCACTAAGACAAGGAGAAGTAGAGGTGGTCATGGTTGTTATTTTTCTAGTTGAAGAAGAAGAATCAACCATCAACAACTCCCTCTCTCTTTCTAAGTCAGGCTCTCTCGGTCTCTCTCAAAGCACAAATATTTTTATTGGTTGTGAAATAAAAAAGAGAGGAGATATATATAGCAAGGGAATGAAATAGAGAGAGGGAAAATGGGAACAAAGTGGAGAGAGAGAGGGAGGGTTGATCGTTGGATTTAAAATCTTGTTTGTGTTTCAAGAGTATTGTAAAATAAGATACAGAAGCTCAGCTGGTTTATAGCTACGAGAGAGAGAGAGAGAGAGAGAGGCCCTGGCCTGGCCTTCAAGGAAAAGAAAAAAAATATTTTGCCAGCTTTGACCTCAGAGAAAGCTTTGATCCTTCAACTTCATAGCTGGCACCCCACCAAGAGATTCTCTCTCTCTTCATTATGGCTATGTGGCCTATAACACTATATGCATTACCCTATATATTTTAAATAAAAAAACAAAACAATTTTATAACTAATTTTTAATCTAAAATTTGTCAACCATTAATGTCACTTCAATGAATTTTTAGCTTAAATACTAAATAGTAGTGGTTTTTTTAATTTTATCAAAAAAATAATAGATTTAATTTTTGATAAAATTAAAAACATTGAATTTATTTAAATTCAATACAGAAAGAGATCTCAGCATACCATACCTTCTTCCTCTCTTGCTTTAAAATTTTTTTTTTCCAAAAATATTTGTGAAAAAAATTATTTTATTATTTTAAAATTATTTTAATATGTTAATATCAAAATAAATTTTTAAAAATAAAAAAAATATTATGTCAATATATTTCCAAACAAAATAACATTATTTATAATTAAAAAACACTTTAAAAATAAATATTACCATAATATCAAACAAGTTTTAAGTATTTATTAAGTATTGTGTTTATTGTTGTGTTTGAATGTATTTTAAAATTGTGTTTAGTTTATTTATAATATTAGACTAATATTAAATAGTGATTTTATATAATTATGATGTACTATATTAAAAATAAAAAATATTTTAATATGTTTTTAAAAAAAATTACTGTGTAAAATTAGAATTCACACCGGTAATCCTATAAAGGAAAATTGTCAACTGGGTGTAAACGGTGATGTTCATGATTGTTACAGGGTATAGACGGTCACCCATCACGGGTCCTCGGGTTCGACTACAGGGTGGTTGAAAGAAAGGATAAGAAGCCAGCAAATTGCCCCAAAAGGTAAGCAAGTAAAGTAAAGATGGTGTGAAAACTCTACAGTTATTTATTTTTGTTCTCCTTCGATGTACCCATTTGCCCTCTTGTCCTGAAGAAAACTCAGGGAGAGCTTTTTTATTATTATTTTTTTCGTTCAATGAATTTATTATATACCTACCAAAAAAGGACCAAATAGGTGTTGGTCTTCACAGTTTATACAGCGGTACCGTATTGCAGACTTACCAACGGATTCTTTTCACTAATGCCTGAGAAAGTGGTCAGTTGCAGTGGTTACAGAGCAATCGGCAAGATCGACCATGCCGGAGCTTCCTGGCTCTTCCAATCTTTATTTTACTCTGTCCTCTATGTTCATACATTAGAACGCTCAATACTCTGTATTTGGTTCGTTTCTTGTTTCTGTAATGCAAAAATAATGATCGGAGCACTAGTTCGTTGCTGCACTCGTGATAATTTCCCTCTTCGCGACATCAATCCATCATTTATGATAATTTTCAGCCATGTTTAATTGAATATGAGGAAGCTACTTACATCTTTCTTGTCACCAGACATTATTGTTTTTGGTTTTACACCTTCGAAGTATCTTGAATTACTTAAATCACTTTCATCGAATAAAAACAAAAAGAAATGGTATTATATTTTATTTGAAAAAATTTACAACTACACGGCAGTTACAGTTTTATATATATATATATATATATATATATATATAGTTGTTTCTATCTTCATTGATATTTAGTAACGTGGCTCAATGGATATTTTATAAAATTTTAATTTTTGATGTTTTTAAATAATTTTAATGTGTTGATATCAAAAATTAATTTTTAAAAATAATATACATATATATATAATTTTAAAAAACAACTATTAACACACTACAAAACAATATCTAAATCAATATATACATGTGATGTGTAAACATGTTATTTTATGTTGGATATATAATTTGTCTTGTTTACAAATGGGATCACATGTATCTCTATTTATTTTTGTGTTTTAAATTTTTTTTTAATTTTTTACTTTAAATAAATATTTTTTTAATATTTTCAAATCATTTTAATACATTAACATAAAAAAATCTAAAAATTTAAAATATATTTTTAAAAAAATCACAACTACTTATCACATAATCTAACATAAAGGGATTAGAAAGAGGGCAGGTGTTTGATGGATATTATTTGAAGAGCGAGGAGGAGTTGCTGAAGCGTCCTCGTAAGTTGGAGAAAGTGACACTTCTCTCGCAAGGCACGGGAATAATGCTTTTCTTTACGGGCTTCGCTTTGCTTTTTATTTCACTCACATTGATTAATGAATGCACATGAATATAGATAGCAGCCAGATGGGTTTGTCTTCAAGGCTCTTCCCCTTGGACCCCGCCGCATCAGGCCCACAATCCCTCCTGGTGGAGGACAGTTCCTACACGCTCGGCGCCTACCCCAATTCTCGTGACACGTCACCATGATCCATCGCCTGTCTCCACGTGGCTTACCTTGATGTCAGGTCCCACTTAGCAAGTGGACACCTTCATTTTCCAGATTCAGCTTTGCAGACGATGACATTGTGCTGTACTTTTGCTTTCGAGACCTCGAATCATTCAAAATCATGGAATATACGGATATTTATTGGAAAGGAGATTTTTAATTTTTGTGTTTTAAATTTTTTTTAAAAATAATAATGTTTTTAAATTAATATTTTTAAATATGTTGATATGAAATAATTTTAAAAAAATCAAAAATATATATATTTTTAAATTATAAATATTTTTAAAAATTATTATTATTACATTTCTAAACACGCATTTACATAAAAGACAAAGTTTGAGTGAAAATTTATAATAGTTGTGTCTGCATCAACCAATTGAGACTTGAGAGCCCCTGTCACAAGGTTTGCTTGATATATAAGCTTTTTTTTTTTGTTTTAAAAGATCAATACCCGAAAAACAAAAGGCAAGAAAAAATGGATCCAATGTTGAGCCATCCCTTAATTGTTTAGAAATTTATTATAGAATAGAATTAAAATTATATTTCACTTCCCTTGTTATAATCTTTCAATTAAGTTTCACAGGATAAAATTCCTATCTTAAATGTTGACAGGAAAAACATAAAAAGGATAGTAAAGCATAGGAGGAATTTGTAATAAACTGTTTGGAAATGTTGTTGTACTTGTATTTTTTATTTTTTAAATTTTTTTGTTAGAAATTATATTTTTAGTTATTTTTTATTATTTTAATGAATTGATTTTAAAAAATAATTTTTAAAAAATAAAAAAATATTATTTTAATATATTTCAATATAAAATATATTTTAAAAAATAATTATAACCACATTCTAAACATTCAACCAAGTACGAGACTATTGCATCTAATGACAGGGTTATTATACTTGAGTTTATTTTTAGAGAAATGTTAATTTCAGAAAAAACTCACCACCCATGAGATAGAGTCTCCCTCTCGAGTCCGTGAATTTAAAGGCTATATTTTTTTAACAAAGTTTTCTAATAAAATTAGTTCGTGTAACCAGCGTTAAAGGCACAAAACATAACAAACTAAATAAATACAAAGAAGAAGAAAAACTCTATCTGTAAATGGTATATTTAAAAGTGTAATAAAGATTATTTTTAAAATTATTTTAGTTTAAAAATATATTAAAATAATATTTTTTATTTTAAAAAAATTATTTTTTACCTCAACATATCAAAACTATCTAGAAATATTCAAAAAATTAATTTGAAACTAATTTATTTTTAAAAAACATAATTAAACCACAATGTTAAATTAAACCTAAATTTCTAACAACAAGAGACCCTGGTTATCAAAGAAGACTCAAATTAAATAAAAAAAGAATCACCATCGATGTTTTTTTATAAGCTTATTGATGACTCGCTTTTAGTAGTGAAGTTTATAATGTAGTATTATTTTATTTTTAATATACTATCGCAATTTTCAGTTAGGCTATTAGATCATAATGAAGTTTTATTAAAATATTATTGAGGCCTTAATTTTTTTTTTATCACAACCCGAAACTAGAAAAGCTTTAAAATAATACTTAGAAGTTATGGGATGTACGATGTTTTTCTAATTGATTTAAAACTTTTATCTATTTAATTTATAACTTTTTATTATTTTTTCTTTTTTTTTCGATTTATCTAGGATTCTTTTAGGTTTTCTAGTTTATTTAGATTTATTTATATCCTATTTGAAACCTTCTAAATATAATTAAATTAATTTTTTTTATAATAAAATCACATGTTTAAAATTATTTTGAATGTCACGAATTAAATTCTAAATGAAACTTATTTTCTAAAAACGATACAAAAGTAAATCAAATGCTAGCATCTTTGACTGACTACACTAAATAAATAAATAAAAATTTGTTTTTTTTTAAATACTCATCTACTCATTTTTTTCCCAAGGGACCTTTGAAGGAATATGATAAGTGTGACGAGGGCAATATAAAAAATGAATTCTATCGTTTTTTAATATTTGAATTCAATTTATTTATTAATTGAATAAAAATTAAATAAATTGAATTCAAATTGAACATTATAATTAAATTTAATTACAATCAAAAATTGATTTCAGACAGCATGTTAAAGGGTTGTGAACGTCGTGTAGAAGTAAACCACCTAAAAAAAAATATTCAATACAAAAGTTTTGAATTAGAGTTTTAAAGAGATTTTTTTTCAACATAATTCTATGTTCTTATTTTTTTTTTCCCGATCTATATTAGTTTTCCTTTCCCAATGTGTTGATCTTTACTAGCAAGTCCAATTGACAACGTGTTATTTGTTGATTGGTTTCTCTATTTAATTTTATTTTAATGGCTTTATGTTTCTCTAAGGAAACGTATTTGAGCTGCACTTGAGGATATATAAACTTTTAAACATGTTAGAAAAAAAAACCTTATTTAACTAAAAACAATAAAAGATAAGCAAACCTCTAAATATGATTATAATTACATTACACTATAATATATACTGAAAACGTTAGGTATTTTACTGTTGTAATCCATGATAATTATAAAAAAAATTTCACCTCATTTTTTTTTTCAATTGCAACATTCTATACCCAATTTCATGATAAACTTGTCAGCATTTGTGAAGGAAATAAAAAAAAAAAATAGCCAAACAGGACCAAGATATAAAATAAGGAGAAACTTTGTAACATGTCGAGCCTTTCAATACAATTTCTTTGTTTGTAATAATCACCTACAAGAAAAAAGGGGTAAATATTTTTTAATCCAAGTATTAAAGAGAGAAATTTGTTATTTATACTAATTCTAGCTATAAATAAAAGTGATTTTGATATTAATAAGGTTTTTTCGATGAGTAGATTTTATCTTATGTATTTTTCTCTTGACTTTATCTAATTTAGTAAATCTAAACCTAAAATTACTTTGATTTCAAGTTAATTGTGTGATTTTGGATCAATATTTTATTTATTTGAGGTAGTGAATATGTTTCATAAAATATTTAGGTTTTTTTTTTGTTTAATGGGTTAAAATATAATTGAAAAATACATTTTTTTATCTAAAACATTACAGCTATTTTTTTAATGATTTCTAGTCCCTAAAATCTAGACAGGATAAGTAACACATCAATTGCTATTCATGTGTATATAAAATACCAAAAAAAAACTCAAAATATACAATTTTAATGTTTATCATAAACATACTAATCTATGTTAGAACAACAGCCCAAAAAAAGAAATGCTTTTCTCCTCTCGTGTCATTTAGGACCTACAAACGTTAATTGGGACACCTGGTGTAATTGTGGTGTCTACAAGGGTTGGTTTTTTCCACCAACGTTGATATTGCAGCTCTTATACAGCCAAGGATTTCAGGTCGTATAACTTTGCTTCTTTGTAATTACTGTTGTGGTTATTTTTAAAAGTATTTTTTATTTAAAAATTTATTAAAATATGTTTTAAAATAAAAATATAAAAAAATTATTTTTTAAAAAAAATATTTTTAAAACAAAAACAAACATTAATATTATCCAAATTCTAGGTGGGGGGATAATGTCAAGGGAAAAAAAGAAAATGTTTAAAAATATATTTGTGTTTAGAAATGTAACAAAATAATATCTTATTATTAGTTTTAAAATTTATTTTTTATATCAGTATTTTAAAAAATATAAAAACATTTTAAAAAATAATTTTAAATTAAAAAAATAAACATTTTAGACGCCATATGGTTCCCGATAAATTCCATTCCATCTAAACTCATTTTCTTCCAATCATTTCTTTTTATTATTTATTTTTTTTCCTGGCCAGGGCAGATGTCTTCTGAGGACTGGACTCGATGCTTGTTTTTATTTTGAATGGGAAGGGGGCAGGAATAGCTAAAACTGATGGGATTGGCTGTCCAGCTACAGATTCAACTTGAAGAACATATGTGTAAAGCACGTGAACACATGCCGTGTCTCCATCATCATTCAAAATGGAGCTGCCATGTATAAATTATATGCGTCCGTACATATATTGGGCATTCAACTCACTTTTATAACTCGTCCTGTTTTCTCCTTTAAATTCTCTCGACTCCACCACACATAACCACCATAGGCTGTCATTCCTTATAATTGGCAGTTATTGATTTATTTGCATATAGTAGCTGTTAATGTTTAGATAGCGAAAACAGTATCAACAACTAACAAATCATTACTTTTATGTTTATTTTCTTCGTATAATTGGGAGGTTCAATTAATTGAAAGAATCCATCACTTGGTTTACACCACCTTCTTCTTTTTTGTCATAATTATGGAGGATTTAGCACCGTACCGGCAATTAAAAGATAATTTGGTAATTTAATTGTGATTAAATAATTTTTATTTTAAAATATATTAAATTAATTATTTTATTTTTTAAAATTTATTTTTAATATTAATATGTTAAAATAATATAAAAACAACGAAAATATCCTAACCGGTTAATAATTTTTTATGTTATCCTTCGAGCATTGATTAAATGTACCTATAATGGATAATGTTCTGGTTGTGCCACACGTATTAGGCGAGTTGACAGAATTTAGCAGAGTTTACGAGATTAATAATTCAATACATTTAGAAATTAGTTGTTGATCAAGGTTTTAATTTATTTTTTTCCTAGCGAGTTCTTATATCACCTGACCTAATTTTTTGTCCTGTCATTTTTATTTATAAAATATTGGATGAATAATTCGGCAAAGCCTTGATTTCAAGACTGGGACTCACAGCTGTGACAATCATGGGCACTCAACTGGATAATCTAACAGTCCTACGTACAATCATCAGCAATTTAATTAGGTGCCTCTCTCGTGTTTCTTTTTCTCGAAAAAAAAAAATAATTCCAACCATCATTATTACGCAACATTAAACTAATAAATAATAATATAAATTATATTTTAAAATTTTATTTAATAATTTAAGTTTTTAAATGAAACTGGTTCTTTAATATAAAATTAAAATCTTAATGATTAAGTGATTACGGGTTAAAATCTCATTATTTTTATTTATTTAATAAAAATTAAGCATAAGATAATGTGAATTTAAATAAATTTTAAGCTCAAAGAATTTTTTTAAAAAAAAATATGTTAAAAAATAATATAAATTATATTTTAGAACCTCACGTAATCATTTAAATTTTTAAAATGAATTAATTCTTTAACATAAAAGAACTATTTGCCATCACAATTATATCCATCCCTTGCAACCTAGTCTCTCAAAATCCAATCAAAACTCCAAGTCCCACCGGAATAAACAAAAAGGAAAATAGCTCAATAATTAAGGGATGGGTAAAGAACATTGCGACTCAAGAAATTAAAATGGAAATCATGCAAGTATATATACCCATTACTACCCAATTAATTGCAAGACAAGAATAGCTAATGCTTACAGCCAGGTCCTTATTTAAAGGGTGAGGAATCAGCATCGTGGGATTCTCCCCTGTGCCAATCTTTCGTCTATGTAAACTAATAATAATTAATAATTTATTGATTAAAAATTATTCTTAATTGTGGGAGACGCTCCCATTCTCTAGACATGTTTGCATGCAAGGAGGCAAATTTTTTACGGGAATTCCTAAAGATTCTTAATAAAAGAAAGACACAAACACTAAGATAAGGTTCTTGAATAGTTAATATTTACATCTGAGCATATACATAAGCTTCTCTTTTAATTTGACGGCATATTTTTGGCTTATTATATATTGTGTTTTTCACCAATCATGTTCGTTGAGCTGATGATTCAACCAATGCGCGCGCAGCGACACTCTTTTCAAAAGCTTGTAAACGTGCTTCTCTCTGCAGAACTCAGAGAACAGCTCCGTGGGGGTGCTCGCGTCCGTGGATCAAATTTTACGTGGAGATGGTGACCCATGTGATCATGGCCGGGGGTGATTAGTTTAATCATTAGTGGCGAGTTTGTGAGCCTTAAAATGGCCAACAAAGCCAGCCTAGCCGAGCTGGTCTGCTTGTACTCTGCTCAAAATTTATTGGCATATAATTATGGAGCTTTTTAGGACTCTAACATAGTTAAAAAAAAATTAATAAAATAATACAGTGCAAAAAATAATTAAAAAAATAATATAATTAAAATTCTATTACAATAACGTTCTACCATTGGCGGGAACCTTTATGAAAAAAGTAAAAGAAAAAAGAATGGTACAATGGCAGTACAGTTGAAATTAATTAGCATAACTGCTTGGTTCGAAGAATCAAGTGTCTGAAAATATCTTGCAAGGACAGAATAAAAACGTGGTGAAATTAAGAATACATATCGTGGGGATTCCGATATTTAATATCAAATTGCATATAATTAATGCATGCATCTAACGGCTAAACCACCTGTCTCCTTCTACCTGATTTCGTCTGTGGCAGAAGAGAATTATATCATAAATAAATGGATTTTGAAAATGATTTTTATTTTATTTGTTTAAATTTATTTTAATATCAGCATATCAAAAACACTTAAAAAAATTAATTTTAAATAAAAAATAATTTTAAATTTTAACAAATAAATAAATAAATTACAAACCCCTCGTCGCAAAATTAGGATAACGCAGTTAGACAATGTAAACTTTGGGCGGCGATTTGTACGTTTGACAAAAAATAGCATTCAGAGCCCTTGAAAAGCAAAGACGGCTAATCATATTGTATCGTGGGAGAATATATCCAAGCACTTAATTATGTCCATGTTAAATTATATTATAAGTTATAAGAAATAACAAAATAAACTAAGGTTTTTGCACATCACATGTGCATGTGCACCCTGTCACCTGTCATTATAGATTTAAGCAATGATTTATTTTTTTATCAAACTTTTTTCCTCCTCGATTGTATCATTTTGTTTGATATTTTATGTGTTTTGTAAGCCAGTCGCCTTTTTGTATTTGCTGTCACAAGGATTTAAAGATTTTTTTTCAGATTTTAAAATTGATTGGAGGCAAATTTAAGGAGATAGATTTTAAATTTTCTAGCTGTTAGATACAATTAAATAAAAAAGGAACAAACTGAAACTAAAAAAACTGTGTGGCTAATAACAATTTTGCAGAAAAAAATGCATTTTGGTCCCCCTACTTTCTTTTGACTCCGTTCTCAATTTACATCCAAATTTCATTTCATTTTTAAATTTTTATTACATGATTTGAGAGAGAAGGTCTTTGGAAAACAAGAGAAGAGAGATAAAAATATTAGTTTATCATATTCCAATGATAATAAAAATTAATCTTGTTATCAACGAGTTCCATTCGATAAGAGAAATTTCACTGAAATCTTTTTTATTTTTTATATTGCTAGAAAACGTAAGTTGAGTCTCAATAATTTTTTTATACGTGTTGATTTTTTAGTTTTTTTAGTTGATATAAATGATATTCTAGGATCGAAAATGGATTTATTAAGGTATCTAAGATGTTTTTTGGGAGTTTTCAAGTAAAATAAGATTTGAAATGAGTTTTTTAAGCCGTGACAATTGAAAACTCGACTTTTAAGCCATAATTGATGGTAAAATTTAAATCAGCAGACAATACGTCGATATCTTTTAACATAAGAAAAGAGAGCTAGGCGCACAGGACAATTCTTACAAGCCCTCGCACGCTATTCCATTTTTTTTGGGCAAACAATGAGTAAGGTAACTGTATGAAAGTATTAAATCATTCAGGTCAATATTTATCAAGTTCAAATTAAATTGTAATATTTATTAAAGGATGAAATTATTTCAAAATCATTAACTTCATGAAGTAGCTCTTGATTTCTTATTTCCTATCCAAGTAGGTTTTCAAACAATAAAATATGAAGCCATTTTAAATGTAATTTATATAATAGATATGAACCACAGCGTCAATTAAATATTATATCATGTTTCACAACCATTATATTTAAATAAATATTGCATTTTAAAACAATAATATTAAGTAAAATTCTCTCGACATTTATATATTGTATTTTTAAAATATAACAAGATTAAATTATATCATTTCATCAAATCTTTTTTTTTTAAATGTCATTCCCTCGGATTTTTGAGTTTAGTTTGCTAATTTGATAAAAAAAAAAAAACCCGATCAAATGATCTCCTAGATGAGTTGAAAACTTTACCGAAGCTGTAGAACATTCACCAGCCTCCTCGCTACGCTGAAAAGTCAAGTCTCCTTAATTTGTCCGAAGCCAACTCTGACTCTTCAGCCATTGACAAAACTTGTGTACTGGGGCGGCATGCGCATGCAATAGCAACACTATTCAACATCTTTGATCAATATTGCATTCAAAATCTCAAAGTGTCAACTTTAATTGTTCATTTGGCTTGCCAACTTATATTTTTTCTCGAGCAAGAAAATTTTTACAATGGCTCAGAGTTGACCGTTTCTGGACAAAAAAAAAAAAACACATAATAGTACCATTTCATAAATGCACTCAATATTAGGACTTGACCGATAAAGTGAAAACAAATCTAAAGGTAAAACAGACCTGCAATTATGGAGACCTGAAAGAATGTGAAAAGGTGTTCTTGGGCTCCTTGGATACTCTTCGAGTCTTGAGAATCTTTTCGAGCCATCCCCACTTAAGTCAGCCTTTGTCAAGGCTTTATCCATATATGATGTCAATCAGATTAAAGTGAAAAAAAAGGAACAGAAAATTCTTTCCAGGTATAGTCATTTTTTAATTTAATTCAACATATTGAGAGTTGCGAGGAACGTCCTTCCTACACTGTTGCTTTTCTAGTTTTCATCCAGCCAATCTATCGATGTTTTGTTTTAGTCCCTGAGATGCGATCCTGATCTGCTAATCTTTTGAGGTAAAAAAACAAAGTGATGATGATGATTGATTTCCACAGGGCTTGTTCGAGAGACAGTTCACTCTACCAAGATCTTTAGCTACCTCGGCCTGTTAAAAGTTCAGCACTTGACTTGAAATTGAGAAATTTAAAGCAAACTTCCATCGAAAGCAAAAATATTATTGCCATCTTCCATGCCACACGGTTCTCTAGTGTTTTCAGAGAATGCTGGGCTTTTTCTTTCTATACATGGAATTACATGGGATGATGCCATGGAAGGCCTGAAAGCTTCGTGTCAGAGGTAGGAGATGAGTCAACCTGACACGTGGATATATGTACTAGCAAGTGGTACTTTGGGTATGGTCACTAATTAAAGATGATAAGCTTTAGAAACTGGATCCTGATCTCTGGCTGATTTCTTAGAAGGAAGCCAGCAATCATCACATTTCGTCACGTAAATACATGTCAAAACCAGTGCCACATACTGCTTCTGTAATGTTTTTCTTTTTACTTCCTGTCTCTTGCACATGCTAGGCTCGGTTATTAGATTGTGGTCGTTGTGTGGACAAGGCAGAGGCACATGGAACATGAATTTAAGGAAGAGCCTAGCTAGGATGTATTAGCTCAAGGAGGATTTGTAAGAAAATATAGTTATGGTTGTTTTTTAAATAATTTTTTGTATTAAAATATATGTTAATGATTTTTTTTTTGATATAATATATCAAAATAATTTGAAAATATTAAAAAAATATTAATTTAAAATTAATAATAATAATAAAAAAAATTCAATATTTTTTTAAAATACAAAAACAAGCCACTAACTCTTTCCTCTATGGTCTCAGCTACCCATTTAGGAAGCGTTTGTTTCTGCGTTTGTAACTGCGTTTTGGTAAATTTTAATTTTTTTTTTTTATTAAAATTGAGTTATGGTTGTACTTTTTGGATCGTTTTGATGTGCTGATGTCAAAAATGATTTTTAAAAAATAAAAAAACATCATTTGTATATATTTCGGCATGAAAAGCTATTTGAAAAGCAACCACTGGCACACTGCCAACCACGCTCTTAGAAAATGTTTAGTAATTGCGAATGCTGGGATTTTCCCGCGTGCACGAAATATCAAACCTTTTGTTTAATGGTTTACGCACACCTCATATAGAATGACACCTGTGTTTAATAAATGCACAGCTCATATTCTTCGGTCTTCTAAACAGGGTTTGGTAAATTTAGATTTTTTTTAATTAATTTTTTAATATTTTTAAATGATTTTGATGCATTTTTAAATAAAAAATACTTAAAAAAATAACTATTTTTACATTCTCAAACAAATCTGAACAAGCAAAAAAATAACATCATGGATTGCTTTCAGTTCAGTTTTCATGCATTATTAATTTGTTTTTGATACATGCTGTCATCCTAGCTAGAAAAACAACATGGAACGCTAGCAAGTAATAATTTTAAATTATTTTTATTTATAAATATATTAAAATATTTTTTTTTTATATAGCTTGTCCAAATAATCTAAAATTATATAAAAAAATTAATTTAAAAAAAAAGGAGAAAATTAAAAAATTTATCATAAACTCTTTTTGAATGCAAAAACAAATTCCAACTTATACCTAGTCTAAACATACCACTGCATGGTCAAATAAAAATGGCCAGTCCCTTGGTCTGGAAGTTTTCTAGGTCCTCGTTGTGGATTAGTTCTTGCTGGATCTGATAGAAATGACGTCATTCTGATTATTTTTTGAGCAGTACATTAGAGAAAAAGGGCATCCTGGACGCTGTGTCAGGTGAAAATAAAAAATACTAGGGGCTTGCAGGGGCGGGTCGGGTCGATAAAAAACCGAAGAAGTTTCTCCAACTACTATTTATCAACAAGAAAGAAAAAAAATGTCGCTAGCTACATCGAAGAAAAGTCCATGAGGCCCAAGGAGCCACCTGATTCATAAATAGAAAAGTCCACGAGGCCGGAGGCTCAACGAAATTACTCCATACTACCATTTATTATCAAAATATCATTTTTATAATCTAAACCCGTAAATGGTGTTTTTCAAAGTTTTGATTTATTTTTTTTATTTTTTGAATTATTTTGATGTGTTTATGTAAAAAATTATTTTTATAAATAAATAAATATTATTTTGATGTATTTTTAAAAAAATATTTGAAAAATAATTATTATTACATTCTCAAACACCTCTAAAAAAAAAATGACTAAATGTGACAGTACATTGGTGTATCCTCTTTTCTGTACAACTCTCAATCATAAAAAAAAAAAATCAATATTATATGTGTCATTCATTGAAATAAAAAATAAAAAAAGGCATGTTCTGTTTCCACACCTTCATTTCTTTCAGAAAAATCCCATTACAGTTGTCCTTTAATATGGACCATCATCAACGGATAACAATAATGTATAAAATATTGCCATAAACCTGCGATTTTCATGCAGAAGAATATGCCACGCACTACTGCATAATTACTAGAACAAGACATTTTAAGACTTGACCACCCCTAGAATTGAGGCTTGAAGTGACACCGAGTGCTTAACTTCACCAATATGAAGACTATGTTCTCCCATTGGAATTCTTCGAATTCCAGATCCGTCGACAACACTCAAGGATTTGCAAACATGAATGTTAATTCCCACTCTTTGCTGTGTCCCTGCTGCAACATGCACTTTTTCGAAGGCCACTAACTGTTTGTGAGGAGCCCAATGTCTTGCTGGTGGTCTAGAGTAGACTAGCAATGTGTGGGTCCCATCCATGGAGCCAACGTTTTTCACATCTACTTGCATTCCTAAAGAGAGTCTATTACATCTAGCATGTGTAACTCTGATTGCCTTCCCTGAAATGGTTGCATTCCCGGAGCCATGGCGGTGGCCGTCTAGGGGTACCGAAACAATCGCCGGTGCACTTGCTATGGTATGAACAAAATTTGTGTAGCTTATTCCGTGACCAAATGGGTACACCACTTTACCTCTGTAGAATCTATAGGTTCTTCCAGGATAGCCCTTTGATTTGCTTGATCGCATGGCCATGTTTGTCATTGGCAGATTTGTGATATAATCGTGTGGGTACCATGTCATTGGAAGCTTGCCCCCTGAAAAAAAAAAAAAGAAAAAGAAATTCCCTTTTACGTTCCCGATGAAATGAACCCAATATGAAATCCGCAGGAGTTCTACTAAAAGCAAACCTGGGTTTGTAATTCCAAACAAGACATCAGAAATGGCTGCTCCTCCAGCTTGGCCTGGATAGCCAGCCCATACGATGCTCCCAATTTTTGGATCATTCTCAGCGAAAGACACATCAATAGGCCCACCAGACATTAAGACTAATATAGTTGGGCCCTTCGAGGCTGCGGCGACCTTAGATACGAGCTCTTGCTGGCGTCCAGGTAGAAGAAGCCCAGTCCTATCTCTGAATTCTGCCTCAATAGACTGGTCTAGGCCCATTACTAGAATTGTTGCATCCGCTTGACGGGCTGCGTCGATTGCTTCGCTGAATTGCTGGTCACTAACACAGGCAACATCGACACAACCTCGCCGGTGAATTGTCTGGGCATATCTCTGTATCCCTTGTAGGGGTGTTGTGTATCCACACGCCACTCCTGGTCATCCACCATGAGTAAAATTGTTAATTATCAATGCATGTAGATGGTCTAAATAATTCTCTCAACCAAGCTCAGTAACATTTACCAGCATAGTTGCCAATCATAGTAGCAGTGACATTCGAATTAGGGCCAACGACGGCAACGGAGAGATGCCGGTGAGTAGATAAAGGCAATGAAGGACCGTGATTCTTGAGAAGAACAATGCCTTGTCTGGCCGCTTCAAGGGCGAGCTCTTGGTGAGCTGGGGTGCACACATCGTTCGGACCTAGGTTCCCATATAGCTGTGATGATGGCTCACCATCGAACATCCCCAGCCTCATCTGGACAGTTAGTGTATTAAGCAATGCGTTATTTATTTCAGCTTCATTCAGCAAGCCTTTTTTTACAGCATCCTCCGTGTGTTGACCCAGGAATGGTCCACAGTCTAAATCTAAACCTGCAAAATATATATTAACATTGACTTGTTACTATAGTTTTTTTCATCAGAACACTAATGTTTACACATTACTACTAATTAATCTAAGCCCGAGCTTAATCAGCAAGTCCAACATATTTTCTTTGACAGAAGGTTTTTTTTTTTTTTAATTTCCATGTTCATATTGGACTCGAGTAACGAAACTAAGGCTACTTGCCTGCTTTAATAGCATCCGAGGCTGCTTCTTCCGGGGTTGAAGTATAATGTTGTTGCCCATAATAAACTCCAACAGAGTCACAGTCTGAAACAATGTACCTGTGTGTGGCAATTGCAGATAGATTGCAAGAGTTAATTGTATATTACATGATCATGTAATTAAAGTCATCAACTTATATATATATATATATATATATATATATATATATATATGTCATTTTGAATTTGATCATACCCGTCAAGTCTCCATTGACCACGTACAGTTTTCTTTAGCAGATTGGGGTCAGCACACGTGGGGATCCCATTAACCTGATTGTAAGAGCACATAACACTAGCCACTTTGCCTTCCTTCACACACATCCGGAATGGCACATCAAATGTATCCACCATGTCCTGCTTGCTTACCTGATAATTAACACCAACCCACGTGAGATGAAGAAAGGTAGCATATAGCACGTGATCAGCAGTGAGAATTACTGGTGGTATTTTTTTCCGTACCGTGTATGATTAATGATCTATTAAGTAGTGTGATAAAATATGGATGAAACTATATTTTAGCTTATTAATACACGTTATACTAATTTTTTTCTTAAGACTTTAGTTATGAAAAAACTATATATTTTTTTATTTTAAATTTATTTTTTAAAATCATAAGCTCAAAAACTTAAACAATATCAAACATGTTGGAGACCAAAGCAATGATCACGATGACAAATAAACAAAGACAAACTGAAAAGTTGGAATAACTTCTCTCCTCTGCCTTTGCTCGACTTCTTCACTGTTGTCTTAAGCAAAGAGAATAACTTTAGGAAAAAGTACAGAATACTTAACATCGGGATGAGCAATTACCATAGGGTCTGGATTTGCAGCCTTGCAGCTCGTGCTGGCCAATTTGGTTCAAATATATTTAATACACGAAACTATTTAATTATTCAAGTGTGTAAAATAAAATTAAAACTAAAACTTCACCTTCCGCTCTCCAAGGGATGATCAACATTGTAAATTATACAATCTCAAGATTATATATTATCTCAACATTGTAAAAACCTTAAGCTAAAACTAGTTTATTCTTCAATAAATTAGCAAAATCAACAAGTTGATCATCCCCCGGTGATGATACCACCCTCCTATCCCAAAATATGCAGAGGCAGACAGCCAGACCAGGCTGGTCCTCACCTCTCCATTATTGCTACCAACTGTTACAGGAAATCAATGTTTTACCCAATACTTCGGGGGTATTTCTTACTTCTTCTTTTAATAATAAATAATAAATAATAAATAAATAAACAAACATTTTATTTAAAAAACACGGTACAACCGTGAAAAAAATCAATGCCTTTAAAGTCAAGAAAATGGATGAACAATCATATCGCGTGTAAAGACTCATGATGCATAGCAGCAGCAAATACACGTAGAGATCAAACATTAATTTGCTGTACCTTGGCGTTGAAGTGGAACCGATCAACCCCGTTCCAGTTATCGAGGTCGTAAGCCGTGAAGTGCTTACAACAAGCAGCGACCTTTAGCCGGATACCGTCACTTCCCTGTAAACCTCTAACGTAGCTGGCAGCATATTTACCAACTACAACCGGATCCTCACCGGGAGTCTCCTGTCCACGACCCCACCTCGGGTCTCTGAATATGTTCACGTTTGGACTCCAATAGGTGAGCCCAGCTACCCCTCCATTGAACATTGCTCTTGCTTCATCAGACACAACCTGCACGGCAAACGGGTTTGTTTTTATATTTTATAAAATTTATACAGTACTATATTGGCTGTGTTTTTTTCTTAAAAAAAAAAAGGGGCAACTTGCCTGACATTATACGCATTTGGTAAAGAATGAATCCACAAATTAAGATATTTAAAATTAATAATTTTTTGTTACTACTTTTTTAAAAGACAGTAATATTAAATATCTTTGTTTTTGTTCGATAAAAAAAAGAGAGAGCAAAAGAAAAAAAAAAAGTATATTTCTTTTTGTTGATCTTTAATGCGGCACAGTAGCCATTGACGAGATGCGATAAAGGAAGGTGGCTACATCGTTGAATTTTGTGGAGAGCTTTTATGTTTTTTTCAACTAACACACACACTCGAGAGAGACACGTATAAAAGCAGTTTGTTTACATTGGTTCATGTAAGAGGCGTCCCGGCATTATTTGTATGGGCTCCCGAGCAAATTGTATAACAGGCTGACACATGATCATATGCATTGTTGCAAATCTTGGTGAGGTTTGCAATTTTGCATGCGAGAAGGGCTGACTGTTCTATTCAGCTCACATGTAAAAGGTAAACAAAAAGAAACAGCAGGTTCTCTATGGATAGAATTCCTGTTATGGCTTTAATTTTCCGTCTTACTTTGATATATATATAGTCTAACTAATGATTTAATAACATCAAGGTTAAAAAATCTCACCTGTCCAATAGCCTCCCACAAAGTTGCATTGAAAGAAGCGGCGGTAGTGATGACTTGAGGGAAGCTAGTGGCCACAGGGAAGGCTCCACCAAACTTGGTCCCTGGACCCACATTGGAAACTCCATGAAGAGCCTCAGACCACCACTCATACCCTTTAATCCCCAGCCGTGGAACTGCCGCAGCATTGTTCACTAGCAGCCCAACCTTCTCCTGCAATGTCATTCTTCCAATAAGGTCATTAACTCTCGTTTGTATTGGCAACTTCACCTGGCAAAACGGCAAATCTCTATTAGTTCCATCTTTCGAGTCGCAAGCAAAAGGGTCCAGGGCTTTGCTGGTTTGCAAAGAAACACCCAAGAAAAGAACCGAGAGAGTAATTATGAAGGATGTGGGCATGGCGGTGCAATCCACTTTGGAGAGATATGGAGACGTTTTTCAATGGGGATGGAGAGCAAGGGAAGTGAATGTGTAGAGTATTTATAGATGAGGTGAATTACAAGCTCTGATAGGAATGGGAGCGATGACGTAGGAGAACAACTTCGACGATAAGAGTACCATACTGTTCTTTTAACTGTTTGAAGAATAAGTGAGGCTTTTAATTTATTTATCTTTTTTTGTGGTGGGCCGGACAGTATAAGGTGGTTGCAAACACGAATCATAAGTGAATTTACCTGCCATTTTGAAGCTTGGAGTGGGGTATTTTGTGTAATATTACACGTGGCTTGTTTGTATTGGTGGTTCGGAATCCATGAACTTTAGGTCCAAAATATGGGCATCATTAATATGAGCTGATCAGGTGGGAGTTGGATCATCGAATTGACGTTTAATGGTGTACATGGGAGTGCGGTCTAATATGTCTTTATATATATATAAATTAAAATGTTTAATGTTTTTAAAATGTTTTGAATTTTTAATATTAAAATTATTTTGATATTTTCAAATAAAAATTATTTTAAAAAATATTATCCCACGATACTCCAATAAGCCAGCAATGATATTTCTTCAAATTTGTCATCCCATGGTTTGCAAGCACAAATCTTCGGGGAGAGAATTAGGGGTGTGTTCGGTTTCAAGTGTTTTTATAAGGATTTCCAACGCGTTTGCAAGTTGAGAATACATGAAATGGATTTTTTTTTTACTGTTTTCAGGTATTTTTATATAAAAATGTCAAAATCATAGGAAAAGATTCGAAAGAATCAAATTGATATTTCTTGAGCAGAAATCACCTTTGCAAAGACTACATAAACGCACTCGCTGTCTTGACTTCTAGAGCAGGGCATTAATAATCATAGGGCTGTCACGATGTTCAACTTGGTCGGTCAGTTGCAGGTTGCGGGCAGCTCTAGCTTCCCTTGTAAGAGAGGTCAGATTAACTCGGGAGCTAATTTGACGGTGAAACTCAAATTATTGCTTTGCCAGATGGAATAAAAAGCATTACATTTAAATGCTGAGAGCAACTCTATATTTATTTTTTAAAAATTATAAATTTAAATTTTATAAATTTTAAAGATTTATATAATTATTAATTTTAAAATTTATAAAATTAATTCAAATACATGCAAACTGACCTGACATCAGTATTAATATAAAAAAAAAATTACACTTCCTTTATTTTCTTGAATACCAAATAATTTAAATTATTTCCTTTTCAACCAACCAATCACATAAGAACGAAAGCAACTTTTTCATCCAACAAACCTAAAACTAATTAAATATGAAACTTAAATTTATTATACATATTGTTTTCATGAAAAAAATCACATAATTATAAATTTTATCAATTTCTTATAGTAGCAGTGACAAAATTATAAATATTTTAATAAAAAATAAATTTTTCTTATATTTTTTTTATATTTGAGATTTTTATCATTTTATACTTAGTTTATTTATCACTTATTTATCTTTATTTTTCGTATTTTTTTTAGTTTTTTCTTTTTTTCTTTAAATTTTGTTTTGGAAAAAATATTATTTTTTATTTCTTACACTTTAAATATTTATCATTCTACACTTGGTCTATTTATACTATTCTTTTAATTTGTTCTTATCTTTATTCTTTTGTAATTTATTTTTTTTTCTTTACATTTTTTTTTGAAAAATTATTATACAAAAATTAAGGAAATAGTGCTGAACTATAGCAATTGCAACATTATTCCATTTTTTAGCTACGTCAAAAAATTAGCTTGAAATCTTTTATGTTTCATTAACGCGTATGATCTTTATTATATTTTATTATATGTAAGTATTGATTTTTTGATTCACGGTTATATTTTTTACTCGATATAAAAAAACTCGTTAATAATACCTACACATTAATTTTTTTAAGATAAAAAAAAAATTATTCAACTTGTAGCGAGACAAGTTGAATATACATCTTAACACTTTGTTTTTTGTATTTATTAAAACAAATATTTTTATATATATTTAATTAAATACATACAAAGATCTCTTGATTTATATATAAATTTTAAAAAACATGCATTTCAAAGGCTTGCATTTTTGTTTTTGTTTTTTTTTTTAAATTATTCCACCCAAGACTAGTTCTATGTATTCAGCTAGCTTGCACCAAGGAAAATCTCTTTTCAACTAATTAAATGGCGATGGGATATTCAACTGAGATAAGAGCTTGGAAATCTTAGAAAATCCAAGCACAGATTTCCATAGCTGATTTTTTAAACCATCATCCACTGAGAATCTATTTCACGTTTGAGCAGTGCCTTGACAATACTGCATTATTTTATTTATAAATCTCAAATCATCAATCTGATTTTTCAATTTTCTCCATGAAAGCAACCGATAGGTTCAGTTGGGCGGTTGGGGTTATCGACAAAGGTATCTAGAAAACGACTTCGTTTAAAAAATGTTATCTTTAATAGAGCACCATGCTTTTTTGGAGCTTGCAAGAATACTGTGGATTGGGTGGTTATGTAAATAAATAAAAAAAAGGGGGCCAGTGCCCATTTCTTTGTGGTATGTTTCTGTTATTGCATTATTGGGAATGCTGAATACCGCAAACAATATTTAGGCTGTGTAGCAGAAGTTTTGTCTCCTTTTTTTCCTGCTTTCCCTTTCTTTTCGTATTTGTTAGCTTTTGGTAGAATAAAGTTTATTATTTAATCCATATGCATATATATACACACACACACACACACGCACATAAATAAAGGATAAAAACAACCTAAAATTAACAGTTTTTTCATAGTATAAAATTGCTAAATATGCATTTTTTTAGATATTAGGGTGGAATTGACGATTTTGGGTTTGTTTTTCCCCTCTGTTTTGCATATTTAATGAAATGCATGCGTAAATTATTTTACAATTCATATTGTGTTGATCGACCAAAACATGAAATGGTTTTGGAAAGCCTGTTCCTGGTTCAATGGTTTCTTCATCTTTTTTATAAAGAGAATATATAGCATGAGTGAACAAATAGAGATTGAATGAAGGGAGACATTGAAAATGTTAAATAACGTTGAGAATCAAACTGATTACCAAAGCTAATAAGATGTAACATTTTAAAAGGGTTAATAGGTATGATAGATCTTTGTAGTTTATCCTTAAAATATTATCAATTTTTTTTTTGTAATTTGTTAATGTTTAAGTTTTATTGAATCCCTATTAATACGAGACTTTATATTTTAAGGATTTTATAATTTGATCCAATAAAATACTTTTATTTGATGAAGTGAAGTTTGACAACAAATAAAATTAAAACAAAGAAGCAGATGCTAATAAATAGAGGTTGGTCGACGTGGACTGGTTGGGTGGCTAGATTTGCAAGGAGGCTGTAGAAATTGATAAAATAAAAGAAAGAGAGAGAGAGAGAGGGTTATTGTGATTTTAGTTGAATGAAAAGAGAAGAGGGATTGTTGAGTTTTAATTTCCATTAAAATCACTGATCCGTCGATAATTTAACAAGTAAAATATATAATGAAAGTATCAACATTTTTTTTATTCCATCAATATTTATGTTAAAAATTATGAATGGAAATTTTCCATCACAATTTTTATCGGTAAATGACGATAAAATATAATAAAAATAAAGATGCAACATAATAAATTCCAACAAGAAAATAATGAAACAAGCTTAAAAAAGACTTAGTGTAAGCTAACACTCTTTGCACAAGAGAAAGTGTAGTACAAAAAGAAAATCAAACATGAAAAGAGAAATGAGAGATTTTCCTAAAGAGAAGATGGATTAATGACTAAAGAGCGAGCCATGATGAAGAATGTGACAACAACTACTAGACAAAAAAACGGCTTAGATTAGCCATGTTTAAGCTATAACGAGATGAAAATGAGATGATAGATTTTTCAAACAGTTGCTTTAGAAATCTTTAATCATGTTTTAAGCTCATTAATGTCATTTCTGTAATCTTCCTTTCTTAAGCAATTGTGTGAAAGATCTATCATTTCCATCAATGGACAATGATTAAAGTGATGACAATGAGATGTCATTACCTAGCTATAATCATAAAGTTGCTAATTAAGACGAAGATGTAAGAGAAATCTTACCAAGATAACAATAGAAGATCTAGAAAATTACGGCAATAATGTGACGATAAAAAATTTTTTTTTTTGAAAAATATGATTATAAACAAGAGATGATAAAATGATCCTCCAACATATTTCAAATTTCAAGAATTTTAAGACTTTCAAAATTAAAATTAAAGGGAGTGTTGAAATTAATTTTAAAGTTGAAGTGCTTTTTTAGTTCTTCAGCATCCTTTTAGTATCATTTTATATGTTATTATAAGTCTAAATACAAGTCCACTGGGATTTTCTCTCTAATATTGTATGAAATAGATTTATTCCCACCATGCTTCCCTTCCTTCTCCCCTTGTTATTTCTAGCCCAATGCAGCCTCTGTTCTCAGATTATTTCATATTCCCTGCTCCAACTGCACTAACTACATCCAGTCATTCATAATCTCATTTCTTTTCCTTTTTTTCTTTTTAAATTCCACATGACTTAAAGAGTATTTAAGAACGCGGTGCAAACTATATTTTTATTGTATATTTTAGATCGTTTTGATGTGTTGATGTCAAAAATAATTTATAAAAAATAAAAAAATATTAATATATATATTTTAATATAAAAAATTATTTAAAAAATAACTATTATTACAATTCCAAACACACTCTTGAAAAAATTGACGAGGGAAATCAAGGAAAAACCAGCATAAATAACGTAAAACTTCAGAAAGCAGCTCATCAATCTGTAGAACTGTTTCCTCGAGAACAACTCGATAATATATATGAGCTATCTAAATTACGGATGGAGCATGATTCGGTCGCAATTATTATTATTATTATTATTATATTAATGCTAATTAATTATGACGGGGATGGATTTGCTACCCAGCTCAGAACCCACCAAGTACAGCGCATCATCAGGTGGACCTTTCTTGGAGACATCTTCATCGAAAACGTTCATGTTTTTCATCGTCTCTCTTTATAACCAACCTACAAGAGTGATAAAGAGGTTGAGAAAACTCCAGAATGATGCGTGCCTGCTTGTTTTATATGATCCAACGTGGCGCTTACGATCGAAGTCGTCTGTCTAGAGGCTGAGAAAAACTCCAGATTTTCTCATGAGAATAACAGCAAAACTTTCAGATTTTTACACATGCTACAATTACCTGGCAGGCAGGATTGTTTCTGATATCCAAAAATAAGTTAATAAAAACAAAAAATTTGAATATGTTTTTAAATAAAAACCCTTTGAAACTCGCCCACAGCTGGAGAAAGAGGGAGGGAGGCAACGGTGGTTAGGACGATGATGAGGTGCCGGGGCAATAACAAAGCCAAGCTGTACCAGAGGATGTACCAAACGGAATCATTAAAGGCGTCGGAAAACACTCCATGGAAGTTGAGAAAGAAGGAAGGTGCTTTATTTGTAGTAATATGAACGTGGGGTCTAAATGTATAGATGATAGATAAGCGGTTATATCACCATCAAATCACAATCATATTTCATTTATCTTTTCATTGACACCAGAGAGTAATTCTATTGCTTTATATTTATCCATTTGGTCGTTGCCCCGAATTTTAGTTTTATCCATCCAAATAAAGTAAGGGAAACCGTTAACTAAAATAGATGAATGATGACATAAATAGACTCTATTATGATTTAGTTATAGGAGTGTAATTCAATAACTATTTATCTCAATTTGAAAGTTTGATTTGATTGAATTCCATGAATCATAATGCTTTTAATTTGAGAATAGCACACTACCAAAATATTTTCATGTATTATTTTTTTCATAATAAAATAAACAAAAATAAAAAAAGGATAAGAAAGTGGATAATCTATGGATTATAGGTTCAGACTTGTTTGTTTTTTTAAAAAAACAAAATTGATTTTTTAAAATTTTAAATTTATATTTTTTTGATGTTTTCAAATTCTTTTGATATGTTTATGTAAAAAATATTTTTTAAAAAATAAAAAACTCTATTTTGATGTATTTTAAAGTAAAAAATATTTAAAAAACAATCGCTATTACAGTTATAAAAACCCTGAAATCACTATAAAGAAGTCCATGTCAATGTGAAGGGTTGACTTTTCCAAATCCCTTAAATCCAAATGTAAAATTATAAAACTAATTGTTGTCTAAGCATGAATAGGAATAGAATGAGGTCGAAATGTGTTTTGCGAATAAAAATGATTTTAAGGCTTTTTCTTTGAGGAAGAGGTGCAAAACAATGAGTTTATAAGTTGCTGGCAAACTCTAACAATAAATCTGATGATAAAAAATATTTATGCACTTGCTTGAATTCATCAATATTACAGAAATTTATTTCTTTAAACATATCAAATCAATACAAAACTTTACATCCTTAAAATCATGTGAAAAATAATTTAATTTCAATTTATACATAAATTAGTTTTACGTGTCCTTGCCCTTGGAGAAAATAAATAAACGAGAAGAAATGGTCGGCAAAGAGGCCCGATTTTCGGAGACTGTTCGGCGATCAGTGGACAACCAGGCACGTTGGCTATGGCTTAAACTGAAATGCTAGAGAGTCCAACCCGGTATGAAATGGGCCAAGACTGAACTAAGAGTGTGGAGCCAGTGGCCGAAACAGCTTCCGCGAAAGACCATCGAGGACCTAACTGTAGTTGGAAATGGAAACGGAACGTTGTTTTGTTGGCGCACACAGGTCAAGAACACACCGCCTTATCAAGGAGATTTAATGCTCTATTTTTTCTTCGGTTAAGAAAGAAATTTCATACGAGTTTCTTCTTTCATGAAAAAAAAATATATATATTTTTTATGAGTTGATCATAGCAAAACCCTTACAAGTATCCGAATTAAGTTCAAGAGGGATAATTATTTTCAATTTGGTTTGGTTTTTATAAAAAAAAATAACCAAACCAAATTAAAAAAAAAAATCGAAACAAGTTCAAACTGACCGGTTTCGGTTCGGTTTGGTGTTTTAGAAAAAAATCAGGTCAAACCGGTTTGGCTTGGTTTTTTTAGTTTGGCTCGGGTTTTTTTTAGTTTGAGTTCGGTTCAGTTTTTTCGATTTCAGACTTATAAAAATGAACCGAACCGATCAGTTTTTTTAAAATTTTAATTAATTTTTTATTTTCTTATTTTAATTGATTTTTAGTTTTTTACTTCCTTATAAGTTGATCTAGCATTTTCTTGTCTATTATGGATGCTTGCTATTTGCTAACGCGGATGTTTATAATAATATTAAACAAACACTACTTATCCTTTATTTTTATTAAAAATATATATATATATATATATATATATATATTTTATCAATATATTTGAAATCAAATCACATGTAAATTTAAATTCAATTCAACATGTAATTTAAATTCAATAAATAACATATTATAATTTTATATTTGAAATAAAATACCAAACTATATCATTGAATTCAATTATATTTTTAGAATACATGTAAAAAAATTGAATTAAAAATATTAATTATTTTACTTTTATTTCGAAAATAAATTTGGTACGGAAACAATAACATAGCAGCTATTTATAGATTATTTTGTGGACTCGGAAAAGTGGAAGGGCTTTGACAAATAAAGCAATGGGCCTAACATCAAGTTCCTAAAGCAAGTATAATTAATTGCATAAATATTCCACATCAATGAAAATCGAAGATTTCAAGCAAACCCAAAGCAGTAGAGCATGCAGATTTCAAGCAAACCAATTGTTACATTATATTTGTGCTAAATTGTGCAGTACAGCATTTGCAGGCTAAAAATCACATCACGAGCATTGATAACTTTGAGAAGGTGGGGTTGGAAAAACGAAAGAGGCGGCAGAGAGTTTTTTTTTTCCTTTCTTTCTTTTTTAAGAAATAAGGTTTGTGTTGTTGAGGGAATTTTTAAAATATTATTTTTAATGTTATTTCAAAGAGAATTACTGAGGCAAATTAAAGGGTTTCCATCTTATTTGCTTTTAGTTATTTTTTTTAGTAATTAAATTCTATTTAGAATTCAAATCAATACTCTTAAAAGAATTCTATACTAAAAAACTGATTTAATTATTGAAATTAAATTCAATTTTAAATATTCCAAACAATTTGTTATGTTGTAGGCTGTAACTTTACATGATGGAAGCACATAGTTACATTCTTATGTATTCAATTCCCTTTTCTTTTTTTTATCAACCATATTGTATTCAATTCTATTGCATGCATGCCCGTGCCATATTTTATAAACCCATGAGGCCGTGACTTCTAGGTGGCATGGCATGGACTTACATTATCACAATATAAAACTAAAAGGGTTTAGCGGTTTATACAAATTTAAAATAGGATTGCTATAATTGATGAGTTTTTTTAAGATTTATTAATCATTATTAGAATAATTGTAAGCAAAAACAGTCTTTTACTATTCTTAAAAATACATTAAAATAATTAAATTATCCTTCAAAGTAAAATTTGTAATGTTGTTATTCAAGGGCTTTTTTTTATCATCAAGGTTTTTTTAGTAATAGTCAAGTTGATTAAGAGGCAATTTTGTATTTTAACAAGTATAAAATATAATTAAAAAGCTAAAAGTGGTTGTCAGATACAACAACACACGTGCCAGCATGTAAAGAGCCTTTACTGTCTTTGGATAGTGCGTGAGGCGCCTCCTAACGACCAAACATCAGCTTTCACAAAGGTATTGGGAGCGGCACATCGAGTTCTTCCGGGTGGTGGGGAGTTTGTCGTCAAATGACCAATGGTGTGATTATGATAGACTATTTATTTTATCGTTTCTCTTTTTTCTCTCCTTGTCTCATGTTTTGTGTCTGTCCTTCCAAAAATCAAACGTGTCTTGTTAGTATTTATATCAATTTTGATTTCATTTTTTTACTATTATTTGTTTTGCTTTTAATGTTTTTTTAAATTGATTTTATTTTTCAATTTTGTTCCTTAACATTTGATTTTTTTTAACTTTTATATCCAATTTGGTTTTCATTCTTTTGATTGATATTTTTTTTTTATCTTTTCTTGATGTATTTTATTTTTCAATTCCATCTCTCATTATGTTATTTCATTTAGTTTTTATACCAAATTTGGTCATTCTTTTTTTATTGTTATTTTTTTAATTCTTTTATTGATTTCTTTTTGTTTCATCCCTTGATATTTGGATGATTGGCAATTTTGCTTCGTGATTTTTCATTGTTTTTATTCTATAAGGTAATCTTGATCTTCTAATTCAGGTCATGAGTTTCAAAAATTAGTCCAATTTGATTTCAATCATTTTTTCATATCTTTTTTTAAATTGATTTTTTTTTAATTTCATTATTGACATTAGGTTATTGGACCTTAAGATTCATTATTTTTTTCGCTTTTCTTTTTACATGGTTATATTGATCTCATATTTTAGATCTTGGGTTAATTGAGTTAACTGAGAGTAACTCGAGCTGTTTATGATTTTTTTTTATTTGAATTTTTTTTATTTCACCTTTTATTATTTAATTTGCTTGAGAATTGAACTTTATAAATTTATTCAATATCTTTTGTGCGAGATTATCATGGTCTCAAGACCGGTTCATGAATTTTGCATATTGCCTCGAGTCGGGATTGTTTGTTATTTTTTAAAATTATTTTTTAGTTCATCATTCATCCTTTAATTTGTTGTTAATTGACTTTCATATATTTTTTTATTTATAGTTTTTTTATCCTCGTTTAATTTTTACTTTATTATTAAATAAGATTATATAAATATTTTAAATATATTTAAAAAATATCCTTTCATAATACTAACAAAAAAATATATTTTTTAATCATTGCAATTTTTTTATATAATTATATTATTAAATTAACATATCTTATTAAATTCTTTCGAACGAATAATTCGGTTAAAGATTGTTCTTACTCATTCAGAAACACTATTATTACGTGGACATTTCTTTTTACTTGATCTAAAACGTAGCACTGTGTACATATTGAGTAACATCATCTAAATTCAAAGACATTGGTTAATGTAGTTATAGTTGAACCGTTCCCTTGACTTCCTCTACCCGTTTGGTACAAAAACTTTAACGTGACCCCACAGACAAGTCGACGTCTAATAAAATCCACCAGGATTGGATCCGAGCCTAACATACGTGCTCGGGTCAAACAATTTGGACTAAAACAACACCACCTAGACCTAATCTTTTGTTTGCTAGCGAGCCCCCTCCTGCACCCGTCACGAGATGGAGCGGTTTAACAAACACCTCTCACATTCCCCGTACGCACCTCTATAAAATCCCTCAAAACTAACCCTTCCTGGCTAGCTAATTGCTTTGCATGAAGTTTTTTTTCTTCTTTTTTCTGAAATGGGAAACTGCATCACATGCCACAATTCATCAAATTCTGCTGGGAGAGTGATTCTATTGGATGGTAGGGTTTGTGAGTTTGATAAACCGCTAACGGTGGCTGAGCTGATGCTAGAACACCCACAACAAGTTGTGGTCGAGTTTCGCTCATATTTGACTGAAAAGAGGCCACCACCATTGCCTGCTGACAAGAAGCTAGAAATGAAGCTGTACCTAATGCTGCCTATGAAGCCAGGGAAACCAGCGTCATTATCATCAGAAGAAGCGCGACGAGTTCTTTTGAGTGCGAACTCAGTTTTAAGATCACGGTCTTCTTTATCATCATCGAGGTTTCTCCCTTTATTTGCTATGATATGCCCAGCTGGAGAGGAACAAAAGCTTGTTATGCGAAAGAAGGAATGTTATGTGGAGGAGAAGCCAGCTACGGAGAAATATGATTCTGATCAGCTAACGGAGATTTTTGAGAGCAGGCCTGAATATTTGAGTAGGCAGCTTTCAGGTAAAGGGACGTGGAAGCCTAGCTTGGGCACTATCAATGAGAAAAGGGTAGAGAAGAAGATCCCTCGCTGGTTGTTTTGAAGGGTTAATCTTCTTCTAGTGAAAGAAGGGCTAATTTAATCAATTTAGGTTCTATATATCAGTAATTTGAGATTTGTGCTGTTAGTATTTTAATGTCAATTGCTGAAATGCAATGAAGGGATGACGAGATGTGCATGTTTGTCTCTATCAACGCAAAATAAATTCATATCGTCTTGTTAATTAATTAAGAATAAAGAATTTTTGTTTATCCAAACATCAACATTACTTGTTTTTTTTTTTTCAATTCCTTTCTTTCTTTCCTTCTTTTCCATACGATAATCACTGTAACACACCAGAGCCAGTAAGGCACTGTGCACATACATAACACGAGGTAAGGACATTTGGCTGAGAATTACAAGTGAGTGTTTTGAGTGCCGAGAGAGAGCCTTCAACGCCAATTACAGGGGGAGATGGATAGATGATGCTTTGTCTGTTATTGAATTGGTTGAACATGTTGTTTTCTTTCACCAACCCTTCGGTTAGGAGAAGCCTTTCAGTGGTTTTTGTTTATTAGTATACGTAAACCGATGGATTCATAATTTGGGGAGAGGAGGAAATAAAGGGAGAGGGACAAACTGGTCAGCAAAACTTATAGAATATAATATTAACCAATGTCATAGTCATGATCGGTGACTAGTCAACAACCAAATTTCTGTGTTTTTAATACGGTGGGAGAAGTTGGGGGAAATAAATAAATTAAACAGTAAAAAATAGGACTAATTAATTGTAATAAAGGAAAGAAAAGATAAGAAAAAGAGACAAGTTAAAGCAGTTGATGTGATTGTTTTCTAGGTAGTTTTGATAAAAATAAAAAAAGTATAATTAGTTGTGGTTAGTTGGATTTGATATGTATTTGATAAAAATTATACTTGAGGTTTATAAGTAATAAAAATATGTATAAGATATTTGGTGGTTGCGGTTGTTTTTTAAAGTATTATTTACTTGAAAATACATTAAAATAATAATTGTTTTTAATTTTTTTTTTAATATTAGTTCATCAAAATAATTTGAAAAAACCAAAATAATATTAATTTTTAAGCAACAAAAAAATAAAATAAAAAATAAATTTTTTTTAAAAATGCTTTTAAAATCAAAAAATAAATAATTACAAAAGCGGGTAAGAATTGTTTTATAAAAATTATATTTTAAACTTAATTTTCCAATAAACCTCATAATATAAAATATAATTTGATGTATTACTGAATATCTTATTATATTTTTTTCCATCACAAATGTAAAAGCTGAAAATAAACAAACGCAACAGCATCGCTCCAATAAATTTCTTCGGCTTTCTGCTGGACTCTTTGAACCCATTGTGAGCCCAAATGTTATTCAGCTTATTAAGATAATGAAGAAAAAACTGAAACGGAATGGTGGTTTTAAATTTTAATCAGTGTAAAATACTGTAGCTCTGTATTTTTATTTGCATTGTAGATTGTAATGGTAAAATAATGATTTTTTCCTTATCAATAAAAACAATTATCCTTGCTACTGGGGATAATATATTTTTTTTATAGTAAAATAATTAACTTATTCTTAGAAGTAACAAAAATATTAAACTAGCTTCTTTCCTTGTTTAAAACATAATAAAATAACTTAATTACCTTTAAATTTTAAACTTTTTTAACTAATGTTCAGGGGCTTTTTTGCATTTTTTCTCCAGATTGTTTTTTATAGAAGCTTATGATCATGACTTGCAGAATAAGTTTTAATAAAAAGCAAACAATTATATATTGATATTTTTTTATGTGATTGTATGTGAAAATAAAAAAATAATTAATTTTAGAGAATTGTATAAAAGTTTTATAATTAAAAAAATATTTATTCTCATTGAATATTCATGAGAAAAGTTTTATTCATATATAATTATTAATAAAGTAATTACTAACATTACCATAACAAAGTTGTAATGCTATTTGAAAAATATGGTATAATTGTGTGATTTTTAAAATATTAATTTAATTATTATTTTTTAAAAATAATTTTATAATATAAAAATAAAATAATTAAAAGACCAAAAAAGATCAAGAAAGTCAAACTTAGCCATGCCTGGGCTTTAAAGGATAGGCTAAGCATGTGCCTGCGCTTAGATGGTCAGCCCGTGTGCCTAGCCTTTAAATAAAAGATTAGGCACACATGGCCTTGAAGGCCAGGCCTCCAACTCTTTTTTTTTTTTTTTTTCTAAAAAAAACGAGGCATGCCTATCCTTGAAAGGTTAGGCTTATGCCTCTTACCTGAAAATAAAATAAAATAATGGATGACATGTCATCCAATTATGTAAACAATGTTTTGTCTCCTATAATGATTTTTGGTTGCCTCCAATGATTAGGGATTTAGGAGTCAAGTTTTTTACATAAGAAATTTAATTTTTTTTATTTGATTTCATCTAAAAACACAAAAAAAATACATTCTAAAAATCTCCATAATCCCATTACCAAACTCAGAACAAATAATTAGTCTAAAAATTTAAAATCAAATTGAAACACACTTTCTATATTTCAATTTACTTCTTCAATATTATTCAAGGCTCAAAACACATTATTGTACTCATTTCCACAAGAAAAACCAACAACATCTAGATGGGAATTTGTGGACTAGACAAGGAGTTAAGTTATAAGTTTTTTTTTTTCCATTCAATCTCGTTTTTTTTCTTAATGTTTTCCTTATTTGATGTCTAAGTTGCCTTTAAATATGTCAAATTGATTAGATCCTATAGAAAAACTCTCACATGATTTAATTTTAAATCTAGACAACGTAAGAAGTTAGGCCAGGAGATTTCAAGGTTGACCTGTTAGGTTAGGTTTAGTAATAATATCAAATAGTTATCTCAAACATAAATATTTTTTTGTTACATTAAAAAAAAATATATTCAACGCGCAACTTAGTGTGGGCTATAAATAGTATATACTATAACTTAAATAAAAAAGTAACAAAATATTTCAATATATACATTTTACATTATCAATAGGAATAATTAAATTCTATAAAATACAAAACCACTTACCATTGGTTTTGTTAAGTAGGTAGGTAGAAGAATTTTCCTAATAAAATAAATAGATAAAACTAGATTGGTGGTCCGCTTAACGTTGCACGTTTAACCAAGCTTTTTTTTAACAAAAAAAAATTTGAAAGATAGTTATGTTTTTAAAAAAATAGAGGAATTTTGATAATTAAAATAAACCTCAGCTAATTTGATAACATGATAAAAAAATAAATTAAAGAAATATTATAAAGTCCACTTAACTCATAAAACATTTGACATGACACATAAGATTAGGTTAGCCATATAGAAAAAAAATATCATTAAAAATCAGTTGTAAAAAGGACCTCATAAGACCGGTCCAATATATTTCAAACTCATGACTATGCAAGCGAACACATGGTGATTACATGAAATGATGCAAGCGAACACAAGGTCGACATGTAATGTAGATTTATCACTTCTACAAGCCTTCTTCCCCTTCTCGGTGGTAACATGTACTTTCAGAGGGTTGCCGGAAGAAAGCTAGAATCCTTCATCATATATGCTTTAGGAAAGAGTTTGACGGGAAACGTATTCATTTGTCATGAGGATGCTTCACGATGACAACCGGACACTTGACACGCTTGGCACAATGTTCACTCACACTTCCGAGGAGAGCCCTGTAACAATGAATTGGAGAATAAGATCCTTGTGTCCATAGCAGATGAATTATCTTTGTGATTTAGTTAAAACAATTTAATAAGCCAGTGAAAGTCACTCATTACTTTCTCAAGAAACCATAGCCGTGGCTTCCCATGACCAAAGTGTCAGGTTTAAGTTTCTCTACTGTATTACAGATCACGTCCTTTGCCTCTCCACTCCCAATAACTCTCTCCACGTTTACCTGCGCAGAGCTTCCGTCGTTATATAAGCAGACATAAAGGGAAGAAAGCTAGCAAACAGATCAAACGCGCGAAAGGAGAGAGTTTGGTTTACTCTTTTGTTGAAGTTCCTGTAGACGGTTTCTGCTCGTTGCATAACTGAGTTCACCAAGTCGGTTCCGTATTTCTCCACAGCAGTAATCACATCAGTCGAGAACATGTGCACTACAACCAAATATTTTTCTTCAGAGATTACTATAGATTCTAGTTAAACAAGGAAGTAAAGCTCTAAAAAAGACAAGAAATTATTAGAAACCTGCAACGTCAAAGGAAGGGTACATGGCTGGCGGGGGCTTAACGTAGAGGAGGACTAACGTGGCGGTGGAGTTGTGAGAAATAAGGTTGCTGAGACACCATGAAAGAGCATGCATGCTCTCCTCACTCTCATCCACTGCCACCACTATCTTGTGCTTGTTCTCCACACTCATTCCTTCCATGATTCTAGTAATTAAGCTTGATGGTCTGTTTTCTTTTCTTACTCGTAATTGATTTTCATACACAGCTCTAAGAAAAATGCTGGCCTCAAAATGTTGATAACGAAAAAGGCCTCCTCGGTAGTTCTATTTATAGGCGGTAATGGTTTTTTCTGCGCTGGTTTTGAGTTTACTGGATTCTATCTGTGTATAGATAATTGAATGAGGCTTTCGAAATGAAAAGGGACTGCTTCCGAATAAAGTGTTGATATTAAAGAGGAAACGGCAATATCACTTTGACTTTTGAGTTAATTACTTTGCATGATATTTATATAGAAAGAATGAAAAGTGACACTTTAGACTACAAGGAAAGAAAAATTTTAATTGTGATTCATTAAATTGTATATATTTTAATGTGAGATTTATGAGTTTTGCTTATTTTATGATCTTTGTGTATTTTTAAAGTTTCTTTTTAACATTATCAATTAAAATTTATTGATTTCTAGTGATCAATCAAAAATACGTATCTGAGATTGTATTAAAAAAAATTAAATTAAATTAACATATAAACCGGTCCGGTAAAACTGGCATTTGACGACTGTGAGAAATAAGGTTGCCAATCTCGGCGATCGACCTCTGCTTGGCACCTTCCATGGACACGCATGGTTCTCGTCACAGCCGATCCCCATACCAAATACACTTTTTATATTTTTGTTTTTCATAATAAATCGAGGACAATAATTGATTATGACTTGTAATCACAGACCTAAAAATATCTAACAGCCGAACATGCAGGGAGCCCCAGAACACCAAGAGCGTCGCAATCAAAAGCTATCCACAAACCACGAAGATATTTATCAGCATTACGTAGAAAGGCTTGCTTTGGTTGATCGATGAGTTCACCAATGATCCAAAAAGGCTGCTTCATGAAGTTCCATCAAACTAATATTCCAGCAAAATCCCAAACCCCACGAAAGATTCCTTTGCCCAGGTCTTGCTTTCTGTCCAAATCTCTAGCTATTGCTTCAGCAAGTTGGAGACCACCTGGCATCCTGTGGGGTTGCTTCAATAGCCAATCAGCAACCTCTATCTTTTCATTCGTTAGAGGTTTATCTTCCCAGATTAATATGCTTTTAATGCGACGCACATGCTGGACGGTGCTGGTTGGGGGGTTAGGGCATTTCAAATTGTTTCTTCAATTATTCCGGTGAGGTTTGGTATGCTCGGGGTTTTCGTCTTTGAAATGAATGGAAAATTTAAAACCATTTTGTTTGGTTTTGAAGATTTTTAATGGTTTTCGTCTCTTTATGATTCGTAATTGGGTTTTGAATTTTTCATGGGTTTGAATTCAGTCTTATCAATGAAAAGATCTATTGTTGGGGGGAAAAAACAAAAAAAAGTAGATTATCATGTTGCAAATTGGATTGGGATATGAGGACTTCAAAATTCAATCCACCAGCAAGTCTCACCAGACATCAAATCTAACCGCAAATAATCAAATTAAATATTTAAAATTCAATTTTTATATCATGAATGATTCTGTCCAGAAAAACAATCTACAAGTCCATAAGCTATAAAAATGGATTTCCAGTACATTCGGCTGATAGAAGAGAATGATTTTTTAAACTTTGAAATTCATTTTTTTCATGTTGAAATGATCAGAATGCATGGTTTCCAATAAACCTCAACCTTTCATGAACAGAACACTCATGTAGCTTAAAAGAAACTTTAATTCACCAAAATCTCTCATTAAATTAGTGCCCTTTGGTTCGAGGTTAAAAAGAAAAGTCGCCTGGGTGAAACTTTTCACCGTAGCTTCTGTAGCTAAGCTAGAGTATAAAACCAAGGCCTAGGTTGCCTGGGCCTTATGAGGTAGACAAGGCCCAGTTCACCCTCTCACTTGGCCTGGCAGGTAGCTCGGCCCAGTCGGTGAATATTTGCTGTAATATGGGCTGAGTCCTTGTGCAAGTAATCTAAACCCAACTCATTTCGAGACCGCCATTGTCCCATGCAAGAGCTTCAAGGCAAAGATTGCTTCAACAGCCATCCTCTCCTAATCACTTTATGAATTGTTCAGTAATCCTCTATAACTACACAATTTAGCGTCCTGTCGTGATTGATCTTGACAAATTTACTCAATGGCCTTTTGCACTTTGCCCGTCACCTAGCCAAACTGGCCTCCCAAGTCCTGATTGGGTATTTGTCAAGTTAAGTCTCCTACTTAGAGTTAGGTCCGCCTAAAACCCATAAATGAGAACCCTAACAAATGGCCAATCGAATTTAAACACCGATTACCCTCCTGGGAAGAAAAATAATTGGTTCAACGAACACAAAATGTAAATTTGTCAAGAGCATGAATCAGAGAAGGATTGAATGGAGATAATTAGCATAGCCTATAAAAATATACGCGACGAACCCTATCTGAACTCATTATACAAGACGTGGACAGCATCCCCTTCCTACACGGATGGAGGTGCAAGATCAACGTAATATGGCGAGCAAGTAATGTTCTTTGCCCACGTGTCCCCACAAGGCACAACTTGCCGACTTGCTGCATTTGCTTAAACATTTTGAAAAATCTTGCAAAGTCTCTTCTTAGCCAATTAGAGATCCTCATAATTAGAAACGTCCAAATTGTAAGCGAGAAAGAGAAAGAGATAAGATCGATGAGGGGATAAGCACAAATGTCAGCATCCCCGTACCCTATATTTGTTTTTGCTGTCCGAAACTTTTTTTGTAAGAATTTAAATTTTTTTCATACTTTAAAATAAAAAAAATTAGTGTTTTTAAATTATTTTAAATAAAAAATATTTTAAACAATACTTACCAATAATTATATTCCAGAATGGCAAAAATTATTAATAAAGTCGAAGAACTTAAAATAAAAGATGCCACCCACTATTCCTAATTTCCCAGGTAGATAGGATAGGAGATCGAATATTTTCATGGGGAGCGGAGTGAGGGCCCGGTGAATCACAGCTATAAATTTTGGTGTTTTCTCGTAAAGCGCGTTTGGAATTACGTATTTTTGTTTTCTAAATTTTAAAGGTGGGATGAGGTGGGGGCCAGTATTTTTAAATTTCAGGTAGCCAGAGAGCCGTTAGTTAATAGCAGATCGAAGGCTTTACATTCAAACCTACTAAAGAGAAATCGTGTGTCTTGTAATCGGTCTTTTTTCTGTTTTTATTCATCAGTACTATTATTTCTGATTGTCTCTCGTGGAATAAGTAGATTACGGGACTGCCCCTCCGTCTTTTCACAATCATTTTAATAGTCTGAAGGCATACCGTGACAAGATTTATTTTTTTATGCACAGTAAAAAAACCATCTACTTTTGAACCATTTAAGTGGAATAAAACCATGAGCTCGTTGATCCGCGTTTAAACGTTTTTAAAGAAAAAATTATTTTTTAAAAAAAATGCTTTTGAAATAAATAAAAAAACAATGAACACATATTTTTATTTTTTTAGGTGTTTTCATATAATTTTAATATGCTGGTATTAAAATTAAATTTAAAAAAATAAAAAAAATATTATTTTAATATATTTTAAAATAAAAAACAATTTAAAAAGTAATTACTAAATAAATTCTATGAAATTACATTTTTTTTATTCGATCTGTAACATGTGATCAAAAGTTTTTTCATTCAATATCAAGTTTCCATGGATAGTTTTGTAATCTTCTTATTTATTTTTACAAGACTCGTATAGTTTGATTAAATCATTAATTTTCAATTAATTTAGCATGATATACCATACAGATAATTAAAAATATCAATCCAGCATAAAAAAGCTAGACTTGTTCTAATGCACCGATCAATATTAATCATAACAACCTCATTTATTATTATTAAAATCTTTCTTAAGAATATACTGAAAAATAGAATCAAGACATCTCTTTTTATATGGTTTGAAGTTCAAGCCCTCTAATTACTAATATAATAGTTATTGAAGACTTACGTAATCGTTAACTTTATAATTCATAAAATTAATTAAAATACACGCAACCTGACCTGAATATTATATTAATAATTATAAAAAAATAAAGAATCAAGACATCCGCCTCAATCTAAAAGCTAATGTCCACTTCCTTTGTTTTTAAATAGATAATTAACATCCAATATATTATATAAAAAAAATTATTCTATCCTTGATTTTGCAATCCAATCACCATTATTTAACTAATGGAAACACAAAATGTTTTGTTTAGCTCGAAGGAAAGAAACCTACAGACACGACAGATAAGCAACGAATTTCACGGACAGAATAAAATTGCACGGTCCCAAATTACATGCTCTAGAACCCAAGGAAAAGTATCTTGCTACTTTTCTGTATGTATATTACAATTCGCAGGCTGTCTGGCAAAGAAACAGAGGTTTCACGTATCCCTCTGCAAGTCAAGAAACGAAGCTTCGCGTTCCAGCTCTACTCAACCGCGTCTCTTGCCGTGGTGGGTGTTTGATGCTGTGAAAGATTGCGGTTGAAGAAAATGGATTTAAAAGATATATGTAGCTAAATTGTCGTGAGATGCAATTTTATATGTAAAATGAATAAAAAATATAATATTTTAAATTTTATAAAATTAAAATTTTAAAAGTAATTACGTGTAAGATTGGGTGCAAAAAACAAAAATTATTTGACTAATTAAATTATTTTTTCTTTATAGTCGAAACTACAATCATATCAAATATCAAATGTTCTTCTAATTTTAAATTTTTTAAAACTGGATTTAACAAAAAGAAAAAACTGGGTGAATATTCCCAATTGCTGTCAACTTCTATTAGGAGTATTAAAATAAACGAACGTGAATGGATATATGATAATGGCATACTTTTTTAAAAATTAATCATTCATTCTTTTTGTTTTTTTCAAGGAACGAACACTTGCAGGTTCTCTCATTCTTACTCGCTAGGTATTTTCTTTTGTTTTTTCGAGAAATTCTTTAATATTTTCCATTCTTAAACAATATTTTAGTATTTTCTTCTGAAATAAAGTTTTTTTTCAGAATAAAAAACTAGGAGTAAGTTATTGATACGCAAGAAGAGTGAAACAAAAGGGAATGGAGTTACGGTTGTGTTTCAAGTTATCTATTTTAATAAGGGTAGTTTTGGGATTTGAAGCCACCTCCTTTTCTTTTTAAAGCCGAGTGAGTCCAATAAGACAGAGGGAGGAAAAGTTCGTTTCGAAAAACAGAGAGGAGACCGGCGAGAAGTATTTTTGAAGACTAGATAGAAAGGAAGGGAAAATTACACAAAAATGGGAGATATTGTATTGCTCGTGGATGATTTGCAGACAAGTTGTGCAATACCACACTGTAGGATTTGCCATGAAGCAGAATTCGAAAGCTGTAAGAGCTTGGAAGCTCCTTGTGCTTGCTCTGGAACTGTCAAGGTAAACTAACAGAATCAGTAAACCTCATGCTCTTCTGCCAGCTACCATCTAGTTTTGATTTTCATCTTCTGTTTATGATTTTTTCTTAAAAAAAAACAAATTGGTATCTGTTTCAGTTTGCACACAGAGATTGCATACAGAGATGGTGTAACGAGAAGGGAAACACAACGTGTGAAATATGTCTCCAGGTTTGAGACTCTTACAATTTATATATTAAAATCTTGATTTTCTTTTCTGGGTTCTCTGCTTCCTTGTTTCCGTTTCCTGATTTGTCCTTTTCTTTCCCCCCCTTCTCTGCTGGCAGATACTTTTGGTTCTATGAATCAAATATTTGTTCCTGTTTTACTTCGAATTTGTGTTTAATTTCACCCGTTTTCAGTTTTGAATTTTGGAGGCTGCGATCTTGTCTTGATGGACACTGACCTGTTCTATTGATATCCACTGTACTTTTGTTTCTCCCCAGCAACACGGAACTTAAATTTCTGTATTAAAAAACTTTCAGAAGATTGTTTTGCGAGGAAATTCATAATTTGATCCTACATCGGTTTAGTCTTCTTTTAAATTCAGGGATGTCAGGTGAGTAATTAGAATGAAATTTGATGTATTTATCTTGCAGAATTATGAACCAGGATACTCGGCACCTTCAAGAAAGTGTGAGATGATCGAGCCAATGACGATTAGGTACATTCTTATTCCCTTCAAAAAATTATAGATAAGAAGAGAACGCGTGGCATTATCCTCCACCTGTTTATGCGCGTTTTAGAATATTGGCGTTCCCTTCCCTTGATTTGCAAACTTCCTCGAATAAGTAAAATATAAAATATACTAATCGAATTGAAAGCTGCTTTATACAATACCGAAAATGTCACAGCTGACGCTGAACAATTGTTTGCTACTTGCTTGGTCCATGAACGTCGTCTACTCTCTGTCATTTTCAAGTCTTTTCAGTCTCTTGGGGTTTTTTTTTTCCTTGCATATAAATAGATTATCTTGCTATTATGATTACGATTATACCAAAACTGTAATGTACTGAAATCATGAATGGTCATGGCAGAGATAGTTTGGAAATCCCAAGAAGAGAACATGATCCGGAAAACCAAGAATTAGGAGGCGTAGCTGAAAGAGCCACCGCTGGTGCTGAGGAGTACTCACATTGCTCATCTGCAGCGGACAGAAGCGCCTCTTGCTGCCGGTTTTTGGCTCTAACGGTAAGTTCCTGTTCATCATACGATGCTTGAACGTAATTCATAATCTTAACACTTAGTTTAAGAGGATTGTGATTAAAAAAAAAAAGAGAAAAAGAAAAGAGAATGGTAGCTTAGCTATTGACTTGGTGTATTGATGGGGAACAACTATTATATTGTGTGCTTTGGTTGACCGAGTAACTTGGACGGGAACTTTATTAGCATTTAAAAATTCGGTGGGATTGCTTAGCATTGAAACTACCCAGGAGGAAGTCAAATTGAAGGTGAAGAACAGTTGTTTGAACCATCATGCGGGCTAGAACCCCACGGTTAGGTCATGTGAGGAAAAACGTAGACCAGTTTTCCCTATTGTGCCGTCCCACAAGAAATACACGACTCTATTTATTTGAAGAAAAATAAATCAAGTAAATTCATTAATAAATAAAGAAGCTGGAGTTTATTGATGGCAGTTCCTCTTTCGCTAAATTGTAAAACACTCTGAATTTTGACGAAAAAAATAAATATCCTTCAACTAAAATCTTCTATTTTTCTTCCCTTATTTATGATTTATTAAATTAAGATATATATCAATTTGAGTATTTATTGGATTAGAAAATTGATGAAAAACTTTCTAAAAAAATCCTCACTTTACAATGATGATAATGATAAAAAAAAATAAAAAAAAATCTAAAAAACAACTATTTATCTAGGAATAATAATTAGTATTCACGGATTGAATTTTTATTATGTTCGTATTTTACTTGTTACATAAATAAAATTTAAATATTTATATTTTATTCATTAAATTCTAAATATTCATTTCAACATTTATTTCTAAGTATATGTATATATATATGAAAATGTATATATTTTAAGTCAAATCAAGATTAACTATATTCATGTTCATCACTAGGAAAATAAATTACCTATTACAAAAACAAAAACAAAGATTAGAGAAATTTGATTACAATTAGCTATCATTTCCAATTTGAATTCGAATTGGAAATGGAAATGGATAAATCTATTGGCGTTTTCTGGGTAAATGCTTACAATGGGTTTTTCTAGGTAATATGATTACAATTTGTAAGAATGATTGTTCTGTGTTTTTTTCTTTTGGGTTTTTGTTTTGAATGATGATTATGTTTACGGGGTTGTGATTTAAGGATTAATTTTCCTGTTCGATTGCTGGTTTGGCATGAAATTTGATCTAGACGGTGGTTGTTGGTGACGTTGCTCGGGTAAAAAAAAAAAAAAAACACAGAGAGGAGATTTGTTATTCTAGTTTTGTTTCAAATAATTTATTTTTAGTGTATTATTTTTTATTAAAAAAAGAAAAAGAAAAGTATACAAAAAATAATTAAAGCATCTAGTCTGTCCCACCTACACTCTCTACCTCCATCCCTCTCTGTCGCCTTCTCATGTTTTTCTTGTATTTTTATTCATTACAGCGGAGCAAGAGCGAGGGGAAGGGGAGGGGAGGATTTTTAGGGATTTTTTCCTCTAACTTTTATTGAAAACTTAGAGAAGGGAATTGAAAATTCATTCATATTGTTGTTCAGGGGATATTTTACAATGTAGCCTCTCTTTTTTTCTTCTTTTTTGCAGTTTACGGTCCTTATGCTCTTGAGACATCTTTTTGCCACGCTCACCGGTGGAACAGAAGATTACCCTTTTACACTCGTTACTGTAAGCATTTGATTTCCTTACCGTGCTCACAGTTCAACCTAACTTTGTCCTTTCTAAATTGAATCAGTTTCTGTGTCATTTTATTGATTCTCCTCTTGGTATATTTTGCAGGTGCTCATCTTAAGAGCTTGTGGAATTATATTCCCAATGTATATAGTTTTTCGGACAATTGCAGCAGTTCATAAAAGCATCCGGTCTCAATATCAGGTGAGCACACCTGATCATGATGATCACAAGAGTGCCACTGCAAAGAGTGCAGCACAGTTCAATTGATGCATTTGCAAGCTAACAAGAGTGTCTTCATTCTTTGCGTGTCAGGATTCTGAGGATGACGAAGACTACACCTCAAACTCTGATGGAGATGAGGGCGAGGATCAAGAAGATGCGCATCATCATTTAGTATAGGCATGATCCTAATATAATTTCTGATTTTTTTATTTTTTTATTTTGTATGCGAGCATTCCATCAATGCTCATATTGTCGACAACATTCCTCCACATTTTGAGGGGCATTAGTTACACGAACAGGTTTTAGAAATCTGTCACATCCAGGGTTAGTGTGAAATTTCACATTACTAAAACCCCACCCAATAACTAAAAAGTTGAAAAATGCCATAGCAACACCAATCGGTAGGGTTGAACCACCAGCCTTACCAAAACATGCATCGCTTCGAAAGCAAGTCACATTATGAACAACCTCTGCCTTTGTTCGTTGAACCCCCCTCCTAGACATCACAACCATACACAGTGGGAGCACTATCCCTTTCTGGATAAGAGACAAGAACAACATTCTTTCAATATTCCATCACCGATACAACCACTATACAAAAAATTAGCCATCTTAGAGAAAATGACCGATACAAATTCAATCTGACCCGAGACACAACTTTGAATTAAATTTACACCGCATGCTCTGTCAAGTATCTATCAATCATGGCTATAAGTTATATCATGTACAGTCAAATCACAAAATTTGAAAGGACAGGCCAACAGAAATACCAGATGCTCCAATGACTTGAAGGAGAGAAGCTCCCTGAGTATCTTGGTTAGTGTAAAATTAGCCTGGTAGATGGCGAAATACTGAAGTGTCCAACAGCAGAAGATTCGGTCACTTCAATTTTACTGCAAAAATTTCCTAGCTTTATCCTGAAGTTTGGTCACTGAGCTGATATCGATCCCAGCAGACTTATGGCCACTCAAGCTTGTCGTGGCATTGATCAGACTTCGGATTAATACTACCATCTTGTCACAATTTTGAATGGCCAACTTCCCTTCAGATCCCTTTCTGTGTCGACCATATACAGCCTCAAATTCCCTAGACTTGGCAGCAGCATTATGAAGTATCGAGTCTGGAAGTCCTGAAATAATTAGAGGATTGGAGTTCGTTATCTGATTCAATGGAAACAGTGGTCAAGAAATTGGTTAATGATTTCAAACTTTGTATTGGGACATGGCAGATAGTTCAATGCAGTCCAGTGACGGGCATAAAAGTTGTAATATACTGTTAGCAAAAGTTACACTCGACAATGACAAACATATGGCAGAAAGTTCAAAGGGGTCCAGTGACGAACATAAAAGTTCTAATCTATTGATAGCAAAAGGTGCACTCAACATGTGTCTTTTCAAATTTTCTGATAAGGATCAACACAAATGATTGTTCTATTAATTGGAAATTAGTCATTAATTATTCAGTTTCAGTCTCCCAATCTATCCTGCTCACATGTAAATCTTGTCCAAAATCCAGACAAAAAGGGCAGTAAAGTAGCAAAAGCATTACCAGCCAGTCTTGCAACATTGACACCATAACTCTTAGGGCAGGCACCAGGTCTCAACCTATAAAGAAATGTAACTTCTTCCACTCCAACTCCATTTCCAACTTGACATGACATATGGTACAGTGAGACCTGTAGTAGACACAAGAAAATAATAATTCACTCAAAATATTTATGAAAAGATCCAGCGAATTAAATAGCTTACAATATCTCAAAATAGGTGAATTGTCCTAGAGCTTCATATCAGAGAAGTACTAGCACATCAATCAAATTGTCCTAGTCTGAGCTTAAAAGGCTTCAGTTTCAGAGCAAAAATAGAAACAAACATCAACAAATTCCAGAAATATAAGCATACCTTAGAATCTTTTTGATAATCTACAGCTAATCGGTGATAGTGAGTTGAAAACATTCCTCGACACTGTACCTTGTGGACAAAATGTTCAAGAACTGATTCGCTGCAAAGCATAGAAAAGAAACAAGATTGACTAAATCAGTATACTGTCAAACAGAAACTTAAAAAACATGCAAAGTTCTGAGAGACAATCCATGACATTGAAAAATCAAATCTTGAATATATTCTTACGCTATTGCTTGTCCATCTGAAGTTGATGTGCCACGTCCAAGTTCATCCAACGCCACCAATGAATTACGGGTTGCCGATGACTGTATAAGTATACATAAAAAGGTTAGGCATGAAAATGCTGAAAGCCTGAAACCAATTAGAACTGTACTAGTTGTGCTCCTGTTACAGTATGCAAGGATTTGGAACCTAGACATCAAAAGAATTAATAACTTCTGCATTACAGAAATTTAATTTGTCTGGAAAAGCTGTGCATAGACTTTGGCACTTTACTCACAATCACAAACATCCTCCTATACATCACCATTTCAGCCGCATCTATAAACTGGGACAGTCATAGGGACCGTGACCCTTTATCTTAAATGAAAAGCTTCAAAATTACCAAGAAAACTCACCAGCATCAATGCAGTTTCTGAGAGCTCTGTCAAAAATGTACTCTGGCCTGCCATAATATGATCTTTTGCACCCATTCTAACAAAGATGCGGTCAACAGGAGACAACTCAAAGCTTTCAGCAGGGACATCAGCTCCAATCTGTGGGGAAAAAAAATCAAAGATGGAAAATGTGGATGGTTACCAGGCAAAACATATATTTTGAAGGATAGATAATTTACCTGGGCCAGAATCACAGCCAAACAAACTTGTCGAAGAAGAGTAGATTTTCCACCCATGTTAGGACCAGTGAGAAGGATAAAGCTGGCACAACCAGAACCCCCAATACTAATGTCATTTGGGACAAATGCACCCTTTCCCAAAGAATCACTCCTGAGAACAGGGTGTCCTAATTTTTTTGCAGAAAGGCATGGCACTTCACTTGACAATGATGAACCTACGATGGTTGGACAACATGCAGGTCCTTCATAAAAGTCACTAGCAATTGCTAGACTGATCAAAACATCCAGTTCTGCATCATGAGTGACCAGTTTCGGTCAAGAAAAATGAATTGAAATCATACCATGACAATAGTTCTGTCCCACAAAGGAGTGGGAGCACCTGCCCGTTTGAAAGAGAGAATTTGGATTCTACTTGAAATACATTTTGTTCTTGTTAGCTTTCTACAGAAATGCTCTAGTGTAGAGAGAGATGCATATTCATAATCAAGATCCTATTCTACATGAATAAAGTTGGTGCACAAACCTGCAGTTGCAGAAACTAATTGTCTCCACTTGTCATGGTACTTGCAAAAATGCACAATTAACCTCTGCAAAATGCTCTTCAATGCCGACTCCTTTTCAGATTCAGCCTGTGAGAGTTCTCCTAAGAACTTCTTAATACTTGGAGTCCAATACCTGTAGAAGCCCTGCATGTCCCAGGCAGCATGTAAAAAAAGAATTCAAACAAGATAGTGACAAGGAAAACCAAATTTCCTAAGACCAGTAAGCTATTTGCTATAGCCAAAGTTAAGATCCCAACCAAAATGTTTCCTTGTCCGACAAAAAAGGGACCCAGTTAACATAGATTGTAGCTGGTAATAAATAAATGTAAAATCAGTTCGTTATTATATATGCATACACCATCATTCTCATTCACACTCTTTGACACCTAATCACATATTTGGAACCTGCCAGCTTTTATGGGCATGCTAGCTGATACTGACCCTATCTACTTATATTATAAAATATGTTTACATGGCCTTCTCTTTAAATATTTCATATGACCATGGTAAAATTAGGCAAAAGCAGTATAAAAGACTTAAATTCTAAGTTACTTTTGTTGCAATTCCATGGCACAATGACAAGCAATTCTTAAGGAAGCTAAACAAGCAAGAAACACAATTCATTTGCTTATGTGTTCACAATGTTTGTTGATGCATGCTACCACAACAGTATTTGCATCACCACATGACAGAGATGGTGATAACTATTCAAATGTTTTTAACAATAGAATCAACAAATTAGATGATGTTACACCTGTCACATTGATTAATTGACCAAACACTTGCTATTTTTTCAAGGAAGTGTCAGAAACCAAACATTCAATATGCATCACTTACCTTTTTAGATGAACGCAGCTCATAATCTTGAGGAATACTACCACGCAGATGTTCAGGAACTTCTAACAGGTATGCCTCTTTTCCAACTGTGACATAAGTAATCTGTAAAATAGGTCATGTAATGAGAGAACATGTTATTTACTAAAACAAATTAAGAGAAGACTAAAATTTATGGACAGGATCTTACTGATTTGTCCCCTAGTAATTTCTGTTGTTCCTTCAGGTGTCTAGCCAAACTAGATTCAACCTCTTTAACTTTTTCACAAGCAGAGTCATACTCCACATCAACACCTTCATGAGGTATTATACGTCCAGAATTGTTGGCTTCTACCCAATCAAAGGCACTCTTAAAATGTTTAAGAATTGGAAGGATGTCAGGAAGACCTTTACCTACAATTACATAACAAAATAAGATGCCAAACTACAATCTTATAAAAACATTAAAAGAACAACAAACTGAAAAGTACCAAGTGTTAATAAATGATGCAACCGTCCAGACTCCACATTTTCCAAAATGACAGCAAGTGAAGAACATGCTTGGGCCACTAATTCACAGCCACGTAGAGCGGATATAAACTCCTGAAGCTGCTTCTTTGCTGCATCCTCGTATAAAACTACTTTATTTGCATTTCTTCCATTGGCTTCACTGTTTTTCAATAAAAATAATGCATAAGAAACATATTTACATGAAGTTCAGTACTTGCATAATGCTAGAAAAATACATTGATGCATGCTTACTTCCTTCTAATCCTTACCTGGTAGAAAATATGCGTGCAAGCAGCCGCTCAATGTCTGGAAGCCCGGACAGAACCTTTTGAAATTCAAGCATCATGGGTTGATTTACCCCCTGAAAGTTAGCTATGATATCAGAATGCAAACTCAAACAGCAATTAGCTGGTTAGGGAACGAAAAATATAAAAGAAATGCAACTATCAGGCAGAAAATTGAAGATATCAAAATATTCAGCGCACGAATTAAACTTGAAAAATTACAAGAGCACTTAATCATATGGACAAAAGCAGACTCTATACTCCTTGGACATTGAAAACAAAACGATATTTATGGTCCCATCAAAGTTTAAACTTTGAAGGGACCATTTGGAAATAGTTCTGCCCTTCTGCAATTTTGCTAGAAGTGGCTGCTCTCAAGCCTTGAACCTGCAACATTATAGCTGCAAGCCCGAGATTTAAAGTTTTGCAAACAACGAAGACCTAAAGAAATCCATTATTTGAAAAACTTGGAACAAGAAAATGGAAAGAAAAAAGGCAACGAACCATGCCAATGATAGTAGCACCATATTTATCTGGGAATCTAAACAGTAATACTGTTTTAGGTTTTACATTAATAAACAGCCCGTTAATTTTTTAAATGAAAAAACTGGCATATGATAGCTAATTGACACTTTTCTAAAAATAAATCATCAATCCAAAAACTGTAACTTTTAGTTCAAGCATTAGAGGCTTTGAAATTGTTCACCAAGGTCTAGAATTCCAATTATATATATATAGATATATATATATATATATATAAAGTTCACTCAGTAAAACATCTCATGATAGAAAATGAATACCTACTGGAAACTTACCCGCAGACCTGCTACAGCATCCTGGCGATCTTTAATTGATTCCAAATGGTATAATGGTCTCGCTAGCCATGTTTTCAGCAACCTCTTTCCAAATGCCGTCACACAATGATTCAATTGTGCATACAATGTCCTTCATAGATAACAAAATACCTCAAACAATTATCAGGAGAAAATAAAAAATTTGGCATATTTAAGAGCATACAACACCCTTACCCTGAAGTGTCTCCGTTTCTGCTGTTCTCAAAAATCTCAAGGTTCTCCATGGCAGCAGCATCCAGAATCATGTATGGTTTCTTAGCAACCTCACAGAAATCAGAGCAAGGAAGGGATTCAAATTTTGCAAATCTAAGCAATGTCTCATCCAAAAATGCCTGTTTTAGATAATAAAGTGCGCCTCCAAGAGCTGAGAGAGCAAGGTTTCCATTTTCTCCTTTATTGACAAACTCTGACAAAATGCTGGGCAGGCAGCCTGGCTTATATTCTCCAACATTAAGGTGAGTTGTATCCAAATCTGTTTTATTTAAGGGTCCAAAAGCTGAAAGATCTCCAACACGCTTGTAGATAGTTTTGACTTCCTGAACAGTTTTCTCCGCGTCCCAGAATTCTGAGAGGGGAGCCAACTCATTGACCAAAGGATTTCTAGTATGTCTCACCATTACTCTCTCAGTTTCGGAGCTAAGCATTTTAGCAGGTTTTACAATTTCTACCGGCCTCAGCTCAGATAATAGACAGCACAATGAACTGCATTCAGCATCATCTCCAAACTTGAAAAGGGAATTGACAATAAAAGATATTAGCAAAACAGATGACACTCAATGGAATGATCAACAAAGCCTCAAAAAACAATCTCATCAACTAATACACAATAGAATCTGATAAAAATCAACAAACCTGTCCAAGAATGATTCTGCTAGTAGTGACATCAACAACACAAACACCAAAAATCCGCTCAAGACCTTGGTTTGCCAAACTCTGGCAACTTTCAGTCAGTGCCATTAAATAAGAAGCATCAGGATTTGCAGAAAGAAACTCCCCCTCAGTTAGTGTTCCTTTTGTAATCACCGCACATATTTCGCGTTTTACAACCTAAACAAATGGGAAATAATTGCCAAAACTTTAGATGAAAGAAACTAACGAAGAGAATGCCTAAAACATCATAAAAAAATTATTAAGACAAGTAATCCAACAAGTAATTAGTGTTAACATCTATCCTAAGTTTCAAGTGATTTCTGAATCTGAATTAAGAATGGTCCTAAAATGACTGCAGGTAAAAATTGAAATCATTTCAGGGACGTGAAATAAATTCAGACCTTGTCTTTAGAACCTTTCTCTTTGCGACGAAGCTCTAACTGTTCAGGTGTTTCTGTCTGCTCTACAACAAGAACTCGATAACCCTGCTTTTCAAGGCAGCTTGTTAAATTTCCTTGGAGAAACAAATGTGGCTAAATAGAAGGAGAAAACAAGTACAGGCCAACCTTTCTAGCCAATTTCTCCACGTTCAAAGAGAAGTTCTTCTCTGGAAAGCCACAGTGAGGTTGTTCTCCCTAAGCATCCAAGAAGGACATATAATAACTTGAGTTAAAATCCAAAAACAAATAAATTCCAGAATATGTAACCAAGAATAGAAGACAAATGCCTCAGGCCAATTTTGATGCCTTCTGATTAAATGATTGCATTGAGAAAGAGTCAACAAAGACAGCAGAGTCCAAAAGATAGTATTCATGATCGTTAGCACTTAATGAATCCTACCTTCATATATTGCAAATCTAGTTCTTTAGCTCCTACATGGGCATCCATTTCAAAGAGCTCATAAAATTTGCCCATCTGCACCAGCAGAAATGATATAATTACTATTAGGCAGAACCCAGTAAAGAGAGATTTGATGAATGTATGAAATCCATCTGACTTATGTACATACCTTGAAAAACAAAACCTTATCCATGTGCTTTGACTTAAACTCCCACCATTGTCTCTGCACATAACAAACAACGAAATTCAAGAAGACAACTCCTTGAATATTTTCAAACCAATCAGCTTATGAAAGCCCCTACCTGACCACCTGTTAAACTCTTTGCAAACTCAGCGGGCAAGTATAGAGTCCTGTGATCATAATCTACATCTCCAGGACGCCTTCTCTTTGCATCCCTGCGTTCTCTGTTTCAGAATCAAGGCAAGTACCAATCAAGGGTGATGCTTCATTCAAAACAACAAACAGCTGGAGCTTAATCAACTATTTGCTGTGTTCTTTATTTATTTACTTAATTATTTTGCTTGCTTGACCTCACTACATCAAGATGTACATCAGTGGGCCTCAAACATGAGATTCACAGGCGTGAGAAGGGTTAAAAATGAAAATAACGCAGGCAGACAATGCACTGAAAGAAGTGAATGGTTTCTCCATATTCTTCAAAATGAAGTACGATCATAGGTATGAATGAAGACTAGAGCATATGGACCACGTTGTTGCAATAAGAACTTACCGTCCAAGAAATGGAAACTTTTCAGCTTCACGCGTGCTAAATCTTTCTGATGCATCATTCATCGAGGCATTATCAACGCCATTAAAAACCCCATCTGCAGTAAAACATGCACAAATTCAACAACAGTGATACGTGACCTGATTGTTATTTTTCCTTTATATGGGAATGTAAAACCTTGTTCCAGCTCCTTTTATTCAAAATTTTTATAGAAGCAAACATTTACTGTAGCCAAATAATTATCCTTGGGCAGTAACCGTGATCATAGCATAAATGAAGATGCTATTGCAGAGACAAACATATCCAGATAGAACCTACAAATAAAACGAAGCCCTTTGAATCATAAAGAAACTCTCATGTAATGTCTAACAACTCAGTATTTCCAGCCTGTCCAACAATACCCATTTTGTTATTGACTTCAGTACGTGTTTTTAGGTTTTTCTAAACAAAATGTGATGAATCCGTGTCGTAAATTTCTTCCAACAACCCCCCTAGTACCAAACAAATAGAGAAGAAAAAACATTACTTACTCTCCTTGTTCTTTAGAGGCTCCACAACTGAAACCTTGACTCCTCTCGTACTCGCATCCTCACCACTCTTTCCCTTCTTTCCCGAGTCCAACTTTCCAACTTCTCCACTCGCTTTCCTTTTCCTCGAATCCTTCCCAACTCTCTTTCCTTTCTTGCCATCATCCGCTTCTTCCTCGTCCATCAAATCAACGTCCTCCTCCTCGCTAACATCCTTCTCCGCATTCTTTCCCCAATCTTCATCACTCGAGTCGTCACCACCACTACCACCACCAGCACCGCCATTATCGCCCTCGACATTCTCCATCTCATCATCTTCAAGCACAATCTTCCTAAAACCCAAAGAACCCCTGCGCAACCTCTTAAATTTCTTAACACATGGCTCAACCCACTCAATCTTCTCATTGCTCAAATCCAACAATTCCTCTTCACAGTCATCATATTGTATCAAATGCTTCTTCGATTCATCATCGTAAGATTTGACAAGACCCTCGTACCAGCTCTTATCCAGGGGCCAGTAAACCCTAACCCTCCTCTCCACCGCCTCTTTTCCATACACTCCAACTGTTGAAGGAGACGGTAAAGGAGTTTGTCCAATAACTAAGAGGGGTTTTTTAGGCTTAGATTGGATTGGCGAAGGAGTCGTTGGGCTAGAACTAGGGCTTTGGGTTCGAGAGCTAGGGTTAGGGTTAGGTTTGGTATGGGATTTAGGGATTTGGTTTTTAGAGAGCGTGGGAGAAGGAGATGGAGAAGGAGTCGTCGTCGTCTTGGAGAAGAAGGCAGTTATTTGGCGCTGTGGATTTACTATTGGTGATCTACCGTTGCTCTGTTTACGCGACGGTGCCATTTTTTCAATCTTTATTTTATTTTTTGCGGCTTCGAGAGAGGTAGGGACTGAACACAGAGAGCGAGCAAAACAAATGAGAGGGATTGGGAGGATGAAGAAAGAAAAAGGTGGAGAGTGGAGATGGTTTTTTTCATTAGACTTCCAGATATTACTACAATGATAATAACTTGGAATGTTGCTGGCGGGAAATTAATGAAATTCCCGGCAAGTGTTCTCGATCTTCGTTAATTGGCGGGAATTTGGGGGGTCATTGATTTAATCTGTTCCCTGCACTGAGAATTTTTTTTAAATAGATTTTTATTTGAAAATATATAAAAATAATTATTAAAATTTTAAAGTTAGTATATTAAAATTATTAAAAAATACTAAAAAATATTTTATTTAATAATTTTTCAAATTAAAAATATTTTTAAATAACAGAAATAGAAATTATACCGAACATTTTCTTATCTTATTATTATTTATAGTAATATCAAAACTTTACCCTCACCACTAATTAGTTCTCAACCATGCATGTTAATAATGATGTTTAAAAATGGAAAAATAAAGAAAAAAGAAGAGTTATCGGTTATTAGATTCATTTCTACCTATTTAAATGTCCAATCACTTTGATTAAATCTACGTGAGTGATATCTTTGATTATTATTATTTTTTTTATTATTATTATTAATATGAATGTTCGGACTAATTTGTACGCACCTTGATTAATTTTACAAGACTTTAAATTAATAACCATATAAGTTTTAAGTGTCTATCACATTAGAAACCACATGACTCAAAACTTGAACTACAAGGAAAGCCTTGGTCTCAACGGTGGCAGAGCCACATAGAAGATTTAGGGGGCAATTGCCCCCTTAATTTTTTTAATTGTTTTGAATTGTTCTTGAATTATAGGTATCGATTTGATTATTTTAAATTAATTAAAGGGTATATTAATTTTAATTGAATTAGTTATGATATGGAATTAAATTTTCTACAAGCAAATATTTCAATTGTTGTCAATGAGTAAATATTGATATTTGTAAAATTAAAATTTAGTTTTTTTTATAAAAAAAACTATTTTTTTTGTTTTCAAAAATCATTTATCATGATAAATTTAAATTATCAATGCTAATTCATATCCATGCATTATGTAAAACATGTTACATGGTAATGAGATGTGAAATGGGTTTTGACGAATCAATATGTATTTTATTATGAATTTCACATAGAAGATTAATAATTATCATGTAACTAAACTTAATTTTGTTATCATGAAAACTCAAAGAGAATAATTATAATGTAAGTTTTTTCATTTTAAAAGTATTTTTAAATCAATTTTACTTTATATGAGTTAATATATTTGTTTCGAATTGATTTTTAAAGTATATCTACATAATATAATATTTTTTAATTAATTTACTCCCTCATTTAAAATACTCTAGTTCCGTCACTAGATCTCAAGCTCTTACCATTATACTATTTATTATTTTTTTTTTTTCGGTGAGATATTTTACGAGAGACATGATCCAAAAGACAAAAACAGGTTGGAGTTTATGAATATTTTTTAGAAAAACAAAATGTGAAAAAGGGAAAAAATAACTAGTTTGATGTTTAAGATTTTTACTGCATGATTTTACTTGTAAAAAATTTATGACATTTTCACACAGGGTGGCACTTGGTTAATTTTTTTAGAACATAACAGCGTTTGTCGTTGTTTTATATTTCAAGAGTATTTTTAAAAAAAATAAATTTTTTTTTAAATATTTTTATATTAATTTAATATATTAATATTAAAAATATTTTTTTATATATAAAAATAATATTTTAATATATTTTTAAATAAAAATCACTTTAAAAAATAATCAAAACTCTAAGCAAAATCTTATTTAGCTATTGACATCAATATAAATAAAAGTAAAGAGTAACGGAGTAAAGGTACCAAATTAAGCTCTAGAGCAGCATTGCATTTGCCAAAAAATTTGTTTTTTATGTTTTTTTTATTGTTTTGTCGTCTAAAATAAATAAATAAATATTATTTTAATATATTTTTTAAATAAAAAATAATTTGAAAAAATAAAAATTGGCAGTCATCCTCTTGTTTCGTTTCGTGGAATCCTGGAAAAGAAAAGGAGCTTTCTCGCAAAGCAGTTTTACAAAATGGCCTTCCTTAACAGGCTGACATGGCCTGGCCTATACAAAGCAAAGTAGCGCCCGGAGAAAGGGTCCATCCTTTCGCTAAACAGACAAACCTACAACCTTGCCATTTATTGGGAGATCTTTACTCAAAATACAACCACCAAACTAGCTAGCCACCACATGAATTCATCAGATCACACCCATTTTCAATGGGCAAGTCTAATGGTAGTGATGCTTTGCCACGGAGCTACTCGCAGTGGATCAAAGACAAGGAAGACGAGGAGAAAGTGGGAAACGAGGGCGGGGAGAGCAAGTGTGTGGTAGCTCTCTGCCCATGTCTCGTATGCTTTATTCTTCTCCTGATTGTAGCCTCGGTTATTCTCACAGTAAAGTTCCATTTCTTATGCCACACTCCTCTCCAATCTATTATCTTCACAAAAATTTGTCGCTGAATGTTCTAACTCAGCTCTCCCTGTAGCTGACTGACTGGTGAATATTGCAATTCACATGTATCCTTGAGGACCTTGACAGTGTATCAACTCGTTTGTGTTGTATTTTTTTTTTATGTTATTTGTTCTTGAGATTCGTCGCTCATGTATCGTGAACTACTATCTAATTTTTCTCAGTTCATGTTTTTAAGCAAATCTCCACAATCTCTTTTGAAGCCAAAAGTAGGGATAATTTGTTCCCGCTGGGTTGTGCTAGTCTAGCACGCCTGTAAAAGTGAGGATTTGATCACTTAGAAACTACAAGACAGGCCTTATCTGTAATGTTTTGAAATTAATAAGATAGGATATTACAACAAAGCCCTTGGAGGCTTAAAAGTTGGAATAAATGAATAAGGAGTATTATGGTAATTGAACAAAAATTGATAAATATAAATAGGAATAATAAAAAAAAAAAAAATGTGACCTGCAAATATTGAGAGTAAACCGTGAGAGAGAAGGGAGAAAGAAGAAGAAGAGAAAAGAAGGGAAAATAAGGGGAAAAGGAAGAGATTTGAAGGAAATAAGTGAAAAAGGTAAGATTTAGGTTGTTTAATGTGTATAATAAGTTAATTAAGCTTTAATTTCAGTTTTTATGAATGTTAGGGTTTTGAGAATTTGTGTTTGATTTAAATTGATGAATTAATTTGAAGGTTATAAGGTTAATTGTTGTGGTTAATTGATGATTTAGTTGATTATGGAAGATTATGATGATTTTGAGTTATAGAATTGTGTAAATGGTGAAATTTGAGTTAGAAATCAGGGGAGAACAGTGGGGTTTCTGTTAAAATCTGGACTGGAGGTTGAAGATGACGAAAATTCAATTTGGTCCCTCAATTTCCGAAAATTACAGTTTAGTCCCCGAACTTTGGAAAATTACAAATTGGTCCCTGGAGCATATTCCGAGATTCTGAACAGAATAGCATATAAATTATGGATATAATTACTGTATAGATAAGAGAATTTAACACTTTCAATTTAGTCCTCCAATTTGACAAAAAGTACGATTTGACCCTAAAACTTTAGTAAAATTCCAGAATGATCCCTGAAGCATAATGATACATCCTGGACAGAATTGAGGATTAATTAAGGTCAGAATTTCAGTATATTCATGGATTTATGACAAATTTCAGTTTGGTCCTCCATTTGACAAAAGTTACAATTTGGCCCTAAAAATATGGAAGAAAATCCAGATTAGTCCCTAGCTGTAATATTAGCTTTTGCAGATTAGTTTGATGAATAATTAAGGGTTATTTAGTGAATTATTACCAATTTTATTAGTTGTTTTTATTATGGATTAGATTTCGGGAAAACCGTTAGATTTTGGGTTTTTAAGAAAATTGGCTAGTTAGTTCAAAAATATATAGGGTTACGGAAGACACCCTTAGTTAAGTGTATTAAATAGGTTAAATGTTCTTTCGAGTCGTTTTTGAATATGTCTCCTTTGTATTCAGATAATCCTGATATTCTACCGGCAGGACGTCAGTAGAATTTCCTTCGGTTTCAACTTGTGTGTGTTATTTGCTTTTGAGTCAGGTGAGTGGATAATTTTCCATATGCATGAGAAATATTATAAATATTTGATTTGTTAATATGAATTGGATCATGCTTCTTGATAATATATATGTTGATTATTATCCTTATGATAAAAGCATGATCAATTATTGAATCTGAATTCTTGATATGAACCAGTATATAGTTTGAATTGACTTCTGATTGATAGCTCCTCATTTGATGGATGTCATGAGTTGAGCTTTGAGATATGAATATGTTTGTTTGATTATGATTATGAACCTATGGTATGTCAGTCAGAATACTCATGCTAACAGGGTAGTGTTAGTCTTTGTGCACATCGTATCTGAACCCTAGTTGGTCGGGGGAGTCACCAACCTGTGTGGACTGATCATCCCACAGTACGGAGCCTCATGCTCATTGCATTTTGATTTTCTGACGAGTTTACCATATGATATTCTTGTTATGGCCTATTTGATAAACCTTCGTATAAGAACTAAAGCCATACTTGTATATATATTTCTCATTGTTATATTACCTCGTGTGTGTATATTGAACATTATCTACTCACTGAGTTGTTGAACTCACCCTCTCATTATTTATCCTTTTCAGGCTTATAGCTTGATAGCAGGTTACTTTTGTTGAACCTTCCGAACCTGCCTTTTGGTTGTAATTTGTACCTTCCTTTTTGTGTCAAGTTAGTGCTCCAAAACTATGAAATTATTAACTCTTGTATTAAGACAATCGAATTATATTATGAAGTTGTTTGTTGTTAATTATGCGTTAAACTCTGATTGAGTTGTAAAGGATTGTATGTAAGTTTGGGTTCGCATAGGTTTGGAACCTTGGAGGGGAACCTTGCCTATGTGCCGGTCATGGATCCGGGATTCGGGTCGTGATATTATCAGTGTTCGTAGGCTTTGTTTTGCACTGATAGTGGATTTATTCATTGCAGGACTCTGCAAGCCAGAGAAGAAAGTGGTAGAGCCATCGACATATAAAGAAGCGTCACAGAGTGTACTTAACAACCAAAGTTATCATCATATATTGTTTCGGTGAGAAACAAGAGAAGGTGGTCGATGACTAAGAAATGTCGAGCAGCATAACAACCTATTCTTAATACTTGGAATACTTTGTTCAGGATAACGAGAATCATACAAAAAAAAGCTTAACTTTCATGTTTTCAACTTTGAGCAAAGAACAAAAAAAAATATCAAGTAAGTTTTGATTTCTTCGTTTTAACTTGAGGCTTCTCAAGGACTTCATCATCTTCTGAAGAGCTTTCAGCTAGTTCATCAGGGACATCATGAGGAACATTATGTTTAGTGATGAATTCCTTCAAAATGCTCATGCTCTGCTCTTTTATGGAAACCAATTGCTCAGAAACAGTATTGGCATTGCATGAATTGACAGCATACAGTTCTGACCCAAGTTTAAACGTTGCTTTAACACGAGGCCCTTGATTAATGGTGTCAGCATCTTGTCCCGCCATTGTCTCCTTCGCAAACACTGCATTTTAACCGGTTGATTCAACATGAGATTTTCACCAATGGTACTATACATATAATTGGAACAACCCTAAACTTCCCTTTGAGTTTCTGTACATCAACTTGAATCGAATAAAAGCCTATAATATAATTCATTGTAGAAGCAATGCTTAAATGGAGAATGTAGGGAATTTCGACCGGTGATGTTCTGATATTTGCCCATTGGAGGCTAAACACACTGGCACAATATTTAACGTGGTTCGACAAACCGCCTACATCCATGAGAAAAGCTATTTGATTATATAGGGAGAGAACAAGGTTTACAACAATAGAGGAGGATGAATTATTCCTTCTTTAGTAACTCTCAACCTCACTCTATTTCTCTCTTCTTGGTGCTGCAATGGCAGCCCACTCTCTCCTATATTTCTCACATTTTTGGCTCTACTTTCACTCTCATTTTGCTCTCTAATGTATGCTTCTATTTATAGGCATCCATGGTAGCTTCTCATGCTTTTTTGTCAACAATGGTGGTTGCCAAACTTGCCAAACTTCTTCAACAAAGGTGGCTGCCAACTTCTTCTCTTCTTCAATAATGGTGGATGGTCAAAGTCAATGTTAGGTTGCTGCATATTAAATGGCAACACACCTAACAAAGAAATCGTAGCAGTAACGCATAATATGATTTAAGCCTTTAAAAAATGGGTCACAAAGCATTTCAAATTTTCAAATCATCAACATATCATGCATTAAGAAAAAAGAACGATAATAGTTTTTTAACGTTGACTGTATAACATGAAAATAAACAACAGAAATTCAATGGGTTTTGCAACACAGCTTAATCCATGTAAGGTAATAAATACCAATAATTTAAAAAAAAAATCAGAAAAAAGGGAAAATAATTAGATAAAGTAGCAGCAAAAAAATACTAGAAGAAAGCTGATGAGTAGGAGGAGTTTAAACTCAACTCAGCAGAAAAATCAAAGTGAGAGCCACCCTCCTGGGTGGTTGTAAACACAAAACAAAAGGCTTAAAACCCAAACATAATAATAAGAAGTGGCAGGAGGAGGAGGAACGGACCCTGACCTTCCTAGTTAACACAAGCAATGAAGACAGGACAGGAGACGGCAGCTGAGATTACACAAAGGTTTTTTCCCTTTCCTCCTCTCCTCTTCATCTTACTTGGCGCACCATAATTACAGTTCTGCCCCCAGCATATTTAAAAAGAATTTTGAAATCCCCCCGTTAATTAATTAATTGCCCGACTTGACCATTGATTTTATTACTCTTTCTTTCCTTCCCTGTTTTACTTACAGGTTGGTTGTTACTCTGTAGTGCTTTTGGGTTGTCTTCTCCTTCTCCCTCCCTATGTGGGTTTCCAAAAGCAACTTATTTATTTATGTCGGATATCTCTCAACTTCTCCTCCCTCGGCTGCCTTACACCGTTTGTTTATTTAGTTAGGCTTACCATTCGATGATGATCATACTTGCTAAGGATAGACAGTTTTGAGACTATGATGTCAATGCTGGAAGAGATGGGTGAAAAAAGGCTGTTGGTATTTTTGAGTTAATGAAGAATCACAAATATAGAGTGGTGTTGAGACCATTAATGCTCTGCATGACATACAGGTGATGATGAAAAATGCCCAAGATTTTTTTGAGTTAAGCGCTGAGCTATCACACAAAATGAAGCGCCTCTCCGAATGGTTTACAGGGAAATTATCAAAGATGGAGGAAGTCCAACAATTTTCCCTTTGTTTTTATATTTTTTGAAGCTTCCCTTCCTCATCTGTCCAATTTTTGTAAAATGAATCCTACGAACTTTAGGATGCTAGAATGCCCTATGAAAATAGCTGTTGCGATCATTTATATATATATATATATATATATATATATATATATATATATATATATATTTTTACAGAATGGGAGGGAAAATGGACACGGTGAGAGTTTCCCATATGTACAGGTCATTATATAGCTTCAATGGCATTGCATTTCATAGAGAAAAAAAAAATTGAAAAATGATATGCAGTCAGATTCTTGGATGACCTCTTAACGAGTTAACTGGGTCGATTCTGAACGAGTGGCTGGGTTCAATACTGAATTTGTGTGAGAACAAACCTGAATGGACTTTATCTGGCGGTGCATCAAAGCCATTGAATGTACACTAGTCATATAAGGTAGGATATTAAGATAAGATGTGAAGTGGATATTAAGAGAATTTATTTATAACTGCGCTAAATGGACATAATCATCTAAAAAGATAGCATTTATTATTGTAGTTGATGAGTTTTTGTTTCATTTGACTAGAATCAACTTTCATGCTCGTATTTTTTCGAGTCTTGGGAAAATTACAAAGATAGCATTTAACACGTGTTCAGAGTTTAAGACATAAATGATAATTTCTTAAACTATAATAGGTAATTCTAATATATTAAGAGTAATTTTTTCCGAAAAAATATGGTTTTTAATGAAATTATAAATATTTAAATGAAAAAAAAATTAGCCAAACCAAACTAAAAATTCATGAACTGAAAATGTTATTAAGCCAGCTAATTTATCTTCCTTTTCCTTCGTTTCCTTGGCAGAACCTCTCTTTTGCTCACAAATATAGAGTGGGTGTTGGAGGATTTGGAACGAGATGCTTGATGAAGGGTTTGAGCCTGATATTGTCACCCATAATATTATGCTTGAAGGGTTGTTAAGGAGTAAAAAGAGGTCTGATGCAATCAAGTTCTTTGAGGTCATGAAAGCCACGGCAGCAATGGCAGGATTTTAGAGTTAGTGTTATTGAAGACCACCAGCAGCCGCAGCAGCAACAATGGCAGGCGGTAAGATAAGAAAAGAGAAGGCATCATCACGCGGGGTATCTTCTTCAAATAACTACCAAGGAGGCATACCCTTCCACAAATCCAAAGGACAACACATCCTCAAGAACCCATAGTTGGGAAGAACACCGACGTTGGTGACTCCATAGTCCAAAAATCAGGCATCAAGAGCACCGACGTTGTTCTTGAGATTGGTCCTGGTACTGGAAATCTCACCAAGAAACTTCTCGAAGCTGGCGAAATGGTTGTTGCTATTGAGCTCGACCCTCGCATGGTTCTCGAGCTTCAACGCCGCTTTCAAGGCACCCGTTTCTCTAATCGCTTAAAGGTACCATTATCATTGTTAATTTGGCAAGTTGTTTATCTCTTACGAAAAACTAATCACTCGGCATTCACAGGTGATCCAGGGTGATGTGCTAAAGACAGACCTTCCTTAATTTCGATATATGTGTGGCAAATATCCCTTATCAGATATCTTCACCCCTCACATTCAAATTATTGAATCATCAACCTTCCTTCAGGTGTGCCATCATTATGTTTCAGAGAGAATTTGCTATGAGACTTGTCGCTCAGCCAGGTGATACCTTTTACTGTCGTCTTTCTGTTAATACCCAACTCTATGCTAGAGTCTCCATCTTCTCAAAGTTGGGAAGAACAATTTCAGGCCTCCACCCAAGGTGGATTCCTCTGTTGTTCGAATTGAGCCTAGGAAACCACGTCCACAGGTGAATCCTAAGGAATGGGATGGATTCATAAGGATTTGTTTCATTCGAAAGAACAAGACACTTGGTTCTATTTTTAGGATGAAAAATGTCCTCTCCATGCTTGAAAAGAACTACAAGACCCTTCAGGCGCTGCAGCAATTGCAAAATGGTTCCTCGGGGAGTACTAATGCTGAGATGGACATTTCGGGACTGGGAGATTCCAAGGAGGATCAGAGCATGGACATGGATGATGGAACGGATGACGAAATGGAGGTGGAGGATGGTGATGCAGACGGTGAGGCCTCTGAATTCAAGCAAAAGGTTTTGGCTGTGTTGAAAGAGAGAGATTATTCTGAAAAGAGGTCATCCAAACTCTCGCAAGAGGAGTTCTTACACTTGCTCTCTCAGTTCAAAATGGCTGGCATACACTTCTCCTGATTGGAGTTTCAGATGTTTCTCGTTTTCGTTTGAAGTTTAACCCAATTTTGTTTGCTTGGCTACAAAAAATCTTATTTAGGGTGTTCTTTCAAATGGTTGAGTTTGAGCATTGATTTCAGGATGTAAATAGTCCTCTGTATTAGGAGGTTAATTTTTGTCTCGCTTGCTATGTTCCCCTTATCTTCCCCTATATCCTCTGGTTGAAACACTCCTAATCAACAATTTCAGAAAATTCATTCTTTTCCGAAGCTTAACCAGCACAAAATTTGCTGCACAGCTTTCAACTTACGAATTATAGTATCTTACTATGTCAATACTCAATGTAGTCTATACTGTTTATTGTTGATGCCAAGTTTTTTATTTGGGAGACCAACTGAAAGAGCTAGGATTAGACACTGTAGTGATCAAAAGCAAAGCTTCAAAGGGTAGCAATCCTGCACTTCAAGAAGCAAAGCAAAGTGTCCCCTGTTCAGAGTGTTAGTGAGTGTCGAGATTATGTTTGCTTTGATAATTTGATATCCAGGCCCGTTACAATGGGGGTGATTACTCGTTTTGGAGGGTTCAGGTTCAGGACCTCACCTCGAACATGATGATGATGCCTTCCATTTCCAGGGAGATACGAACCTGACATGACAAATCCAAGAATCGTGGGAAAAAATGACGACTTGAGTATCATATGAAGTCAATTCATGTAAACTCTTTCGGTGAACGAATTTTATACAGTGTAGCGAAGCACGCTGAATTTGGCTTTTTTTCTCCCATACCTGAATGTGTCTTGAAAAGAGCAACTCCATTAATGTATACTCTGAAATCTCAATGAAAACACAGTATCGAACTTTATTGCGTCAAATAATTGCGTCATCTTTGAAATCTCTTATTTTAATAATGGTTTTTGGAATCTCAAACCTACAAGGAAAAGGTAGATCAAAATAACGGCAGTACAAGGGACTCAGACAGACCAACTAATCATCGGACAACAGTAGAAACTTGAAAAAAGTGATGTTCACGGAAAACGTCCATAACAGGAATCACAAAGGCAGCGAAAGACCACCAGCAACGGAAATAAAAACGACGTCGAAAACAAAATCCCTCTTCAAACATCCGCATTCGACCACTGGAATCACACTTGCATCTGTGGTGCTTACATTCTGAGAAACTCACCATACCTGGTGCGCGTGACTTTCATCAAATGATTCATATAGGGCTTCTCTCGTGGAAATGTTAGAAGAAGCTTTTAGAGAAAGGCAAACGCTTTTAATTATTCTTTTTATACAAATCAGAGTCAATACTGTTAAGAGAAATCCCAGAAGTCTTGAGTGATGATAAGGGCGGGCAATCAGAATAACACCATTAGCTTAGTAACTCAACAATGAAGAGTCAAAATATCTACACTAGAATTATAACTCCAAATCAAAGCATGGAGGCAAGGCTGGTGGAGGCCTGAAATAAAATCGTCAAAACACTGGCATCTGATCACACCAGACATTAGAGTCAACAATCTCAGACGAAAGCACTCAATCAAACAAAGCATTGGCCCTTAATCATACCAGAAAGCAGTGCGGATCAAGTGAAATGTTGTCAAGCCCAAACAAAACAGAGTAGACCAGCTGATGATCTCCGAGTTTAGACCTCCGGAGGAACAGCAACTAAATATGTCGCAAGTAAATATATCAAACTCACCACTGAATATCTCAAAGCTGCATAAAGGACTCAATCCAAAATATCTCATCCAGGCAAGCCATTGAGTATACTTTGCAGAAGTAATCAAGCGTAGTTCAGAAAATGAGGTCCTCTGTTTAACAGTAAAACTGATAATAATTAGACCACACAAAACAATAACCAGCAGTTGCTACATGAGCATACGAGTCCAAATTTACCCCGCTGATTCCTTTGTAAGAACCACAGCAATAATTTATCAGATCCAATACTTGATCGTTATCAAGCAAACCAAGTAACGTCACAAATCAATCCTAGAGATCAATCGAAATTATTATCAAAACAAGAGGGTAACGGAATTTGCATTCAACACCAAACGCCCACTCGAATTTCGAGGCACTTCTGGAGCAAATTAGAACTGCTTAAAACAAGTTTTGTGGAAAAGTAATAGCCCCGGCCTGTCGGTATATGTATTTGTTATGCTGTTCAGCCTGAAATTAAATTCCACAAAGTTATCAGATCAACAAACTAATCGCAGTTAAAAGATCAGACAAAAAAATAGCAGCTGGAGGTAAATTTTACCTCTGGTGAATCAAATGTCATAACGAGTGTGATTGAACCTTGGACTCCAATGCTAGCTGACCGGCCCTAAAAATTTGTACTTTAAGTTATAACATCATAGCAGTATGACCTTCCACAACCAGTCATCTGAAATTTTGGATTCATTAGTGATTATAGCTGTGGCCTCAATCTTGAAAACTAACTTCTGCAGCAAAAATGGTACATGGTTCAGATATTCAGGAGGATTTCACTAAACATTCACCCATACCCACGTCAGCCATGAATTCAGCCCATGCAGCCTCCACTTTCTTTCAAAAGTGACCCAGGAAATTCACTCTAAATGATTTGTTTTACCTTTAATTAAATCAATGCAAACCTCAGCAACACTGGAAAATGGCAGAGAAACACAATAGTTTTGTTCGCGACATGAAAGAAGAGATCTAATGCTTAATAGAAGAAAAATCATAGAGAAGGAAAGTATAGTAACAATAAAAACTGGACCAATTTATATTGCATTAAAGACAAGTAACATATCTCTTGAAAAATAACTAAAATAAGAATTAAAACAGAAATGTGGGACGTAATGAATACAAAATTATACAACACAAACCAGCACCACTGGTCATGGGCATTCACTAAGCAAATATTCATCAGTAAAGAACAGGAAGAAATGATATTCGCCAACCATCATCCATCCATCTCATAAAAAGAGTACCGTTGGTCACGGGCAAGTTGAGTACACTTTCTATTACCAGGTTCTCTTCTCTTAACTCTCTTCTTCATCATCTCAGCCCACCTGGCAAACATATTAGAGACTTCAAACTTGCCAGAGAACTCCATTTTTTGAGCTAACTCCTCAAGTAAAACAGGCTTCCCAGCTCGGGAGAAATCAGCGGCAAATTTGTTGTAGTCTAGTTGAGGAGCTTTCATTCCCTTTTCTATCATCTCCTCCAAATATTTGCATGCCTCTTCAGATCTACCCTGACTTATAAGCCCTCCAATGAAAACAGTGTAGGAGTTATCATCAGGGCAAAAGCCCTTCTTACTCATCTCATCCCAAACTGCATGACCCATTTATTAGCAGTACAACAGCAGCAGCAAGCAAAACAGCTTCATCTCTATGCAGCTTCATAAATCAAAACTCTGCAACAGCAACAGCAGCATCACCAAAGCAGCAGCAGCATCACAGCATCCTCTAACCAAATCTTGATCAACTCCTGTCACGCCAACATCCAAGATTGTAGGGAAAATACTCCAACGGCTACTACACTCCAGAATGGCAACCCACCATACATGGAAATTACAGTTGAAAGCAAATCAGAGACACATCAACCTCCATAATCAAGAAATCCTACTCCAACAGCTACTACACTCCAGAATGGAAACCCACCATATATGGAAACTAGCTGGATGCAAATCAGCCTCCATAATTACGAAATCCTGTAACTATAGAAACAAATACAACTATGGAAAGTTAATAGTTACTCCTTTTCTTATATATATAAATACATCCTGCACAAGTTGTGTTGTGTGTGCTTACATCTCATTTTATATATCAATAAGAGAGAATTAATTCACCATCTTCTGCTGCTCTATTCTCTTCTCTTCGTCTGTCATATTTTCTTCTCCATTTCATAGTTTCTTATTTGAAAGTAAGATTTCATGATCATATTGTAAGAGTGGATTAAAGGTTCAATTCCATTTTGAACCATCTTCTTGGCATCATCTGGCATTCTCTGGCTGGTCATCAACTTGATAAGGGCATTATAGGTTTTCCCATCAGGTGGGCAGCCCTTTTCTTTCATCTCCTTCAACAATTCATAAACCACGTCCATCCTCTTATGATTCCCATACCCTGTCATCAAACATGTGTAAACTGCAGCATTGACATCATAGTCTCAAACTGTCTAGCCGCTCTATATTTGTGGAAATATTATTGATTTGATTCTCTATGGTTTTCATGGATGCAGAGCGTTCATTTCAGCCTTGTTTGATTACATCTACAAAATCCAATGAAGCTCAGCTCATTGATAGCGTCAAGGCCTGTTCTCATCTTCATCATCCTGGTACTACACTTGTTCATTTTAATAAAACTACGTATTTGCATGCAAAATTCTTTTATTAGTTGTTTGATTTTCAACGTAGATTATTATTATATGCCTAAAATATACTGATGAAAATATTTAATTTCTTCGATGATAATCACCTATTCTAAAGTGGGTTTTGAACTAATATTTTTTTAGTAATTAGTATGTTCCTTTTCATTTATTCGGAATTGCAATCAAGGTTTGTACAAACTTAAATGCAGGCAATTGGAGTTTTGCTACTCCCTTGTGTAGCGGTACCATGGTGGTATAATATGATCAAACAAATGAAGAAGCACATGGATTTCAACGCCCATGTTGTTCAATCTGGATTGTTGTCTGAAATTGAGAACGTAGCTAAATATTTGCACCCCATAAACTCATCTGCAATAAATTTAGCAAGAGTTATGAGTTCCTCCATCAATAGAAGCAAAGTACTCTCATCATATGATGTTGAGAATAAGGTTTGTGTCCATACTCAATTAATATACTTTAGAAGTTACTAGTATTTGTAATAATAATATGTTACAAAGAGGGGTAATTTACCATTAATAGTGCTAAGTTCAGTTTTTGTTCTTCTCCTTTTGTCTGCAGGTAGCTCCCTCGTTGTTTCAAGCATTTTCAATAATTCCTTTCATATCGCAGATTTCATATATTGGATTGGGAGGTCTTTTCTTCTCATACTATTATGAAGGCAACCAAACATTTGCTATGTACTCTAACTTTACAGCTTCAAATGCGAGGAACTTTTCTTGGTATAGACAACCTGTAGATTCAGACACAGGAAGAGTATATGGAGATGCAGTTAAATCCCTTCCTTTTATTACAACTAATGCAAGTTGGATTGAGCAAGCATTAAATAGTAGCCAAGGGTATGCATCATTTGAGAGTGGATGGAACAATGCTCAAGATCCTCTATTCCTTAACACAGTTAGTTTACATGGACAAGGAGTCCTTTCTTTAGGGTTTTCAGCTAAAGCATTAACTAGTTTCTTCAACAACATAGAACTTTACGGTGGGAGCTTGTACTTGGCTACCATATCCGGCAAAGTTCTTGTAGGAGGACTGCTTAACACTCAAACTATGATAAAGAAAAATTCAGTTTCTCTATACATGACAAAACTGAATGGTGATCAAATTGATCACGTTGGAAATGTTTCATGCATGCCGAACAATGGCAACCTAGAAGATTTAGTGTTGTACCTTGGGGAAGCAAAGTACAGAGTTTTCTGCTCCCAAGTTGAAATTGTGGGAGTGCAATTGGTATGTATTATTCTTGAAAGTATGCATCTTTGCAATGAGTGTCTGAATAAGTTTTTAGTCACGAGTTACTTTATGGCCACTTTGTTATGGTATACTGCTGTGTTTTCATTTAGAGATCATAAAATTCAAGCTTTTCATCAGTGGTTGTCGCTTAAAAATCATTCATGCAAGATTGGCTCATAGATTAATTTGAATTTTATTGATAACTGCTTTCTAAATTCATACAATTTTTGGGAATCTGGATTGCAGGTATATGCATTGGCTTTCCCGTACAATGGACTAGCAAGAAGTGTTAACAAGAGCATCAAAATATCCCTCATTTTATTCATAATAATGATTGCTGCGATTTTCGTTTCGATTGTTACTTTCATACTGCTAGTGGTTAGGTCTGCAAGAAGGGAAATGCACTTGTGTTCGGCACTAATAAAGCAAATGGAAGCAACGCAACAAGCAGAACGAAAGAGTATGAATAAGAGTCTTGCATTTGCTAGTGCTAGCCATGACATTCGAGCGGCTTTAGCAGGCATTACTGGTTTGATAGAGATATGTTATGCAGAAGTGCATGCAGGTTCCGAGTTAGACACAAATTTACGACAAATGGATGGTTGCACAAAGGACCTAGTAGGTAAGCTTATATATGGACTAATCTTTTTAGCACATTAGAATTATTGTTTTTTAAATAGAATCTTCTCTTTAATAATTTAAATTTCTTACCTGTACAGGTTTGTTGAATTCTATTCTTGATACCAGCAAAATTGAAGCCGGCAAAATGCAACTTGAAGAAGAAGAATTTGATTTAGCCAAGCTTCTTGAAGATGCAGTTGATTTGTATCATCCTGTGGGCATGAAAAAAGGTGTAGATGTGGTGCTGGACCCCTATGATGGTTCCATTCTCAAACATTCTCGAGTGAAAGGCGACAGGGGAAAACTAAAGCAGGTCCTGTGCAATTTACTTAGCAATGCTGTTAAGTTTACATTTGAGGGGCACGTATCAGTTCGAGCCTGGACTCAAAAACCCAGTTTAGAGAACAAGATAATCACTTCGAATCAAAATGGTTTGTGGAGATGTTTTTCATGCCTTTTTTCCAAGAACAAAAAAGAATTTAATGCAATGAAGCCAAAACAAAGCTCTATGGAATTTGTATTTGAGGTGAATGATACAGGTAAAGGAATTTCAAGAGAAAATCAAAAATCAGTGTTTGAGAATTTTGTTCAAGTCAAAGAAACAGCTCTTGGACAAGGAGGAACTGGCTTAGGACTTGGCATCGTTCAATCTTTGGTACGTACTCAACTTTTGCACAAATTAACTAGTAGTTTTTTTATAGCACATTAAGCACCAAAGCCTATTTAAGTCCTCAAAACATGTTCCATTCTTGTTTATGTTTTTGATTATATTTCTTCGATCAACCTTTGTTAAATAATTTTCACCAGGTGCGTCTAATGGGAGGAGAAATAGGAATCGTGAATAAAGAAAATGGCGAGAAGGGAACTTGCTTCAAGTTCAATGTTTTCCTTGACATATGGGAGATACCTTCAACAAATATCCAAAATGCTAAAGTTGATATTGAAGGTGATTCCATGCCTGATGGTGAACTTAACTATTCGAAGCTGACTATTCAAACTCCTTCTCCAGGCCTAGTGATTCGCACCCCTAGTCCCAGGTTGTCTATACTTAGTTCCAGTCCCAAGATTGAAGGATCCCATGTTGTTCTGTTGATTCAAAATGAAGAGCGGCAAAGAAGTTCACAGAAATACATAAAAGGTTTGGGGATAAAAGTATCATCTGTGAAGCAATGGGAGCATCTTCACTCTACCCTAAAAAGGATAAAAGCCAGGCAGAATGTTTCACCACATAGTTCTTCAGGAAAATCTGATTTGGGCTTAAGAAGTGACCATTTTAACTCTAGATCAATGAAGGATGTGCCTTTAAGTTCCATGGACGGGATACATCAAAAACCATCCACAAGTAGAAGCAGTAATCTTAGAGGCGCACCAGGCTTTGTATTGCTTGTGATTGATGCTGGTGCTGGACCATTTCAGGAACTTTGTAGAGTTGTTGCTGAATTTAAGAAAGGCCTTCATAACAGTTGCTGCAAAGTTGTTTGGCTGGATAAACCAACTTCACGAAGTATTAATTTGAGAGGCTTTGAACAGGACTTGATTGATCCACGGGATGACATTTTGTTGAAACCATTTCATGGTTCTCGCTTGTTTCAAGTGATTCGACTTCTACCTGAATTCGAGGGTCATGGACTTATTTCCAGATCAAAGAGAGAGAGTGCAATCCAAGCAGAAAGCACTTCAAAAAATGAAAAAAATAGGAAAAATCCCTTGTTAGATGATCCAGATCATTCTCATGTTAGATCCAAATCAAGACAGTCTCCAACTGAAAGGCTACCAGTTAGATCATCAGAGATCCAAGAAGCACGTGGTAATCTAAGCAAAGACAAATCCTTAAGCGGTTTGAAATTCTTGATCGCTGATGATAATGAAATATCCCGCAGAGTAACCAAGCACATTCTTAAAGGGCATGGTGCAACTGTTGAGGTTTGTGAAAATGGGGAGGAAGCTTTCCAACTAGTTCGCATAGGTCTACACAACCAAAGGGAACATAACCACTCTATTGTGCTTCCTTATGACTACATATTAATGGATCGCGAGGTAAAGAAATGAATCTCACTACTTTCATGTTGTTATCAATTGTTTTCTTTGCTAAAAATTCCTACTTATCTTTTATTTTCTTAAAACAAACAACAATAGCACCTAACAATAAACTTAAAATAGGCTAGTAATTAATTGGTTGACTAGAAGTTTCTGCAAATCTCACGAAATAAAGCAATACGCATTGTTGCTGTCAAACAACAATATAATGTTTTCCCCCAAACATTATATTGTCAGTTTGCTTTTTTTTTTTTAGGATAAAATGGGGAGAAGGTTATGGATGTGAGTTTAGACAGCTAAATGATTTATTAGTTCTTGCAACTAGTATACAGGATGGAAGATCATGGGGAAATATGTTGCCACTTAAACTTGGTTCATGTAAATAATTTTTATTTTATGATAAAGTTTACGCTAACCATGTTGTAATATCTTGTATTCAACAGATGCCAAAAATGGACGGGTGTGAAGCAACAAGACAGATTAGAAAAGAGGAGAAGTTTTATGGCGTTCACATCCCTATCTTAGCATTCTCAGCAGATAACTCAGAAGGTAAAGGTAAGAAGATGGAGGAGGCTGGAACAGATGGCCGAGTGAATAAAAAAATCAATATGGAACAGCTGGAGGAGACCATCAGAAACATTCAACGAAAAAGAATGCATCTTTAATCCCTTTAATGTATCTTCATTGTAATTTTGTATTGCTTCTAAACATTAGATTAATACATGCATGGAAAATGAGTCCTTGTACTAATTTATCCTAGAAGTAATGCTAACCTTACCGTATATCCTTTTCAAAAGTAGTTCTAAAAATTTCATGCATTGAATGAGTGGACTTTATAAATCCAATGGTTGAGATTTTTCAGTAAAAATATTTTAAGTAAAATAACAGTACTCTCTGTAAAAGCAATGTAGTTTATGATAGTTTAGCATGAGAGTTGAAAGGGTAAATGATTTTGCATTATAACTTTATTCTTTTTTAATCGTGAATGACTCTGCTCATCATTCGCTGTTTGGTTTATTTAATACTAAATGGTTCTCCTGGAATCTTGTTTTTTGCCAACTTTTATTTCAGTTCTTGATTCCGGCACTTTACCTGATTTCCTAACAACCTGGATATTTAATATTGGACTAGTTGAAAAATAAGTTTCATATATTTTTTTATTTGATTTCTATGTTGCTATTTCAATTTTACAGGAAAAGCTGCATAAACTTGGGCACTTTACTCACAATCACAAACATCCTCCTATACATCATCGATTCAGCCACATTTATAAACTGGGACAGTCATAGGGACCATGACCCTTTCTCTTAAATGAAATGCTTCAAAATTACTAAGAAAACTCACCAGCATCAATGCGGTTTCTGAAAGCTCTGTCAAAAATGTACTCTCGCCTGCCATATATGATCTTTTGCACCCATTCTGACAAAGATGCAGTCAACAGGAGACAACTCAAAGCTTTTCAGCAGGGACATGGGCTCCAATCTGTGGAAAAAAAATCAAAGATGGAGAATGTGGATGGTTACCAGGCAAAACATATATTTTGAAGGATAGATAATTTACCTGGGTCAGAATCACAGCCAAACAAACTTGTCGAAGAAGAGTAGATTTTCCACCCATGTTAGGACCAGTGAGAAGAATAAAGCTGGCACACCAAGCACCCCCAATACTAATGTCATTTGGGACAAATGCACCCTTTCCCAAAGAATCGCTCCTAACATGCTTGGGCCACTAATTCACAGCCACGTAGAGCGGATATAAGCTCCTGAAGCTGCTTTTTTGCTGCATCCTCATATAAAACTACTTTATTTGCATTTCTTCCATTGGCTTCGCTGTTTTTCAATAAAAATAATGCACAAGAAACGTATTTACATGAAGCTCAGTACTTGCATGATGCTAGAAAAATACATTTGATGCAAGCTTAATTCCTTCTTATCCTTACCTGGTAGAAAATATGCGTACAAGCAGCCACTCAATGTCTGGAAGCCCGGACAACACCTTTTGAAATTCAACCATCATGGGTTGATTTACCCCCTGAAAGTTAGATATGATATCAGAATGCAAACTCAAACAGCAATTAGTTGGTTAGAGAACGAAAAATAAAAAAGAAATGCAACTATCAGGCAGAAAATTGAAGAGATCAAAATATTCAACTCAAAAATAAAACTTGAAAAATTACGAGAGCACTTAATCATATGGAGAAAAGCACTCTATACTCCTTGGACTTTGAAAACCAAAAGATATTTATGGTCCCATCAAAGATAAACTTTGAAGGGACCATTTCAAAACAGTCCTGCCCTTATGCAATTTTGCTAGAAGTGGCTGCTTTCAAGCCTTGAACCTGCAACATCATAGCTGCAAGCCTGAGATTTCAAGTTTTGCAAACAACAATGAAGACCTTAAGAAATCCATTTTTTTGAAAAATGTGGAAAAAGAAAATGGAAAGAGAAAAGGGAATGAACCATGCCAATGATAGTAGCCACAAATTTATTTTGGAATCAAAACAGTATTACTGTTTTAGGTTTTTCATTAATACACAGCCCGTTAATTTTCAAATGGAAAAACTGGCATATGATAGCTAATTGACACTTTCCTCAAAATAAATCATCAATCCATATACTCTAACTTTTAGTTCAAGCATTAGAGGCTTTGGAATTGTTCACCAAGGTCTAAAATTCCAATTATATATATATAAAGTTCACCCAGCAAAACATCTCATGCTAGAAAATGAATACTTACAGGAAACTTACCCGCAGACCTGCTACAGCATCCTGGCGATCTTTAATTGATTCCAAATGGTATAATGGTCTTGCTAGCCATGTTTTCAGCAACCTCTTTCCAAATGCCGTCACACAATGATTCAATTGCACATACAGCGCCCTTCATAGATAACAAAATACCTTAAACAATTTTCAGGAGAAATTTTTTTTGGCATATTTAAGAGCATGTGACACCCTTACCCTGAAGTGTCTCCATTTCTGCTATTCTAAAAAATCTTAAGGTTCTCCAGGGCAGCAGCATGAGAATCATGTATGGTTTCTTAGCAACCTCATAGAAATCGGAGCAAGGAAGGGAATCAAATTTTGCAAATCTAAGCAATGTCCCCCTTAGTGTTTCTTTTGTAATCACCGCACATATTTCACGTTTTACAACCTAAACAAATGGGAAATAATTGTCGAAGCTTGGGATGAAAGAAACTAACAAGAGAATGCCTAGAACATCGTAAAAAAAATTATTAAGACAAGTAATCCAACATGTGATTAGTGTTAACATCTAGAATAAGTTTCAAGTGATTTCTGAATCTGATTTAAACATGGTCCTAAAATGACTGCGGGTTGATCATCAACAAATAACAGAGCAGTCCACTCAATCAAATGTTGAATAACAATGGAAGATGAAATTCCCAGGTAAAAATTGAAATCATTTCAGAGACGTGAAATAAATTCAGACCTTGTCTTTAGAACCTTTCTCTTTGCGACGAAGCTCTAACTGTTCAGGTGTTTCTGTCTGCTCTACAACAAGAACTCGATAACCCAGCTCTTCCAGGCAGCTTGTTAAATTTCATTGGAGAAACAAATGAGGCTAAATAGAAAAAGGAGAAAATAAGTACAGGCCAAACTTTCTAGCCAATTTCTCCACATTCAAAGAGAAGTTCTTCTCTGGAAAGCCACAGTGAGGTTGTTCTCCCTAAGCATCCAAGAAGGAATCATATAACAAACTTGAGTCAAAATCCAAAGAAACAAATAAATTCCAAAATATGTAACCAAGAATAGAAGACAAATGCCTCAGGCCAATTTTGATGCCTTCTGATTAAATGATTGCATTGAGAAAGAGTCAACAAAGACAGCAGAGTCCAAAAGATAGTATTCATGATCGTTAGCACTTAATGAATCCTACCTTCATATATTGCAAATCTAGTTCTTTAGCTCCTACATGGGCATCCATTTCAAAGAGCTCATAAAATTTGCCCATCTGCACCAGCAGAAATGATATAATTATTATTAGGCAGAACCCAGTGAAGAGAGATTTGATGAATGTATGAAATCCATCTGACTTATGCACATACCTTGAAAAACAAAACCTTATCCATGTGCTTTGACTTAAACTCCCACCATTGTCTCTGCACATAACAAACAACGAAATTCAAGAAGACAACTCCTTAAATAGTTTCAAACCAATCAGTGTATGAAAGCCCCTACCTGGCCACCTGTTAAACTCTTTGCAAACTCAGCGGGCAAGTATAGAGTCCTGGGATCATAATCTACATCTCCAGGACGCCTTCTCTTTGCATCCCTGCGTTCTCTGTTTCAGAATCAAGGCAAGTACCAATCAAGGGTGATGCTTCATTCAAAACAACAAACAGCTGGAGCTTCATCAACTATTTACTGTGTTCTTTATTAATTTACTTAGTTATTTTGCTGGGTTGACCTCACTACATCAAGATGTACATCAGTGGGCCTAAAACATGAGATTCACATGCGCGAGAAGGGTTAAAAATGAAAATAACGCAGGCAGACAATGCACTGAAAGAAGTGAATGGTTTCTCCATTATCTTCAAAATGATGTACGATCATAGATAGGAATGAAGACTAGAGCATATGGACCACGTTGTTGCAATAAGAACTTACCGTCCAAGAAACGGAAACTTTTCAGCTTCACGCGCGCTAAATCTTTCTGATGCATCAGTCATTATCAAAGCCATTAAAAACTCCATCTGCAGTAAAACATGCACAAATTCAACAACAGTGATACGTGACCTAAGTGTTATTTTTTCCCTTTTTATGGGAATGTAAAACCTTGTTCTAGCTCCTTTTATTCAAAATTTTTATAGAAGCATACATTTACTGTAGCAAAATAATTATCCTGGGGCAGTAACCGTGATCATAGCATAAATGAAGATGCTATTGCAGAGACAAACATATCCAGATAGAAACTACAAATAAAAGGAAGCGCTTCGAATCATAAAGAAACTCTCATGTAATGTCTAACAAGTCAGTATTTCCAGCCTGTCCAACAATACCCATTTTGTTATTGACTTCAGTACGTGTTTTTAGGCTTTTCTAAACAAAATGTGATGAGTCCATGTCATAAATTTCTTCCAACAACCCTCCTTATCCCAAACAAATAGAGAAGGAAAAACATTACTTACTCTCCTTGTTGAACTGAAACCGTGACTCCTCCCGTACTCGCATCCCCACCACTCTTTCCCTTCTTTCCCGAATCCAACTTTCCACCTTCTCCACTTGCTTTCCTTTTCCTCGAATCCTTCCCACCTCTCTTTCCTTTCTTGCCATCATCCGCTTCTTCCTCATCCATCAAATCAACGTCCTCCTCCTCGCTAACATCCTTCTCCGCATTCTTTCCCCAATCTTCATCACTCGAGTCGTCACCACCACTACCACCACCAGCACGGCCATTATCGCCCTCGACATTCTCCATCTCATCATCTTCAAGCACAATCTTCCTAAAACCCAAAGAACCCCTGCGCAACCTCTTAAATTTCTTAACACATGGCTCTACCCACTCAATATTCTCATTGCTCAAATCCAACAATTCCTCTTCAGAATCATCATATTGTATCAAATGCTTCTTCGATTCATCATCGTAAGATTTGACACGACCCACGTACCAGCTCTTATCCAGGGGCCAGTAAACCCTAACCCTCCTCTCCACCACCTCTTTGCCATACACTCCAATTGTTGAAGGAGACGGTGAAGGAGTTTGTCCAATAACTAGCAGGGGTTTTTTAGGTTTAGATTGGAGTGGCTAAGGAGTAGTTGGGCTAGAACTAGGGCTTTGGGTTCGAGAGCTAGGGCTAGGGTTAGGTTTAGTATAGGATTTAGGGACTTGTTTTTTAGAGAGCGTCGGAGAAGGAGATGGAGAAGGAGTCGTCGTCGTCTTGGAGAAGAAGGCAGTTATTTGGCGCTGTGGATTTACTATTAGTGATCTACCGTTGCTCTGTTTACGCGACGGTGCAATTTTTTCAATCTTTATTTTATTTTTTGCGGCTTCGAGAGAGGTAGAGACTGACCACAGAGAGCGAGCAAAATAAATGAGATGAAGTGGGAAGATGAAGAACGAAAGAGGTGGAGGGTGGAGTTTTTAAAATTTGGCGGGAATTTGGGTTATTGGTTAATAGATTAATTTCTAGCTGTTTAAATGCCTAATCACTTTGATTAAATCCACTTGAATGATATTTTCTTTTCATTATAGACAACATTATATGAGAGACAGATCCTAACGACAAAAGCAGGTTAAAGTTTATGAATATTTTTTTGAAAAAAATGTGAAAAGGGAAAAAAATAATTAGTTTGATGTTTAAGATTTTTACTGCATAATTTTACTTGTAAAAACTTTATGACATATTTTCTCAATTAAATTTCTTTATTTAAATGACACATGGTGGCATGCGGTTAATTTGACAGGACCTAACACCATTCGTGGTAGTTTTAGATTCATTTGTTTATGTTTTTTAAAAATATTTTTAAAAAATTCATTTTAATTTTTTATCAATTTTAAATTAATTTTCTAAATTATTTTGATATACCAATGTTAAAAAAAACTTTTTAAAAATAAAAATAAATATTATTTTAATATATTTCTAAATAAAAAAATATTTTAAAAAACCAACATTCAACTCTTTCAACACCTTTTCTAATAAATGACTGACATCAATATAAATAAAAGCAAAAAATCTAAAACAGTTGAGTATAGGTATCAAATTAAACTTTAGAACATGTTCGGCACTTTACTTGCCAAAATTTTTAATCTTTTTATGTTTTTTTACTGTTATGTTGTATTAATATATAAAATAATTTTTTTAAAAAATATTTTTTTAATATAATTTTAAATTAAAAACAATTTAAAAAAATAAAATTTGGCAGTCATCCTCTTGTTTCGTGGAATTCTGGAAAAGAAAAGGAGCTTTCTTGCAAAGCAGTTTTACAAAATGGGTCTTCTTAACAGGCTGACATGGCCTGGCCTATACGAAGCAAAGTAGCTAGTTGATCAGGCCCGGAGAAAGGGTCCATCCTTTCGCTAGACAGACAAACCTACAGCCTTGCTGTGAATTGTAATTTCTTTACTCGAAAGACAACCACCAGTCTAGCTACCTGCCACCACCATCACACTCCTACTGTCTTCATCAGCTAAATTTAGATCTTATTTTGTTAGTCATCGCTTGAATACAATCAGATCACACCTATTTTCAATGGGCAAGTCTAATGGTAGTGGTGCTTTGCCACGGAGCTACTCGCAGTGGATCAAAGACGGGGAAGATGAGGAGAAAGTGGGAAACGAGGGCGGGGAGAGCAAGTGTGTGGTAGCTCTCTGCCCATGTCTCGTATGCTTTATTCTTCTCCTGATTGTAGTCACGGTTATTCTCATAGTAAAGTTCCATTTCTTATGCCACACTCCTCTCCACTCTATTATCTTCAAAAAAAATTGTCCCTGAATGTTCTAACTCAACTCTCCCTGTAGCTGCTGACTGGTGAATATTTGTTACTATTATATTGCAATTCATCTGTCTCCTCGAGGACCTTGACAGTGTATCAGCTCGTTTGTGTTGTATATTTTTTTCTGTTATTTGTTCTTGAGATTTATCGTTCATGTATCGTGAACTACTATTGTATAATATATAAATTAGCCCCGTTTTTCTTTGTAGCGGATTTTTGTTTGATTTCCATATTGATGCAGCATAGGAACAATGTAGTTTAGTTATTTGTTTGTAATCTATTATGCATAGAATTTTGTTACTATTTAGATAGATTTTTAGGATTTTGTTAATTTATTATTAAAACTAGTATTTATTATGATTCTTATTATTAGTTTAGGACATTAAGGTTTCTTGGTGTCTATCTAAACACCATATCCTTTGTAAAATGCAGAAAACATTTATTATGAATTAAAATTTCAGAAGTGATTATGTTTCTTCTGTGTATTTGAACCCTCTCCTATAGGGTTTTCTTCCAACTCCTTCGCCCTCTTCTACATGGATTTACCCTCTTCTACAGGTTTCTCTAATTTTATGGGAATTCTAATTTTTTGTACCTTTGACTACCCTGTCCTATATCACATATGCTATGCTTTATTCTAACTGTTTTTTTTTTCCTCTGTTTTTGGGAGTTATGGGAGGTGTTTTAACTTAAATTCGTGGTCGACATTGGTGTGTATGGATGTTTAGCGTAGTCCCATCATTAACTGAACCATATGGTGTTTTAGTAGACATTTATTTGCGGGCAGTTAATTGTTTGCAGATGACTGGTTGTTGAAGCTATCAGCATTTCTTTCCAGAACTTCCTTGTCGAAATTTTGACAATCGTTCTTCATTCTTCTTCTTCTTCGGGATAAAAACGGCAATCTGTTTCCCTTTTGAAATGTTATTGTTCCTGTTGTTTTCTCTTTCATTGTCATTTGTTTCTATTGTTGGTAGATATGGGGTAACATGTGAAATTTATGAATTTGACCTTATTTTATGGTAATAGGAAACCACAGAACTAGATGAATCTGCAAAAGTTGTTTCCTGAATGTTCTGGTTTTAATGTACATGGCATTTTATAAAGCATATAGTTATTAAATCTAGTTTAATTTAATTAACCCCTATGTGACCAATTAAAAAGAAATTTTTGATCTTGAAAGTTATAATTTAACTGGTCAGGTTCTAGGTTTGCTTTCTAGAAATTACTAGTTCGAGTTTCATAAACCTCAAGGTCAGTGAAAATTTATATGGTCGTTAACTTCAAGGTTCGTGGAATTAGTTGAGGTGCGCGGAAATTAATGCTAATATTAATAATAATAAAAAAAGAAATCTTTGAGCTTTTTTTTTTATTTTTTAATTCGAAATTAAAGTTGAGGTATATGTTAAACACATACGTGATGAACCCTAGCTTTTAAATATTTCATCCAGAAGCTTTCACTCTTTTTTGCCGACTTGGGGTGTGTCTTTGCTTTTTGTATTGCATGGGAAATTATGTGGTTAAACTTAGGTGATCAGGCTAAAGCTTAGATGAGATCTAGAGTGAATAGTTTTTGTTTATATTTTTATCTAGAATAATATTATTTTATTAAAAATAATTAATAAACTTGTGATAACTCGTTAATTTGTGAGTTAACTTATTAAACTAAAAAAATATCAATTTAAAAAATATTCAATTTTAAAAGGATTCAAAAAGTAAACAAAGTTAACTTTAGTTATGAATTTGAAAAAACATCATAGAAATCAAATAAAATAATAATATGATATTTTTCAACTATCTTAATATTAAAGAATAAAAAAAATCAACTCGAAACAACCTAGGTTAATTTATTAAACTTATAACTTAGATAATTAAATTAGGATAAACACTTTTAAAAAATAAATAAATTATGAATCCTCACTTTAAATAGATCTATTGTTAAAAGTTGAACATAATAAAAATAAATAAATAAATTCATAAAACCGGTATATAATAAAACAAAATAGAAAAAATAATTAAATATAATTCTTAAAACAATCTAATATTAAATGATAATTATTTTTTTTTTAAATAAAATAAATAATTTATGCATTAAATTAAAAATAATTTATTATAATTAATAGTATTTTATGTGTACAGCTACGTCGATTCAGCCACAAACTTTAGATATCTTGTCGTATTAATAAAGACGAGTAAGCAGAGCAGTTGGGGTTAACTAAACATTGATTGTATGGAGTTTTTGAGTATCAGTCCACACATTGAAATATGGCAAATTTGCAAACTCGGTAAAAGACATGTATGCTTTCATTTCCATTCAATGCAGTATCTACTGGGTCCTCTTGTGAGTAATTGCTGCATCTCATACCTTTAATTGCCATATTTGTTTTTTATTCTCAATAGGTAAGAAAATCCGATTTTTGTGTTTTGATAATTAATTCTTGAGAAAATAATAGAAATTAACAAATATTAATTTTATGTAATAATTCATTTTTCGCAATACTTACACTACTATTTTTTTTTTTTTAAAAAAACAAATCTTGTATGTAATAGAGCACCAAGTACATTGAATCTTTCTTAAAAATAAGCAATTAAAGTTTAATCGGGATATACTGATTCGGACACCCACATTAATAAAATAAAATATTTTACTTTATGATCTAAAAAAATTCTTCACCCGATAGCTCATGACTTATTAATTATCCATTACAACATACATATCATCAAAAAATTATAATTTTAAAAAATAATTATTTCTCTTGATATAATACCAAAACAATTAGTTCAATCGATCACTCTAAACTTTTAGAATTAACAAACTTACCGTTAATCTAAAGATAGAATAATAAGATATATATAATAACAAGTTCATTCGATGACTCCAAACTTTTAAAATTAACAAACTTACCTTTAACTTAAAGATACGATAAATTAATGATTATATTTGATATTTTTTTTTGTTTTTTACTAAGAAAATTATCTTATCAAAAGTAAAGTTGCACGGAAAATAGAAGGTATATGTTTTTTGATTAAATATAATATTTTAGTATGGTCTTAAATAAACGAACTTATCGTTAATCTAAAGATAAAATAATAAGATATATATATAATAATAATAATAATAATAATGAGTTCATTCGATGACTCCAAACTTTTAGAATTAACAAACTTATTATTAATTAAAAAATATGATAAATTAATGATTATATTTGATAATATTTTGTTTTGTACTAAGAAAATTACTTTCTCAGAAGTAAAGTTGCACGGAAAATAGAAGGTATATGGTTTTTTTTAATATAATATTTTAGTATGGTCTTAAGTAAATTGAATTTAGGCCATCAATATACTTTTTAATTGATATGAATTTAGCTTTGTTACAGAATTATATTTTTCTACACACAAAAATACATTATCAACTTTGTCTATAAACCTGTACCCCCCCCCCCTCCCCCCAAATATTTTTTAAGCCTTCTCATATTAATTTCTTTCTGGCCAAGAAGGGCTTGTTTTCTGAATTTCTAAATATACCAAGATCTCGAAAGATATTAAGCAATACAATGTGCTCTTAAAATTTCCTTTTTTAATTTTACTCCATACAATTTGCTGCCATGCTGGTAAGCGGTAACAGTACTGCTTGCTTCTCTCATTCTCTCTCAATTAAACGTCTCAACTGTATATGGAGAAATCAATAGTGCCGAGAAAGGAAAACAAAATGAAAAAAAATTATTGGGTCCAGTACCCCTAGTATTGCAGAGAGTAACCCCGGCCCGGAGCTTATAGTTCTCCCATGAACAAAAAAAAACGAAAATAAATTATAAGTTAATTATTTTATTCAATTATTTTGTATGTATTTCGCTTTTTTAATTTCAAATCAATTCATGCAAAGATTGTTGTTGCACGGAGCCAACAAGGGGCTCCTATCCTATGATTTGTCAACAAAACGATAATTACCTTGTCATATATAGCTTAAATTTGTTTATTTCAGTCGGTTGCTTTTCTGAATAATCAGTCCTTGGCGGCCAAAATTATCGAAATCCCAATAACTTACCTAGTATTTTCCTTTTTTGAAAAACAAACTTTTCCCTATAAATACATGGAAAAAAAAAACCTCTAAGGGTATTTCAACTTTCAATATACACTATATATTGCTCAATATTTGTCTACATAAGTGCCAAATCTTCCCTGGGAGACATGTTCCTGCCTTAACGAGCTAAAACAACATATTTAGAAGAAGAAGAAAAGCGCAGACAGAGAGTGAGGTTTTCTGCTTCAAACGAGGAAGACATTGAGAGAGAGTTAGAGTTAGGCATAGGATTTTGTGTCCGTTTTCATGCCCTCTTTTGCGGCGCAGTCAAAGCAGGTGCTCTCTTTTTTCTCTCTCAAAACTAATATCTTTCTCTAATAAGTTATTTTTTCCTTGTGTTTTTTCATCTATGTGTGTAGTACGTAGTCGATCTTCTATGTCCCTCTATATCATATATAAAAAATATATTTAACGACTGAATCGTCTATATATGTTCGTAGAAGACTGGAAATTAAGGATAGTTGATATTTTATAACATTGTTTGAAGTATGTAGATATTCTTCTTTAATTATTTTTATTGATGATTTCTTACTTTAGAAAACCATGTTTATGTATATTTATATATATGGAGAAAAATATTCAAAGATTTTTTCATTGGTTTTTAAGAATAATATTCGAAGTTATTCCTAAAAGAATACACAAAGTTGATTTCTATAGAGTTATGTTCCTATAGGGTTAAAAAAAAACATGGTTTTCCTTTTTTTTTTTTACTGTTTGGAGCAGTAGAACAAGAAAGAAAAGATTAAAAAAAAAATCAGGCATATACCAGCTCTTTGTCTTAATTAAATTAAACATGCATGTTTGTTATTAATCACTTGAATTTCTTTAATTATCAGTACAATATGTGTGTGTGAATTTGATATGATTTTTAAATCTCCACTGCCATGCATGCCAGATTATATATATATATATAGAGGAATGGTGTATATAAGATAATCAATTCTTTATGAAGTCATTAGAGCTCTTTTTAAAAATTTATTTTTTCTTTTCTTAATTTCTCTAGCTAAAGGCAACAGCAAATAATTTTATGTAACTGATTTTTTGCACCGAATATTGTTTAGTTATATTAATTATAAAAATATAATTTATAACTTTTATTAATCCTATTAATTTTTTCAAACTACAACAATAAAAATCATTATAATGCCAAAGACACACTTATACAAGAAAGAATATTGAATTCATAGGGTGGCAAAAATGTATGGCAGAATCCTCACACAAGTACAAACGTGTTGCCAAAATGTTCCACTTGATCATTAATTAGTGCGTGCCTGCAAATCTCTACTCTGCTTTCTATGATCCAGTCACATTAATTAGTAGTTTTAAAGAAAATTATACGTAGCAATTTACTCACCAAATCATTTCATTTAATATTCAAATCACAAAACATGATTTATATTGGGCAAGAGTCTCTAAAATAAGTAATAACAATCCCCTTCTCTATCGAAGGAAATAAAGAAAAATACTTCATTAACATCACAGTATCATTAGTCAATATTATATTTATTTTGTGTTTTGAAAATAATTTTTTGAAAAAATATTTTTTATATTTTTATGTTGCTTTGATGTATTAATATCACAAATATTTTTTTTAAAATATTTTTTTAATACATTTACTAATAAAAAACACTTTTTTCCTTTATTTTTTTCTTCATCGAAAAGCAGGATTTAGAAGCAAAATGATTTGGTAAGAAAGGAAGTAGAAACGAGAAACATCAATTACCATTTATATTTGAATATCAACCAAATATGTTTAAATCCTCTTACATACAGTCATTTATGAAAAAGATATATATTCTTCTAATTATGAATAACCATATTCAACCCAATTATTAAGTGGTGATATTATTGATTTGATTCTTTATGGTTTTCATGGATGAAGAGAGTTCATTTCGGCCTTGTTCGATTACATCTACAAAATCCAATGAAGCTCAGCTCATTGATAGCGTCAAGGCCTGTTCTCATCTTCATTATTCTGGTACTGCACTTGTTCATTTTAATAAAACTACGTACTTGCATGCAGAAAATTTTTACTAGTTGTTTGATTTTCAACGTAACTTATTACTGTATGTCTGAAATATATTGATGAAAATATTTAATTTTTTCGATGATAATCACCTATTTTAAAGTGGATTTTCATCTAATTTTTTTTAATAATTAGTATGTTCCTTTTCTTTTATTTCATTTTATTCCACTGCAATCGGAATTGCACTTAAGATTTTTACAAACTTAAATGCAGGCAATTGGAGTTTTGTTACTCCCTTGTGTAGCAGTACCATGGTGGTATAATATGATCAAACAGATGAAGAAGCACATGAATTTCAACACCCATGTTGTTCAATCTGGATTGTTGTCTGAAATTGAGAACATAGCTAAATATTTGCATCCCATAAACTCATCTGCAATAAATTTAGCAAGAGTTATGAGTTCCTCCATTAATGGAAGCAAAGTACTCTCATCATATGATGTTGAGAATAAGGTTTGTGTCCATACTCAATTAATATACTTTAGAAGTTACTAGTATTTGTAATAATAATGTTACAAAGAGGGGTGATTTACCATTAATAGTGCTAAGTTCAGTTTTTATTCTTCTCCTTTTGTCTGCAGGTAGCTCCATCGTTGTTTCAAGCATTTTCAATAATTCCTTTCATATCGCAGATTTCATATATTGGATTGGGAGGTCTTTTCTTCTCATACTATTATGAAGGCAACCAAACATTTGCTATGTACTCAAACTCTACAACTTCAAATGCGAGGAACTTTTCTTGGTATAGACAACCTGTAGATTCAGACACAGGAAGAGTATATGGAGATGCAGTTAAATCCTTTCCTTTCATTACAACTAATGCAAGTTGGATTGAGAAAGCATTAAATAGTAGTCAAGGGCATGCATCATTTGAAAGTGGATGGAACAGTGCTCAAGATTCTCTATTCCTTAACACAGTTAGTTTACATGGACAAGGAGTCCTCTCTTTAGGGTTTTCGGCTAAAGCATTAACTAGTTTCTTCAACAACGTAGAACTTTATGGTGGGAGCCTGTACTTGGCTACCAAATCAGGCAAAGTTCTTGTTGGAAATGTTTCATGCACGCCGAACAATGGCAAACTAGAAGATTCAGTATTGTACCTTGGGGAAGAAATGTACAAAGTTTTCAGCTCCCAGGTTGAAATTGTGGGAGTGCAATCGGTATGTATCATTCTTGAAAGTATGCATCTTAGTAATGAGTCTCTAAACAAGTTTTTAGTCATGAGTTACTTTCTAGTCACTTTCCATACTTTCTTATGGTCTTCTACTTTGTTTTCATTTAGAGCTCATGAAATTCGAGCCTTTCATATGTGGTTGTCACTTAAAATCATTCATGCAAGATTGGCTCATAGATTAATTTGAAATTTATTGATAACTGCTTTCTGAATTCATACAATTTATGGGAATTTGGATTACAGGTATATGCATTGGCTTTCCCATACAACAGACTAACGAGAAGTGTTAACAAGAGCATCAAAATATCCCTCATTGTATTCATAACAATGATTGCTGCGATTTTCGTTTCGATTGTTACTTTTATATTGCTAGTGGTTAGGTCTGCAAGAAGGGAAATGCACTTGTGTTCCGCACTAATAAAGCAAATGGAAGCAACGCAACAAGCAGAACGAAAGAGTATGAATAAGAGTCTTGCATTTGCTAGTGCTAGCCATGACATTCGAGCGGCTTTAGCAGGCATTACTGGTTTGATAGAGATATGCTATGCAGAAGTGCGTGCAGGTTCCGAGTTAGATATAAATTTACAACAAATGGATGGTTGCACAAAGGACCTAGTAGGTAAGCTTATATATGGACTAATCTTTTTAGCACATTAGAATTATAGTTTTTTAAATAGAATCTTCTCTTTACTAATTTATAATTTCTTACCTGTACAGGTTTGTTGAATTCTATTCTTGATACCAGCAAAATTGAAGCCGGCAAAATGCAACTTGAAGAAGAAGAATTTGATTTAGCCAAGCTTCTTGAAGATGCAGTTGATTTGTATCATCCTGTGGGCATGAAAAAAGGTGTAGATGTGGTGCTGGACCCCTATGATGGTTCCATTCTCAAACATTCTCGAGTGAAAGGCGACAGGGGAAAACTAAAGCAAGTCCTGTGCAATTTACTTAGCAATGCTGTTAAGTTTACATTTGAGGGGCACGTAACAGTTCGAGCATGGACTCAAAAACCCAGTTTAGAGAACAAGATAATGGCTTCCAATCAGAATGGTTTGTGGAGATGTTTTTCATGCCTTTTTTCCAAGAACAAAAAAGAATTTAATGCAATGAAGACAAAACAAAGCTCTATGGAATTTGTATTCGAGGTGAATGATACAGGTAAAGGAATTCCAAGAGAAAAGCAAAAATCAGTGTTTGAGAATTTTGTTCAAGTCAAAGAAACAACTCTTGGACAAGGAGGAACTGGCTTAGGACTTGGCATTGTTCAATCTTTGGTACGTACTCAACTTTTGCACAAATTAACTAGTAGTTTTTTATAGCACATTAAGTACCAAAGCTTGTTTAAATCCTCAAAACATTTTCCTTTCTTGTTTACGCTTTTGATTATATTTCTTCAATGAACCTTTGTTAAATAATTTTCACCAGGTACGTTTAATGGGAGGAGAAATAGGAATCGTGAATAAAGAGAATAATGAGAAGGGAACTTGCTTCAAGTTCAATATTTTCCTTGACATATGCGAGATACCTTCAATAGATAACAAAAATGCTAGAGTTGAGATTGAAGGGGATTCAATGCCTGATGGTGAACTTAACTATTCGGAGCTAACTATTCGAACTCCTTCTCCAGGCCTAGTGATTCGCACCCCTAGTCCTAGGCTATCTATACTTAGTTCTAGTCCCAAGATTGAAGGATCCCATGTTGTTCTCTTGATTCAAAATGAAGAGCGGTTAAGAAGTTCACAGAAATATATAGAGGGTTTGGGCATAAAAGTATCATCTATGAAGGAATTGAAGCATCTTCACTCTACTCTAAAGAGAATAAAAGCCAAGCAAAATGTTTCTTCACATAGTTCTTCAGGAAAATCTGATTTGGGCTCAAGAAATGACCATTTTAACTCTAGATCAATGAAGGATGTGCCTTTAAGTTCCATGGATGGGATAGATAAAAAACTATCAGCAAGTAGAAGAAGTAATCTTAGAGGTGCACCAAGCTTTGTATTGCTTGTGATTGATGCTGGTGCCGGACCATTTCAGGAACTTTGTAGAATCATTGCTGAATTTAAAAGAGACCTTCATAACAGTTGCTGCAAGGTTGTTTGGCTGGATAAACCAACTTCACAAAGTATCAATTTGAGAAGCTTTGAACAAGACTTGATCGATCCAGGGGATGACATTTTGTTGAAACCATTTCATGGTTCTCGCTTGTATCAAGTGATACGACTTCTACCTGAATTTGGGGGTCATGGATTTATTTCAAGATCAAAGAAAGGAAGTACAATCCAAGCAACAAATGCTCTTAAAGATCCTCGTTCATCTTCATCAACGCATTCACAAAGAACAAAGTTAAAGGTTCCATCAACTTGTGAAAACTCATTTCAACAAGTGGACTTACAAGGAGAAAGCAGCTCCAAAAATGGAAAAAACAGGAAGAATCCTTTATTAGATGATCCAGATCATTCTTATGTTAGATCCAAATCAAGACAGTCTCCAACTGAAAGGCTCATAGTTAAATCATCAGAGATCCAGGAAGGACGTGGTAATCTAAGCAAAGGCAAATCCTTAAGCGGGTTGAAATTCTTGGTTGCTGATGATAATGAAATATCCCGCAAAGTGACCAGGCATATTCTTAAAGGGCATGGTGCAATTGTTGAGGTCTGTGAAAATGGAGAGGAAGCTTTTCAACTAGTTCGCATAGGTCTGCACAACCAAAGGGAACATAATCATTCTATTGTGCTTCCTTATGACTACATATTAATGGACTGCGAGGTAAAGAATATGAATCTCATTCCTTTCATGTTGTTATCAATTGTTTTCGTTCCTAAAAAATGCCTACTTATCTTTTATTTTCTTAAAACAAACAATAATGCGAGTACTCAATATTAAACTTAAAACGGGCTAGTAATTAGTTGGTTGACAAGAAATTTTATGCAAATCTCATGAAATAAAGCAATATGCATTGTAGTTGTCTAACTTTCCTCGTGTTTCTCCCCAATATTATACTATCAGTTTGCTTTTATTTGAAGATAAATAGGGGAGAAGGCTATAAAGGTGAGTTTTGACAGCTAAATGATTTATTAGTTATTGCAACTAATATACTGGATGGAAGATCATAGGGAAATATGTTCCCACTTAAACTTGGTTCATGCAAATAATTTTTATTTTATGATAAAGTTTACGCTAACCATGTTGTAATATCTTGTATTCAACAGATGCCAAAAATGAATGGGTGTGAAGCAACAAAACAAATAAGAAAAGAGGAGAAGTTTTATGGCGTTCACATCCCTATCTTAACATTCTCAGCGGATAACTCAGGAGGTGAAGGTAAGAAGATGGAAGAGGCTGGAACAGATGGTCGATTGAATAAAAAAATCAATATGGAACAATTGGAGGAGACCATCAGAAACATTCAACAAAAAAAAATGCATCTTTAATCTCTTTAATGTATCTACATTGTAATTTTGTATTGCTTCGAACTCATTAGAATAATGCATGCATGCAAAATGAGTCCTTGTACTAATTTATCCTAGAAGTAATGTTAACCTTACCATATATCATTTTCAAAAGCAATTCTAAATATTTCATGCATTGAATGAGTGGTTGAGATTTTTTGATAAGAATATTTCAAGTAAGATAACAATACTACCCGTGAAAGCAATGAAGTTCGTGATAGTTTAACACGAGAGTTGAAAGGGTAGATGATTTTGCATTATGGCTTTATTTTTCTCTAATCGTGAATGCCTCTTGCTCATTGGTTTATTTAATTTTTAATTGGTTCTCCTATAGTCTTGTTTGTGGCCCATTCTTATTTTAGTTCTTGATTCCGACGCTTTACCTGATTTCCTATCTTTGCTGCTTATGAGAGTCATGCTTCGGCTGTTTGCTTTGCTATTTGGTTCTGCTCTAGTTTTGGCTTTCCTATGCTGATCTTTCATAAGCCCTGCTGGTTTGCTTGTGCGTGGATTTGCTTGGAGTGAGTCACGGTTTCCCTGCCGGTTTTTCCTTCGGTTTGAATCTGGTCCTGTTGTGCATGGTGGTGCTTGGAGTGTGACTCGTTGAAGCACAAAACAGTGACTGTGGTGGGTTTTTTTTTTTTTTGCTAGCCAATAATATCCATCCTCTGCCTGTGGAGTGTAGTAGTTTTTTGTTTTTTCTTGCAGGTTGTTTCATTTCCATGATGCTGGTGTAAGCTGAGACCAAGTACCTGTGTGTCTGGTAATCTTGACAGAGGAGCATTGCACCTGTTATGGAATTAGAATTGATACTTTGCACCGATTTTTTTTTTGTTAAAGCTTGTACAATAGCATTCGTATCTACTGCAAACTTCCTGGTCTGACTAGATTTCTTCATTTGGTCAAATGATGTTACTGCATCAGTCTTTTCATCAAGTGCTGGTTTTATTTTGTTCTTCTCTGCCCTAATTGGTGTGTTGTGGTTTTGACCTGCTTCTCCATGTCCTGCTGCTTTTGTTGTCCAAACATTTCTGGCCCTTTGACCCCCCAGGGATCTCTTTTAGCATGTTAGCTAGCTGGTTGTCTTTTGTGTTTCTACTGTTCAAGTTTTTCTATGTACACATTGTCCTAACAACCTGGATAATTTGGGACTACAACTGCATTTATATAGCACATCTTGGTTTTGGATCCTCAACTTACTTTTTGAAGGCGCTGCCCATTACTGGGTCTTTTCTCCTCCAGCTGTTATTTAAGGCACCGCAAGGTTGGGTGCTCTCTTCTTGTCTGGCTATTTGTCGGCACGGCCAGTTTGGTGGCTACCAAATAGTTATTTGGAGGCACTATCAGTAGAGAATTTTTGTCGGTTCATGTTTTTAATCAAATCTACACAATCTCTTTTGAAGCCAAGAGTAGGGATAATTTGTTCCCGCTGGGTTGTGCTAGACTAGCACACCTGTAAAAGTGATGATTTGATCACTTAAAGACTACAAGACAGGCCTTATCAGTGTTCCTAGGCTTAGTTTTGCACTGATAGTGGATTTGTGAATTCAATACTTTAGCATAGAGAAGTGGTAGAGCCATCGACATATAAAGAAGTGTCAGAGTGTAGAGTAGCAGAAGGCTATGGAGAGACTTTAGATCTTGTAACGTGTTAAAAGAATTCAATACTTTATCATAGAGAACTTTGACTTGCTAACTCGACCAACCAGAGGAAGAGGCACACGAGATAGGCGTCTGCCTGCTTAGTTGAACACTGAAAGTCATATTCTGCTCAGCCGTGCAAGTGTTTGAGCTAGAATTGTATTGCAAATTCAGAATTCATTCTAGTGGTACTAAACAACCAAAGTTATCATCACATATTGTTTCCGAGTGAAGGCCGTCGATGACTAAGAAATGTCATGCAGCATAACCACCTGCTCTTAATACTTGGAATATTTTGTTTAGGATAACGGGAATCATACAAAAGATATTTTGTTTAGGATAACGGGAATCATACAAAAGAAGCTTAACTTTCCATGTTTTCAACTTCGAACAAAGAACAACGGAAATATCAAGTAAGTTTTGATTTCTTCGTTTTAACTTGAGGCTTCTCAAGGACTTCATCATCTTCTGAAGAGCTTTCAGCCAGTTCATCAGGGACATCATGAGGAACATTATGCTTAGTGATGAATTCCTTCAAAATGCTCATGCTCTGCTCTTTCATGGAAACTAATTGCTCAGAAACAGTATTACCATTGCATGAATTGACGGCATACAATTCTGACCCAAGTTTAAACGTTGCTTTAACACGAAGCCCTTGATTAATGGTGTCAGCATCTTGTCCCGCCATTGTCTCCTTCGCAAACACTGCATTTTAACCGGTTGATTCAACATGAGATTTTCACCAGTGGTACTATACATATAATTGTAACAACCCTACACTTCCCTTTGAGTTTCTGTGCATCAACTTGAATCGAATAAAAGCCTATAATATAATTCATTGTACAAGCAGTGCTTAAATGGAGAAATCGTAGCAGTAACGCATAATATGATTTAAGCCTAGATGGGTCACGAAGCATTTCAAATCATCAACATATCATGCGTTAAGAAAAAAGAACGATAACAGTTTTTTAACGTTGACAGAAAGGCATGATACAGACCCAAGAGGTCATCGATCTGTATAACATGGAAATAAACAATTCAGGCGACTGCTGCAGTGACTTCAAGTAAAGGGTTACTTCACTTCTTTTTTGTTACGGAAAAGCAAGCAAAATTGTTTATATTTACTTAATTCAATTACAGAAAAAATCAGAAATTCACTGGGTTTTGCAATACAGTTTAATCCATGTAAGGTAATAAATACCAAAGATTGTTAAAACAATCACAAAAAAAGGAAAAAAATAATTAGATAAAGTAGCAGTGCAGGAAAAAAAAATACTTAGAAGGGTTTTTTCAGCAGATGACGAGTTGGAGGAGGAGTTTAAACTCAACTCAGCAGAAAAATCAAAGTGAAAGCCATTCTACTGGGTGGTATTAAACACAAAACAAAAGGCTTAAATCCCAAACATAATAATAAGAAGTGGCAGCTGGAGGAGGAGGAACTGACCTTGACCTTCCTAGTTAGCACAAGCAATGAAGACAGAACAGGAGGCGGCAGCGGAGATTACGCAAGGGTTTTTTCCCTTTCCTCCTCTCCTCTTCATCTTACTTGGCGCACCATAATTACAGTTCTACCCCCAGCGTATTTAAAAAGAATTTTGAAATTTCCCCTATTAATTAATTAATTGCCCGACTTGACCATTGATTTTATTACCCTTGCTTTCCTTCCTTGTTTTACTGACAGGTTGGTTGTTACTCTGTAGTGCTTTTGAGTCGTCTTCTCCTTCTCCCTCCCTATGTGGGTTTCCAAAAGCAACTTATTTATTTATGTCGGATATCCCTCTACTTCTCCTCCCTCGACTGCCTCACACCGTTGATTTATTTGGTTAGGCTTTCTTTACCACTATTGATTTTTTTTTTTTTTTTGTGGGCTTATATAATACTTCCTATGTAGCAAATTTTTTATTGCCAAATTTCCTTGAGCTATGGATTCGTTTGTGCAATTTTCAAGTTTGATTGTTGGGTTTGAGATAATGGACAAGTGAATGAATACTATGGAAAAGATGCTGCTAAACCTGAAGATTGATTTTTTTTCTTACCCTCTCACTTGAGTTATTGATTGAATAAATTTTGTTGCGTCTTTACATATGAATTTTGAGTTGTAGATATTCAACATTGATCAAAGCTGCCATCCTTCATACTTTGTTCCAGCAATATTTCTGCTAAAAAAATTTAGTCTTTTTGAAGCTCCTGGCTGGCTTGTCAAGGTCCGACTCCTACCTAAGCCAGCTGGGATTGGTCTACTTATAAAAGGTTGTGCTTTTATGTTGCTAAGACTCAGTGATAAAACTTGTTCTTGGTTCACCTTTCCAGGTAATTGGTAAATACAAAATGACACGGGGCTGCTTGCACTCCAATTGGCATTCAAATTTCAAAGGCCAACTCTACTCCAACACAAACTTAATCCCCCTCAGTCAGAGACAAGGGCGAGGAGGAGGAGGACAATGTAGCAGAGAGCAAGTGTGCCTCCCGGGTTGTAGCTCTCTGCCCTTCTCTCATTCGTGTTGTTCTTCTCGTGATCGTAGAGTTAGTCATACTCACGGTCAAATCCCATTTGTTCGGCCATACTCCTCTGCACCGAGAACAATTTTACAAGAAAAACTCTCCCTTATTCTAAACTCAACAACTGGTAATAAATCCAAAACTTCTTTACTGCCCCGTTTTACTTTACAGGGAAAGGTTTCAGAGCTAAGCGTTAGGTGGTTTTCTAGCTCCAGCAATGATGATACAGATTCCGATGCTGAAAATGAGAATGATGAGAGTGATAACTGTGAAAGAAAAAACAAAGGTGCTATTGTCAAATCAACTGCAGATCCTGCTGAGGTTCATAAGGTATGCAAGGTGATTGATGAGTTGTTTGCATTGGACCACAACATGGAGGCAGTTCTTGATGAATGTGGGATCAATTTATCACATGACCTGGTCATAGAGGTGTTGGAAAGATTCCGTCATGCTAGAAAACCGGCTTTCCGATTCTTCTGTTGGGCAGCGGAGAAGCCAGGTTTTGTCCATGATTCAAGGACTTACCATTCGATGATGATCATACTTGCTAAGGCTAGACAGTTTGAGACTATGATGTCAATGCTTGAAGAGATGGGTGAAAAAAGGCTTTTGACGTTGGATACATTTTCCATTGCAATGAGAGCTTTTGCTGCTGCAAAGGAGAGGAAAAAGGCTGTTGGTATTTTTGAGTTAATGAAGAATCACAAATATAGAGTGGGTGTTGAGACCATTAATGCCCTGCTTGATAGTCTTGGGAGGGCCAAGCTTGGGAAAGAAGCTCAGGCACTATTTGGGAAGTTGGAAGGTAGGTTTACGCCAAATTTGAGGACATATACTGTATTGCTTAATGGATGGTGCAGGGTGAAGAATTTAATGGAGGCAGGGAGGATTTGGAACGAGATGCTTGATGAGGGTTTTAAGCCTGATATTGTCACCCATAATATTATGCTTGAAGGGTTGTTAAGGAGTAAAAAGAGGTCTGATGCAATCAAGTTCTTTGAGGTCATGAAAGCCAAGGGCCCATCACCTGATGTTAGGAGTTATACAATTTTGATCCGGGATCTATGCAAGCAAACTAAGATGAAAGAGGCAGTTGAATATTTTTATGAGATGGTTGATTCTGGTTGTCATCCTGATGCTGCAGTTTACACATGTCTGATGACAGGGTATGGGAATTATAAGAGGATGGACATGGTTTATGAATTGTTGAAGGAGATGAAAGAAAAGGGCTGCCCACCTGATGGGAAAACTTATAATGCCCTTATCAAGTTGATGACCAGCCAGAGAATGCCAGATGATGCAGTGAGGATATACAAGAAGATGATTCAAAATGGAATTGAACCTTCAATCCACTCTTACAATATGATCATGAAATCTTACTTTCAAATAAGAAACTATGAAATGGGCCATGCAGTTTGGGATGAGATGAGTAAGAAAGGCTTTTGCCCTGATGATAACTCCTATACTGTTTTCATTGGAGGGCTAATAAGTCAGGGTAGATCTGAAGAGGCATGCAAATATTTGGAGGAGATGATTGAAAAGGGAATGAAAGCTCCTCAACTAGACTACAACAAATTTGCGGCTGATTTCTCCCGAGCTGGGAAGCCTGATATACTTGAGGAGTTAGCTCAAAAAATGAAGTTCTCTGGCAAGTTCGAAGTCTCTAATGTGTTTGCCAGGTGGGCTGAGATGATGAAGAAGAGAGTTAAGAGAAGAGAACCTGGTAATAGAAAGTGTACTCAACTTGCCCGTGACCAACGGTACTCTTTTTATGAGATGTCTGATGGATGATGGTTGGCGAAAATCATTTCATCCTGTTCTTTACTGATGAATATTTTTTTAATGATTGCCCATCACCAATGGTGCTGGTTTGTGTTGTATATTTTTGTATTCATTACGTCCCACATTTCTTGTTTTAATTCTTATTTTAGTTATTTTTCAAGAGATATGTGACTTGTCTTTAATGCAGTATAAATTGGGCCAGTTTTTACTGGTACTGAACTTTCCTTCTCTATGATTTTTCTTCTATTAAGCATTGGATCTCTTCTTTCATGTAGCGAATAAAACTATTGTGTTTCTCTGCCATTTTCTAGTGTTGTTGCTGAGGTTTGCATTGATTTAATTAAGGTAAAACAAATCATTTAGAGTGAGTTTCTCGGGTCACTTTTGAAAGAAGGTGGAGGCTGCATGGGTTGAATCCATGGCTGACGTGGGTATGGGTGAATGTTTAGTGAAATCCTCCTGAACATCTGAACCATGTACCATTTTGCTGCAGAAATTAGTTTTCAAGATTGAATCCACAGCTATAATCACAAATGAATCATATGATCTAAAATTTCTGAGGCAATTTATTGAATTGTTTCAGATGACTGGTTGTGGAAGGTCATACTGCTATGAGTGCTATGACGTTATAACTTCAAGTTCAATTTTTTAGCGCTGGCCAGCTAGCATTGGAATCCAAGGTTGACATTTGATTCACCAGAGTTAAAATTGACCCCTCCTGCTATTTTTTGGTCTTACCTTGTAACTGGGATTAGTTTGTTGATCTGACAGCTTTATGGGAACAGAGTAACAAAGACATATACCGACAGGCCAGGGCTGTTACTTGTCCACAAAACTTTGTTTCAAGCAGTTCTAATTTGCTCCAGAAGTGCTTCAAAATTTGAGTTGGGCGTTTGGTGTTGAATGCAAATTCAGTTACCCTCTTGTTTTGATATTAATTTCGATTGATCTCTAGGATTGATTTGTGATGTTAATTGGTTTGCTTGATAATGATCAAGTTTTGGATCTGATAAATTATTGTTGTGGTTCTTACAAAGGAATCAGCGGGGTAAATTGAACTAGTATGCTCATGTTGCAACTGCTGGTTATTGGTTTTGTGTGATCTAATTATTATCAGTTGTACTGTTAAAACAGAGGACCTCATTTTCTGAACTATACTTGATTACTTCTGCAAAGTATACTCAACGGGTTGCCTGGATGAGATATTTTGGATTGAGTCCTTTATGCAGCATTGAGATATTCAGTCTTGAGTTTGATATATTTACTTGCGACATATTTAGTTGCTGTTCCACCGGAGGTCTCAACTCGGAGATCATCAGCTGGTCTACTCTGTTTTGTTTGGGCTTGACAACATTTCACTTGATCCGCACTGCTTTCTGGTATGATCAAGGGCCAATGCTTTGTTTGATTGAGTGCTTTCGTCTGAGATTGTTGACTCTAATGTCTGGTGTGATCAGATGCCAGTGTTTTGACGATTTTATTTCAGGCCTCCACCAGCCTTGCCTCCATGCTTTGATTTGGAGTTATAATTCTAGTGTAGTTATTGACTCTTCATTGTTGAGTTACTAAGCTAACGGTGTTATTCTGATTGCCCGCCCTTATCATCACTCAAGACTTCTGGGATTTCTCTTAACAATATTGACTCTGATTTGCCCAAAGGAAAGGAACTTTCCTTTAGGAAATTATCAAAAAATTAATTAAAAGCGTTTGCCTTTCTCTGAAAGCTTCTTCTAACATTTCCGCGAGAGAAGCCCTTTATGAATCATTTGATGAAAGTCACGCGCACCAGGTATGGTGAGTTTCTCAGAATGTAAGCACCACAGATGCAAGTGTGATTTCAGTGGTCGAATGCGGATGTTTGAAGAGGGATTTTGTTTTCGACGTCGTTTTTATTTCCGTTGCTGGTGGTCTTTCGCTGCCTTTGTGATTCCTGTTATGGACGTTTTCCGTGAACATCACTTTTTTCAAGTTTCTACTGTTGTCCGATGATTAGTTGGTCTGTCTGAGTTTCCTGTACACCCATTAGTTTCTGCTATTGTCCTGTCTGTCTGAGTTCCTTGTACTGCCATTATTTTGATCTACGTTTTCCTTGTAGGTTTGAGATTCCAAAAACCATTATTATTTCAAAGATGACGCAATTTATTTGACGCAATAAAGTTCGATACTGTGTTTTCATTGAGATTTCAAAGAGCATAACATTAATGGGGTTGCTCCTTTTAAGAGGCACTCAGGTATGGGAGAAATAAGGCCACATTCAGCGTGCTTCGCTACACTATCATTTTTCCCCACGATTCTTGGATTTGTCATGTCAGGTTCGTATCTCCCTGGAAATGGAAGGCATCATCATCATGTTCGAGGTGAGGTCCTGAACCTGAACCCTCCAAAACGAGTAATCACCCCCATTGTAACGGGCCTGGATATCAAATTATCAAAGCAAACATAAATCTCGACACTCACTAACACTCTACAGGGACACTTTGCTTTGCTTCTTGTAGTGCAGGATTGCTACCCTTTGAAGCTTTGCTTTTGAGCACTACAGTGTCTAATCCGAGCTCTCAGTTAGTCTCCCGAATAAAAACCTTGACATCAACAATAAACAGTATAGCATACTACATTAAGTATTAAAATAATAAGATACCATAATTCGCAAGTTGAAAGCTGTGCAGCAAATTTTGTGCTAGTTAAGCTTCGGAAAAGAAAGAGATTTTTGAAATTGTTAATTAAGAGCGTTTCAACCAGAAGACATAGGGGAAGATAAGGGGAACATAGCAAGTGAGACAAAAAATAACCTCCTAATACATAGCGAGTTGAGACAAAAATTAACCTCCTAATACAGAGGACTATTTACATCCTGAAATCAATGCTCATACTCAACCATTTGAAAGAACATCATAAATAAAATTTTCTGTAGCCAAGCAAACAGCAAACAAAATTGGGTTAAACTTCAAATGAAAAGGAGAAACATCTGAAACTCCAATCAGGAGAAGTGTATGCCAGCCATATTGAACTGAGAGAGCAAGTGTAAGAACTCCTCTTGCGAGAGTTTGGATGACCTCTTTTCAGAATAATCTCTCTCTTTCAACACAGCCAAAACCTTTTGCTTGAATTCAGAGGCCTCACCGTCTGCATCACCATCCTCCACCTCCATTTCGTCATCCGTTCCATCATCCATGTCCATGCTTTGATCCTCCTTAGAATCTCCTAGTGCAGAAATGTCAATCTCAGCATTAGTACTCCCCGAGGAACCATTTTGCAATTGCTGCAGCGCCTGAAGGGTCTTGTAGTTCTTTTCAAGCATGGAGAGGACATTTTTTATCCTAAAAATAGAACCAAGAGTCTTGTTCTTTCGAATGAAACAAATCCTTATGAACCCATCCCATTCCTTAGGATTCACCTGTGGACGTGGTTTCCTAGGCTCAATTCGAACAACAGAGGAATCCACCTTGGGTGGAGGCCTGAAATTGTTCTTCCCAACTTTGAGAAGATGGGAGACTCTAGCATAGAGTTGGGTATTAACTGAAAGACGACAGTATAAGGTATCACCTGGCTGAGCAACAAGTCTCATAGCAAATTCTCTCTGAAACATAATGATAGCACACCTGAAGGAAGGTTGATGATTCAATAATTTGAATGTGAGGGGTGAAGATATCTGATAAGGGATATTTGCCACACAAATATCAAAATAAGGAAGGTCTGTCTTTAGCACATCACCCTGGATCACCTGTGAATGTCGAGTGATTAGTTTTTCGTAAAAGATAAACAACTTGCCAGATTAACAATGATTACGATACCTTTAAGCGATTAGAAAAAGGGGTGCCTTGAAAGCGGCGTTGAAGCTCAAGAACCATGCGAGGGTCGAGCTCGATAGCAACAACCATTTTGCCAGCTTCGAGAAGTTTCTTGGTGAGATTTCCAGTACCAGGACCAATCTCAAGAACAACGTCGGTGCTCTGGATGCCTGATTTTTGGACTATGGAGTCAACAAGTAGAGGGTTCTTGAGGATGTGTTGTCCTTTGGATTTGTGGAAGGATATGCCTCCTTGGTAGTGATTTGAGGAAGGTGCCCCCCGTGATGATGGCTTCTCTTTTCTTATCTTACCGCCTGCCATTGCTGCTGCGGCTGCTGGTGGTAGCAGAGATACGCTACACTATAGATTATAGAAAGGGATGGAGGCAGGGAATACAATACTGGGCTTTAGGGTTTTACGCTTGATAATTGTTTCCCGATGGCTTTAAAGGCAACGCCTTTTTATTATTTTGTTTATTTTTTATTTATTTTTTATTTTTTTATTTTTTTTTGGGGGGGGGGACAAGTTCAGCCCCCTCAACTTATGTTAAGTATGTCGGTTTCGTCCCTGGAGTAAGGTAGAAAGATTTTGTGAGTAAAAGGAGGTTCTACCAAGGAAACGAAGGAAAAGGAAGATAAATTAGTGGGCTTAATAACATTTTCAGTTCATAAATTTTTAATTTTTTTCTATTTGAGCATCTCTACTTTTTTCTTTTTTATTCGAGTTCATCAACTTTCAACTATTTTATAATCAAGTGTTTCGTTGAGTTACGTCTACTTTAAGCTAACATAAACGCTAGATACACATGACATGATGGCATGTTTTCCAAGTGTTCATGAACATTTTAGTTTGTTTCTAGCTAATTGTTTTTATTTAAATATTTATACTTTTAGTAAAAACCATATTTTTTTAAGGAAAAATTACCCTTATTATCATTATTTTTTATTTAATAATTAAAAAGCTTTTAAAACGTAAAAATAATGGTAATATCATCAATATTAATATTATAATGTTGTCATCGAATTAATATTACAACTTGGCAAAAAACAAATAAAAAACCTAAAACTTGATATTTAATTAAACACTTTATGTACAATATACCACTTCACATCTTATCTTTATATAGGTCATATTTGACCAAAACAATAAAAAGAAATAATTTAAACAACAAAATAATATATATAAAAATTATTCAAATTAAAAAAAAAAACTAACATGCCTTAAAAAGGATTTTAGACACATTCAATTTCCTCCACTTTTGCCATGATTAAATATATCTCTTATCTTTATTTTGGTAAGTTAAAAAATTAATTATTTTAAAAAATTAAAACAGTTTTAAATATAAATCCACAGAAAGATACATTAAGAAAATCCACAACTATTTTATTTTTTTTCAACTTTTTATCCCGTATAAAGATGTCAATTGATGGAAATATCAACTACTGACTAATGAATTACAAAAACACTCGATTTATAAATTTTGAAAGCTTAGACATTTAAATATAAAAAGAGAAAGGCATTCGACACTAAAAAAAAAAAAAACAGTGCAAGCACTCAATTAGTTTGTGTGTATTTGACAATCATGTCACGTGTCAATCTTATGGTCATGTGAGAATAAAATAGATGGAATCTAAAGGAAACATATTATTAGTAAAAATTTAAAATTCAAATGTTTAGCTAACAATATTTACACCACGTTCTTCTATGACTTTGACGCCCCGCCAGATAAAAAAGTCTATTCAGGTTTGTTCACACACAAATTCCAGTATTGAACCCAGCCACTCGTTCAGTATCGAACCAGTTAACTCGTTAGGAGGTCATCCAAGAATCCGACTAAATATCATTTTCATTTCTTTATTTGTTTTGTTTTTTTTTTCTATGAAATGCAATGCCATTGAAGCTATAGTGACCTGTACATTATGGGAAACTCTCACCGTATCCATTTCCCCTCCCATTCTGTCAAAAAAATGATTGCAACAGCTATTTTCATAGGGCATTCTAGCATCCTAAAGTTTGTAGGATTCATTTTACAAAAATTGGACAGATGAGGAAGGAAAGCTTAAAAAACTATAAATACAAAGGGAAAAATTATTGGACTTCCTACATCTTTGATAATTTCCTTGTAAACCATTCAGAGAGGCGCTTCATTTTGTGTGATAGCTCAGCGCTTAACTCAAAAAAATCTTGGGCATTTTTCATCATCACCTGTATGTCATGCTTCACCGCTTCCAAGCTCCGATAATAGTTGCTTTCTAACCTCGACCGGATAATTTCAGGACACAGAGGTACTGAAAATCTGCAAAACTCCCACAAAACCAAAGATTAGTTGAAGAATTTCTACATCCACACCAACAAATGCAGCTCTAAGTAGCAAATTGTATCGACAAGTGAATACAGAGCACTACATTATCTACAGATGCCTGCATAAACTGCGTATCCTTTCTAAAGGGATGTAGCACTGCATTTGCACAACCCATCAATTGTAAGGTTGATTAGAATCTTTAAGTTATATCGTGGAACATAAAAGCATACACTAACTTCATAATCTGTTGTTTCCAGAGGCTGATTGAGTAGTTACCAGTAGATGGCAGGAAGCGACATTTCCACAGACTAATATCTAATTACATTTGAACCTTTTTCAACAACTCTGAATACAAGCTGGTTTCTTTGTAGTAGTACATCACGACATGAGAAAAAAAAATTGTTTGCAAAATAAATAGAGTAATGACCTTCCTAGGCCAGAGGGGTGACAGATAACAAAACAAAGAGGAAGCTTCATAACATATACCTGTTAAAGAAATCCCACTTATGAGAAGCCTCATTCAATTTTTGAATTCCGTAAGAATCCTGCAAGATTTAGAGTAGAACCATCAAAACCATGAGAAAACACTTTCCATGTTCAAAAATTCAGATAGAACGGATTTTCAGATGAAAACTTCTCTACCTGATTTTTCTTTGCTGATAGCTCTAATTTATTGAACAAAGATAGTAGTCTATTTGTTATATCAAAATCTATATGGGGGTGCTCCCATGGAATGCTAAGATCATGCAATTCCCATGGACTGTGTTTGTGTAAAGTTGGATCAGACGTGTATATGACTTCATATCTCTCCCAAGGACTATCTGGAAAGTCAACAGATTTTGCCTGCACAGAAACAATATCCCCTTCCCACCATTCACCACCTTCCCCATTCTCATTCCTCCACCACACCTCACATCTATCCCTGGTATTCCAATCTCTATTGATGGAAGCATCATATCGTGTTTTTTCAACAACAAAATCAGGAAAATCAATCAGTTCAGGCAGGGTCAGCTTGAATGCTTTGCCAAAAGCAACAGATGAAGGATCTACAAATCTAAGTGTGATTTTACAGCAGCTATCCCCCGAACCAGGAACTATGGCATAATCAAGGTCTTCTACCTTGCAAATTTCCACTGCACTTAGGCGTCCCTTGATTAAACTCCAAGGACCTTTTTCTCGTAGACTATATAAATCAATATACTCTTGGTGGCCCTGGGAATAACAAAACCATTGACAATTCATTAAAATAGAATTTACTTCGAGAGAAGCACAGAACTCAGGATTCAAAGGCACAAATGCCATAAATCAAGAAAATAGAGAGAATACCTGTCTCAAATAAACAACTTCGTCGCCCAACTGGGGGATATAACGGTAACCATCCTCATGCTTTGACAAGCTTAACCATGATAATTTTCTTATGGGTTGATTTGATTCTCTTCTAATAAATCTCGTATCATTATCAGAATACTTTCCTCTCTTGTTTTTAGCCGACCTTGATCTAACTGCTGTTTTCCAACTTGACACCCACTCTTCAGATAGGAACCCATCACCTGCAGCATTCTTTGACATCCCAACCAATTCATGGCCCATTTTCACCCCAAGGTTATGATTTTGAGCACTTGGTTCCCGCTGGGTTGCCTTCATCTTCATGGATCTTGTTCGACGTATTGCATCACCATTTTCAGCTTCAGAGAGATCAGTTCCAGAATCACAATGGTCATTTGCTGGTGAGGAATTTTCTTTTATAACACTATCAAAACCTTCTAAAACAGATCTAGCCTTGTGTGTCTTTTCCCTTTTGTTTACACCATGCAGAGAAATTGATCTGCCCAAACCTTCTCCACCCCTATCTGGTACTCCTGATATTTTATCCTGTCCCAGATAACAGGGAGTTTCAGACATTACATCACCTCCATTGCTAGTTAAGTCACCACCTGTTCTCGAATATTTCAATTTAGAGGGACTGCTTGAATCCTTCAAAATTGCTTTTGTTTTTATTTTTAACCTTGTTATCTTTGGTGGAGGGTCCACTTTCAACTCCTGAGAATGGTTTGTACCAAAAACTTCACTTATATCTACTGGGTCACAACAACTGTGCTTATCAGATCTGGACCAATTTTTGTCTCCCTCATTACAAATTTCATTGCTTGAAGCCGTGGAAGCACCAGTAAGATCACCTCTAGTGTGGTGTTGAGACAGTCCAAAGCCAGACACATTCGAAGAAGATGCCCCTGGATCTTCAGAGCTTATCTTGATGTTATTTTCTTCAATAGGTCCAGAAGATGGGTTAACAAAATCAATATGATTTTCACCATTGAGTCTGCTCTCTTCTGGAGACACAGGCTTCTTGGAGTCACGTAATGAGAACTTCAAGACTATTTTTTTCCTATTTCCCAAAACTGATTGAGATTCAGGGAGTTCAGGAGGCTTGGCCATATCCTCAACCAAGACAAGTTTATCTTCCATTGTACATTTTTCTTGAGCAATATGCAAGTATCCATCTCCTCTGTTGTTTTGGACGGTCAAATCTTGAAGCCCTGACTCACAGTTGGATGTATCGTCTTCTGAATCATCATCATCTTCATCTGTAGATGTTCCAGTAATTTTGGAGAGCATGTTTCGAGCATTGCGGGCAGCAACACGCTGAGGTCTTGATGACTTTGCTTTGGAAGACTTCCTCTTAGAGACTTTCTGAACACCTTTCAGTTTCTTACCTCCATTACTTCCAGATAATGAGCCATCACGCTCATCCATGTTTCGTTTCTTCAATCGCCTCCCAGAAGATGTCATTAGTTCAGCCTGAAAACCAACAACTTCAGTATTTTGTATTTATAGAGAAACAAGAAAAGAGAGATATAGATAAACCACTACTTACTTCAGTCTTGTGTTTTCTCCTCCTAGACCTGCGAATGCTATCCTTTTTACTGTGTTCAGCATCAGTGTCCCCTGTACTACAATTGGGATCGCTGGGAGAGCTGAAACACAAACTACCCTGCTCCTCCTCACTGGTGCATTCCTCTGCAACATTATACTCAGAATCAGTGTTGTCACTTATGACTTCATTTTCTGGTTCCCAGTAAATGGCATCCATGAACTCAGGCAGTGGCTCAAACATTCTATCTAAATCTTCCAATGGAGGCATTTGATAATCCTGGCCTAAATCAATATCCGGACCAACAGCAAATTTGATGGATGAAGGACGCCACTCAACTCCTAGTGCACCAAGTCGACGTTGCTGAAACATGGTCTGGTAAGGTTCTGGGTATGGAATCATACCTGGAGTTTCCAATAAGCGATTACATTAGGGGAGGTGCTGTCTCGGAATAACATTTCAAAAAATTAACATACATAAAGGAGCCATATACATACTTGAGTCGCACAGAGGATCTTCAATGTTCCTTCGATGTGAAGCGAGTTGTGTCTCCTGCACCACAAATGATCTCATACTAATAAGTTATTTAGCATTGAGAAGAGTCAAAGACACTAGATAGAAACATCTTTGACTACTAATCTCCCATTACAACTGAAAAGAGTCAAAGACACCAGACACAAACAAGCTTAGCACTTCAAATTGACCGCGTCAACAAAATCAATTTTCCAAAACTATTTATCTGTGCCAACATGATAAACTATCAGAAATAAATCCTCGGGAATGGGGAAAAGGTCACTACTGCATTTTTGATGACTTTAAATCTTGCAGGTTGTTAGGGTGCGCATATTAATCATTATCCACATCCTGTAGTGTACTTTTCTAATAGGCCAAAGTCAAAAATTCTTCACAAAGAAAGAATGCTGCAGGAGCTAACCTGATCGAGGACATTTCCTGCAGCATCACGGATAAGGGGTCTATAATCCCCAAGGAAAAACTGCATGAGAAAAATAACCAAAACAACCACTGTAAAGAAACAGAAGAATTATTATTTAATTAATAGGAAAGGGAACTCTGGCTCACCCAGGGAAGCAGGAGAGAGGTGAGAAGAGCTGCACAATTAAGATTTCGTGTACCTGGTCATATTTGGCATCCTTTTGAGACTCACCCTGGCCTGTGTTTAGCAAGTATATTTGGCCAACATCATCAGAAAGCACAACAGATGTCCCATCCCTATCACAAAAAGAAAACATGTCGAATCACCAATGGAAAAAACACAAACCAAACACCATATGTGAAGAATTCCCAAGATTCAGCCAACATGCATGACAAGAATATCACAGCACTACTATATCTCAAATCCAAGGCAAATGCAACACCTGGAAGCTGACTGATATAAAATTACCCAACCCATAAGAACCCCATAGAGGAACGACGCACACAGTCCAAAAGCATATCATTAAGACCAATGCTCATATGATGCAATCCCACTATAAATAATTGAAATATAAAAAAAAGATTAAAAAAATTCAACCAGTCATATTTGACATTTAATCATCACTTTCGAGAATAATTTCCAAATAACTGTGATGTGGGGTCACGTTTAGGCATAGCCTAACAGGTCAAAACCCACTCGCTTCCTCAAGTACTTAATTACCATAATCTGAAACATATTAGCTGAAGGAAAAAAAAAGAGAGAGGTAAAATTTGATTATTAAATATGCTATGGTTCACTTACGGAGAAAACTTCCCATCAATCAACTTGACACGACCAATTTCATATGTGCGAATAGGAATGCCCTCCCATATCTATCATATAACATGCCGAGTTACGTAAAAAATAGGCACTGGTGGAACAATATCAGTGAATCAACATGAGGAACTTGTAGAACCAGAGACTTACATCCCACACTATCATTCGACCATCATACCCAGCACTCATAGCTATCCGCGGATTGAAAGGATGAACATCTAAAACATAAGACTGCCAAAATGAATAAAAAAAACAGTTAATTAATGACATTAAAAAAATAAAATATCAAAATAACAAAGATTCAATGTAAGAAAAAAAATAAAATCACAATTGAACAATTAGATGGAGCAGATAGAGTACCCAGATGACCAAGTAAACTAAGATGATGTGAAGTATATGCAGAACAATTGAGTACGTGCCATTCTGTGAAATTCAGCTAAAATCTATTGAACAAGGATTTGAAGCCAGTAAACAATACTACAAGATTTTGTTGTGAAGATACTAGAAGTAATTAAGATTAGATGAGATGTCAACAAGTTTCCTCCCAATGTCACAGATTTTGGAGATTGACCATATTAAAATGATTGGGAAAAAACAAGGACAAAGGAAAATAAGACATCTAGAAGGATGACTTCAAATAAGAAGGAAGGAATCAACCCATAATGATTCATTTATTCGAATAGAGGTCAAAAAATAAGCACATTAAATATGTCAATCCATGATAGGGACCAAAAAGTTCAGAAAACACTTACAGACTCGGTATGGCCAGTCAAAGAATGCACTAAGCTACTATCAGCAGCATTCCAAACACATATTCTGCAATCTGCACGTATGTGGAATAATTGAGGGCCACCAGAAGGTAAGGACAAGATTTAAAGAGAGCATTAAAAAATATTCACATCCAAAATTCATAAAAAAAATTGATTGTCTGTAGATCAACATCCATAAGCACAGATCAGCCATTTCTCTACATCAACTGGACTGGGCAGACTTGCAACAAGTAGAAGTTTAGGAACTTAGGAGTTTTGAAGCCTTAGACCTCATTTTAAGATGGCTAAGCCAAGACATCAACATAGAGTAAACACATGCTCTGATTGATCTTATTGTTGAATTTTCAGACACTATAAGGACCTAATCTAAAGATCCATGTTGAAATAAAAATTAAAAACCATGTCCTCAAAAAAAGTAAAGGTGGGAAGAATCTTTGCATCCAAACGAAAGCATAAAAGACAGAGAAGCAAGAAGTTATTTAACACAATCAGGATTCTATAACATATGGAATGTATGGAATAAAGTCACTAACTTTTCATTGCATACAAAAGAAGAGCATAGCGAAATACAAAGAAACGATACACAAAAAGGGGCGCCTTAACAAATGCTATAGGCCAATCCATACTGCAACAGTAAAATTACCCATAACGGCTGCTAAGACAAAGCGCTTATCAAGACTCCACACAATCATATTAACACCACGAGGAGTTGGAAGAATTCTTTGGCGTGGTCCTCCCCGAAGAGGTTGTGGAGGTAGTGGAGGAGGTGGAACTTTCAGATGATAAGACATTGTCCAACGTACAGATTTTCCCTAGGGCAATAAAAAGAAAAGACAAAAGTAAAAAATCTTTCCATGAAATTCATTAACTTCAAGCATAGCAATTCAAACATTGGAGAGCAGAAGGTACAAATAATTTTCCTAAGGTTCATAGAAATGGAAACAATTATAATATGCCTCCTCCAAACTACACACTGAAAACCATAGAGGGAAACTATTTCAAAGGAACTCACATGCGATCTCCGTGATATAGGTCTCCATATGATTGCACTGCCATCACGGGAGCAGGTAACTATTTTGTCATGACAGAACCTAAGAATCATGAAATTTAAGCAATAAATGCCCCATAAATTTGCCAAGTATGTACAGGGTAAATTGTTCATTCTATTCTACTTAAAATCAAACTAACTATAGAAATGGACTATTGACATTAAATAACTGAGAGTGGAAAGGAATATATTGACAGACCAGGAAGTTTTAAATTTCGGAACGCTATCCTCCTTCAAAGTGTCAGACATTGAAGATCTTGGAGCCACAGCACAGCCACTGGAGATGAAAGCAGATGGTTAAGGGTCAGACACCCCAAAATAAAGTAATTTGCTAGCAAGGAACAACTAACCTGAATTGAACATAATTGACATCGTTCTCATGGCCAGATAATACATCCATCTCATGTATAGGTTGTTCTGACTCATCTGTGTTAGATTTACATGCATTCCAAACCTGGAAATATTTTGTTATTTGAAACACATCAAACAAAACATGTAGTAACACCAGCAAAGATAGTGATGAAAAATGAACCTAAGAAGTTATTTCAAGAGAAAAGGCATTCAAACACACCCTAGCATAAGTATCAGAGCTTCCAGTGACAAAAGCAGTTCCATTGGCATTGTAAGCACAACACAATATCTGATTGCTCTGTGGACCATTACTCGAGGAAGGTCCATTGCTAAAAGTACCACTGCTCTTACCTGCAAAAAAACTCCCATTTACCAGGCCTGTAATCAACAATACAGTACTAATGTAAAAGGCAACCATCTAACCAGTAAGAGCATCTGAAGGCTTTGGAACATAAATTCGTGGACTACATTGGGAATATCTAGCATCCCAAACTCGACAAGTTCCATCATCTGATGACCTACAAATAGTCATATTAGCTAATTAACTAACAATGCCAAGTCAGATAAATACACATGCCTCCAGCCAGAAGGCAATAGAAAAAAACATCCCCATATCAGAACATCTCATTGAAGAACTCCAGAAAAATCACAGAGTGACCCCTAGCCAAAACAAATGAAATTTTTACATGAAACTCAAAACGATCACAGAGGATCAACTGAGTATATGAACATTTTTTAATTCCTATCAAAATCTCTAGAAAAAGGACTCACGATAAAAGGTGATACACAGAGCCAAGCCTGGGACTAAATGCAATGGCAGTAACAGCTCCAGTGTGCCCCTGCAAGACTGAAATGGGCATCCCATCTGGCAAGCGCCACTGCATTATACCAGAAAAAACTATTTATTTATCAGAGTGAATGAAACTTGGAATGCTAAAAGATGAGGTAGAGAACTCCTACCACTCGAATGACAAAATCATTGGAAGCAGATGCCACTAAAGCATTGTTGGAACTTACAGCCAAGTCAGTAATGTCACCCTTTAGTACATACAACCAAAAGAGTAAATTAAAATAAATAGGACAAAGATATTTTTAAAAGCATTTCAAGCCCTCACAATCACCATATATTACGTATACAATGTGAACTCACTTCGTGTCCTCTGCAGCTGGCCAGGCAAAATGCAGTCTCCATTGACCAAATCTTGACAAGACGATCATCAGAACCAGTAATAACATACCTTCCTGAGCGATCAAATATTGCTAGAGAGATACAGGCAATAGTTATACTTGTTAATAGACAAAATGGCAATGAAACCCATACAAGCAAGGAAATAGAAACTGTAGAACGAAAAAAGTTCAGTAAATTTCACCATAATTCAGTTATCACGTTAATTGCAGGTTAAGAAAAGATATATAACCATTTACAGAATTTTTGGTTGGTGAAACAAAGGTGACGCATGCAATAATATGCTCAAAGCAAAATTGTGAACCTTTTTAAATGAGACCGGCGAGCAAAATTTTCAATCTAAGAGACCAATCAAAATGATGGCTCCCATTTGCTCTCCAAGAAAACAACTAGGGAGACTACAAATGCCATGGGTAATTACTGCTACCATATCCTAAATATCATCCTGTAAAAAACACTTAATAAGCAGGCATCATCTGCTAAAAATAGAAAGGAGAATTCCCATTTAAGGCAAGATGTCAGTGTTCAAATTCAAAGCAAGGAATCCTTACCACAATAGACAGCAGTACGGTGTCCCCTTAACTTCTTTGTATTTTGCATCTTTTGCACCATGGTCAATGGCTTAGCAATGGCATAAGAAGCATAGCGAATGGATGGAGCACGATGGTGCTTTGCAAAACCACCACCGATTTCCCTTAAACTCAGCCCATGCACCTGATCAATCTGCATGTGGGGCCAACGCAGGTTTGCTGGCAGTGGCATAGCTTGCTTATGCATGCTCTTCTCACCTGCATAATAGGAGGTAACATCAAGGAAAAGCAAGGAAAATAGGATAAATCTTAATAAATAGTCACAAGGCAGAGATATTGAAAATCTAAGTCCTAACTCATAATTTATAGCAAATAACCAAACTTAGAAAGCACATGATGAAAGGGCCTTGATAAGAGGAACTGTGCAGAAAAGAGGGAATGTTCCAATAACTAAGAAAATAAAATAATTTCAGATAGCAAAAATACAAAGGCCAAACCTACAATGAGAAGAAATTGCTTTTGTTGAGAAATCTAGCCCCAAAACTAATAGTAAAGTACCGTTAAGGAAGAGAGAATAGTGAAAAGTGGAGTTTGTTATTTATATCCAAAGCATATTCTGCTTAAGTATCTATCACCTAAGAATGCATGTTCAACCAAAAAAGCAATGAAATTTGATGAATGTGAAGAGAATTTGTTCTTTCAATTAGCAAATGAAAGCCATTTCTGCCTAGGAATTGCAAGGTAGATTCATGGGCCTCATGAAGGCCATGCCACAATCAAGGGCATGGCAAGTAATTAAAAATCAATTTTCCCAGGACCTGACAATAAAAATTTGTTATATCTGAACCAAATGAGAGACTTGTATCTTGGAATAAAGTAGCTGCTCTCATGTCCTGAGTCTACATCTTAGTTACAACCTTTAAGACCTATACTGTTACACAAAAGCATGGCTCATTCGAAAGACCAGACTAGTTTAATAATTTACTGGAAGGTGTTGAGATGAAGGATGAAAAGTGGGAAAGGCTAATAGAAAGAAAGACAACTGAAATGCAGCCATAATTTCAGGCATGAAGCAATATTTTCAGTGGGGCACATGTTGAATTCAATTGAGAAATGATCACATTGGAGGAAGAGTATTTTTACTGGCATTTATCTGAAAAATTTATCTTAAGAAAGAGTAAAGCACTGGACGGAGCACATACAATCAAGAAGCGAAAAAGAACCAGATCCCAGTATTGTAGGAACATGAGCTGCATTTAGAGTATTTCCTCCAGCCTCGCCAAACATAGAATCTGTGTTCAGCAGCAATTGTTTCAGAAGCTTTACCAAATGATCCTTCTCAACATGAGGATACCTGATAGTTATGTAAATGACAGCAGTTACTCCATTATACATTCAAGGTAAAAAAAAATAGAACGGATCCCAATAAAGTGTAAGAAACCACAAGTCAGGGGAGAGAGGGAGAGGGAGAGCAACAAGGACCCTAATCTAAACTTGCCCTAAACAGGTGCAGCCACTATTTAGATATCTAATTAGTCTGATTCAGAGTAATACCGATCTGATTTTGCACATTTTACTTGTTTCCTTAATGGAGAATGAGAATACTCACAACTTGTCAGTGACGAACTCCAACAGAAAAATTACAATGGTTAGGAGTTATCAGATGTACTTTATGAAGGAATTTCAAATTAATTGTTAAATTCCCAAATTATGCAAGAAGTTAAGAACATTGGATGGCATTACTTTAAAGAAAAAGACTATGGAAAGAGGTCTCTATTGGCCAGTTTATCTTCCCAAAAAAAATTCCTGATAGTTTAGAACCAAATTTTATTCTGCAACAATGTTGCCATCATTCAACTTCAGGAAACAAGTAGTGAAACACAGAGGTACACCAGGAAAAATTGTATGGAAATACAAGTGGCTAGCATGGCATATAAATCAATGGCATCAGAGGAAAACGAATAGAAATGAGAATGGAGGACAGCCATTACCATAAAGTTTCTCCCACCAGGTTATAAACTATATGACCAAAGATGGAAAATAAAGAGTTCAAGTAAAATGAAACTTATTGTACCTTTCCACCAATTTATCATAACTTAAAGGAAGAGAGACACCATCATCGTTATCATTCCCATTATGTGCACCACTTCTTGAAAACCAAGCATGATATCTTCTTGGTAGAAGCTCATGTCCTAAAACTTCATCCTGAAATTGTCTAAAAGTCCTATGGAATGGCCCAGAAGATAGAAAATGCATAATCAAAAAGTAAATTTCTCTATGGTCTACATCTATTTTTTTCTCATTAACACGAACTCTCCCTTGTTGTTCAAAATGAGCCTTCTCCATCACTGTATTTGAAAAATCCAACAGTGGCTTTCCAATGGAAGAAGCAACACCAGAAGATGAGCGATTCCAGATATCCATATTTTAGGTAAAACCTGAGAAACAACGAAGCACTTGTTCATTTATCTTTCATAAACATAGACATAACAATTGAAAACATACCAACACAGTCTACAGCAAGATACAGATGATAAATAAAAGATTAGATTTAACAGGAAAGTCCTAAAAAAATAATCATGCTTTATGACAACTGAGGCTTGTAACACCACGTTCCCCTGCTTCTAGCCCCAAGGCAGTCCAGGAGGGAGTGAGCACCTGGGAACTGTACAGTAACCTTCTCCATTGTATCCTTTGATTGTGCAAGCAAGCATGGATAATTGCATGCTATTGTAAATCTAATCTTGAAATAGAGTCTGTAACACATCCAAGATACAAAGGTGTATCTTAATTGAATAATTCTTCACACCATACTAGAGATCTAGCATCAAACATCACTCAACAATAACTTGGGCTCAGGGTAATGAGAGGGCAAGGATTACCTCCCATGGAGTAAGACAATAATGTCAAAGAACCATCTCAACCTAAAAGCTTAAACAGAGGCCCACACTATCTTATGCTTAATTTTATTAATTAGAATATGATAGTGAGATTTGAACTCGCGATCGCTTAGTCAATAAGACTTTAATACCATGTAAAAGAATCATCTCAGCCTAAAAGTTTAAGTTGTTAGGTAAGGCTCTAAGATATAATTTATATTATTCTCTAACAAACAATTGATGGAAAACAACACGTATGGCATAATGTGCATCAATGAATGTAAAGGTCATCATATAAAGACCGGAATCCAATAGACAAACAGACTTCAAGTCCATCAGAAAGAACCCAAAGGCCTAACAAAGAGCATGCCATATTGATTTCTATAAAATGTTGTACCCCAACCTCTCATTAGTACCTCTAATGAAATTGTGATGTATATGTATATCCCAAACGCTATTGTTAACATTCTAATTCAAAATGGGCTTTGGCATGTGGCACGCCTCTAAAATTGCAGGTGCAAGAGGTAGTTGTGGATCTAAGTGTCAAGACGCTAAAAAGGGTAAGACCCCTTTAACCAACATGTTCTAAGATCCAACACATAAATCTGATTGTAAAAGAGTCATGGCTCCAAATTTATTTGATGCCTCCTTACTACGCGCTCCATCATATGATGTATCATGATGATGCAGTGGCTCCCAACCCAATCAATATCGATTACAAGAACACAACCCTGTCTGATGAATACAAACCCGTCGAAAAGGCTGACTTTGATATTTGAGAGTTGGGAAATAGAGATAGAGACAAGGGAAGGAAGCTGGGAAAGTTTTTGTTACCGTGAGAGGACTGGTCAAAGTACAAGTCAATAGTAGCCATCTTTTCAGTATTCTTCATTTAACAGAGCATTTTGGTCATCTATTCCCATGAAATACTAGGATTACACATAATGGCGTAATTTTATGTTTTTTTTTATCTCATTGTTCCTGATTTTTTCATCTTCTTCTGGTTTCATATTCAAAAGATAATCTGAGATTTACCGAAGCAATAATCAGTTGTAGACACCCAAATTGTATAAATAGTTAAGTTTCAGAGACTACTGTTAATTCACAGAATGTAAAACAAGCATTATAAGATATACTCAGGCATGAGGTTCACGGTAAGCGAAAGGGGGGCCAGAAGAGACATTGCCACTGCAAACAAATCCCTATAAAATTATAATAATAACAATTGACACTACAAGCAGTATAATCCATTAACACTCTATAATTTAAGCATATGAAATGAATCATTTATATAAATGATGATGTACGTCATTTCTCCTCCCTATCTGCTTGTCAGTTACCCTATCGGTTCACTTCCACCTACCAAAGGTCATTAGACGAGCTACAACTCAAGAATGTCAATATTACCCAAAAAAGAAAAAAAACAAAGCTGAAATGGCAACAATTTCCATTACCATAGCAGCTAGAGAAATGCCACGTTAATTACGTCTACACCTGATGAAGTTGGATATCGAGTAGTTTGTTTGCTCACTAACAAAAACCCGACTAAACTCTACAGCAAAAATAAATTACATTCAAAATAAAAACAGATTACCTTCAATTACCAAAGATTACAAGGAATATGTTGTCACTTTCTCCCAGCAGTTCATCAACAAACACCCAGGTAACCACCCATGACTAGTTTTGAAGGAATTTCATGACTTAAGAGACCAAAGCAATCAGCGGTGTCTTTTAAGGAGATGAATGGGATTAAAAGCTAAAATCACCAACTAATTACGAAAAAAAAACATTAAAATTAAAGGACTGGGGATCTAATCTAATCTAATCGGAGAGAAATGTGCAGAGCAGCAGAGTATAAGACCGAAGGGAAAAAAATTCTAAACAGAGCAGTTACTAGAGATAAAAATTAAAAGGAGATCTTTGTTTGCTTACCTTATACAGACAAAGAGTCAGTTAAAGATAGTAATTAGCATGGTGGATTGGAATATATTTCACTGTTGCTAAAATTTACGAGAAACACTGGAGACTTGCAGATATTAAAAAGTTTGGTTGTTGTTTTCGTGTTTTACTCTGTAGAGAGAAATTGAAATAGAGGGATTTAAAAAGGGACGTTTCGTTTCTTTTCTTTTTTTTCTTTTTTCTTTTTGAGAGAGAGAGAGAGAGGTGAATTAACGGAAATGTTTTGGAGATTAATTAATGAGTAAAATGCTATACTTGAAATAAATAATGCGATAATTCTTACTATTATTTGGCCGCTCCGGAATTAGATGTGCGGGACGCCGTCTTGGTGAAATGACTACCATGCCCATGGTCAATGATGCTTTCATTGGCAAGTCGCTAATGGGTCCGGGTTATTATTGTCTTCTTGACACTGTGACGGCTGTTATTATTTTATATAAAAAAATTATAAATATATTAAAATAATATTTTATTATTATTTAAAAATTATTTTGATATTAAAACATAAAAAACTAATTTAAAGTTAAAAAAAATATGCACAATTTTTATTTTTTTTCTTTTGTGTGTTATAGGCTTATAGCTGCGTTCTTCATGTAAAAAAGTTGCTGGCAAGGATGGTTAACATGATGAAAGATTAGGATCGCAGGGAGGGAATAGCGTGCATGTTTTTTTTCTCTCGCTGCGAAAGAGCACGCAAATTTAAAATTTCAACTCTTCTTGTTTAAAATTTCCATTTAAATATTCCTTCCATCCATATTTAATTTTATTTTATCTTTTTTAGTTATACCTTATGCCCCTCTAATATATGTGTTAGAAAAGAAAAACTAGTTCCGTGTTAGCTAAAAAAGAAATTGACTGGATGCATGCGATATTATTTAATTTAATAATAAACTAGTTTTTTATAAAATAAAATAAAAATATTGCAACAATAGCCTGTGGATTAAACAAGGATTTTTTTTAAAAAAAATTGCCATGGTTACAACACTAATTTTTTAAAAGAAAAGAGGAGTTATTGACATAGTTATAGAACGGTTTTTATTGTTTTTTGTTTGTTTGTTCGGAATTACCCTATACAAGGACGGCTGTGAGAGGGTCGCCACCCCTCGTATCTTCGCTCAGAAATAATCTGAGTTCATACGCTCACAAGTCTGCTAAATGCCAGACCCATCTTTAAGAGCTATTACAACATAATCTAAACAGTTTATTTATTAAGTGATTTATTTTTTGTAAATATATAGGTCTGGCATACATGTCAGACCCAAGATACCTGGAGTTGGTAGTAAGCCAAGTCTAAGATAGCGTGGATCCACAACAAGAGCCAGACCCAATACACTTGGACTTGGCAATCAGCAAGTCCAAGGTAGTGTGGGTCCAGCACTCCTATCAAACTAAATACACTTGGACTTAACAGTTAGGCAAATCCAATGAACTTAGACTAGGCAGTTAGCCAAGTCCAAGGTAGCGTGGGTTCAGAACCTATGCTGGACCCTATACACTTAGACTTGGGAGTTGGCCAAGATCAAGGTAGTGTGGGTTCTGCATGCGTGCCAGATCCAACATACATGGACTTGGCAATGGGCCATGTCCAAGGTATGGTGGGTCCAACAACCATCCCGTACCCAATACACTATATACTTGGACTTGACAGACAAGCAAGTCCAAGGTAGCGTGGGTCTGCCATACTTACCGGATCGAAGACATATGGACTTAACAGTTAGGCAAGTCCATTGTACTTGGACTAGGCAGTCGGCCAGGTCCAAGGTAGTGTGGGTCCCGCATGTGTGCCAGATCCAACATACATGGACTTGGCAATGGGCCATGTCCAAGGTATGGTGGGTCCAACAACCATCTCGTACCCAATACACTTGGACTTGGTAATTGGCCAAGTCCAAGGTAAGGTGGGTCTCGCACGAATGCCGAACCCAGTATACTTGGACTTGGCAATCAACCAAGTCCAAGTGTATTGGGTATGACACGCATTCCAGACCCAAAACATTAGGATTTAACACAACCAAACCCAAGATAATAACCGCCCTCCTTCAGGTCCAAACTCATAAGAACTCTGAAATCGAAATTACCCAAGAGGTCGTATAGCCCTTGAGCCATACAATTGAAGTCATACTCGGTATGGAGGTTGGATAACATTTGACAAACCCCTTCCTCCTCTAGGGACAAGAGGGCCAAGTCCAAGGTAGTGTGGGAGGTGTCCTCCAAAAATAGGTACAGCTCCAAATTGCGTTATACCTCACCATTACCCATTCCTTCCACTTTTTCGATCGACGGGCCGTTCCCATCATGGCATTTTTCATTAGTCCCTTTTGTTTGTTGATGAAGGAAAAAAAATCAAGGGATTGAAGGTCCCCCATCAACACTACTGATCAAGGAAAAACAATATCGAAATACCCTGATCGAAGGCTCTTTTTTAGAAATTCTAAAAAATATTTCAAAGGAGGACAAAACGATTCATCGATGGGGATGAATTTGAGCATGAATGAGGTTATAATACCTTAGGAGATCCCTCACAAATCCCTGTAGATAATACCACCCCCTCTATATTTGTTATTGACCTGAGAGATTTGGTCACCGACTTGAGGGACGACCACCAAATATTCTCCTTGCTGGTGAGCATTAGTCTAGGATACATGATCCCAGGACACCGAACTTTGTATGTCATCCACAGGTGCTCTGGGTAGTCTTTCCTTAGGAACATCCCCGTCCCTTCTTCCAAGGGAAGAAGTTTGGCCATTATCTCTTTGAGATCTAGTTTCGATTCTTATGGCCAAAGATCTTTTACGAGTGGCTCTAGTTTCAAGTCTGAAACTAAAATCACCTTCAGGTGTAGTTTTTCCCTTTCCTTTCTTAGAAGTCATGATGGTAGAAGGGAGAAAAAATTGAAGAAGATTTTTCTAAAAGCATAAAAAAAGGGAAGAATATGAATGCAGGACACGTTATATACCTCATTAAATAATTCTTTTCTGCTATCAAAATGCTCTCTTCTTATAAAATATTGGAAGTTACTACCTCATATAATATCAACGACAAGTTTTAAGAAATGTACAAAAGGAGGGAAGAATATGAATGCAACATTTAATAAATGCAAAGTGAAGAGTGAGGGATGAGAAAATATAGAAAATGCAGCATTTCAATTCAAATTCATCTAAAATACATAGAAAATTCATAAAGTAAATTAATATTACAAAGTTCAATTGTTAATATATTTAAGGATGGATGGTTACCCGTGATTTTTCTTGAATAATAACATTCAAAAGTCAAATGTTACAGCAAGCTGCATGATTTATGGCGCCTACTCTTTTTAATAAAATTTAAGGACTCCAATTTTCAATCTTCAGTGGCCTCATTGATTGTTTTCATGGTTTCGGAAGAGCAGCACGAGTTTTTCTGACATGGGATAATGGATGCCTTAGCTAGCAATATTCAACGTGCATTAATTAATGATTCTCGGCAGAAGTAATTATTTCAACTCTTATAGTCTATGATCATCCTAGCGATTACAGGTTTTTGGCCTTCCTAGGGTTACAGAGGAGGTGCCACCTGTCCTACATTCATATTCTTCCCTTTTTTTGTACCTTTCTTAAAACTTATTGTTGATATTACATGAGATAACAACTTCCAATATTTTACAAGAAGAGAGCATTTTGATAGTAGAGAGGAACTAATTAACGAGGTATACCACCTGTCCTGCATTCATATTCTTCCCTCTTTTGTGCTTTTAGAAAAACCTTCTTCAATTTTTTCTCCTTTTTACTATTATGACTTCTAGGAAAGGAAAGGGAAAAACTACACCTGAAAGTAATTTCAGTTTCAGACTTGAAATTGGAGCCACTCATAAAAGCTCTTCGGCCATAAGAATCGAAACTAGATCTGAAAGAGATAATGGCCAAACTTCTTCCCTTGGAAGAAGGGATGAGGATGTTCCATAGGAAAGACTACCTAGGCCACATGTGGATGACACACAAAGTTTGGTGTCCTAGGACCAGGTATCTCAGGCTAACGCTTACCAACAAGGAGAATTTCTGGTGGTCATCCCTTAAACCGGTGACCGTATCTCTCAGGTCAATAGCAAATATAGAATAGGTGGTATTATCTAGGATGAGCAAAAAAACCGATAAACCGAGAAAACCAGAAAAAAAATAACCGAAAAAACCGAATTAACCAATTAAAAAATCACAAAAAAATTCCGATTCGGTTCGGTTTCTAAAGTCTGAAACCGATTGAACCGAACCGAACCGGTTCAATCAACCAGCACTTAAAAAAAAACAAGTATAAATACAAACATTTCCTAACCCTAGCCGCCGGCCCCCAACCCTCTCCCTTCTTTGTCTCTCATTTCACCCTCCCCCCCCTCGCCCCCCGCCCTCTCCCTTCTCTGTTCGATTAACAAACTTGATTCCATGAAACTAAATGCATCTTTTTGAGTCTCCCCCCCATAAGAATCATCTGTTACAACGATCCAAAGCCTCACAAATAGATACAAGGATTTTCATAGTTTGCATCGTATACAAAGGAATAGTTTACACTACTAACTGCACCAGAGTAGCTCTCCCGGCCAAGGACAACTCTTTCACTTTCCACCCAGTAAGCCTTTGTCTAACCCTATCCAATACATACTAATAAGTCTGCTTCGTAACTCTCCTATGGAGTAGCTTAAATATTTCCCCTGTATTACACTTAATACTCAAAGCTCGAGCTTGATTCCGGTGGAGAAACAAAAAGTTTCTACTTTTGAAGATATGGCCCCCCACCCTCTCCCTTCTCTGCATCTCACTTTACCCTCTGCCCACCCCGCCCCGCCCTCTCCCTTCTCTGCATCTCTCTCACTTTACCCTCTACCTTTGATTTTCCTCCCCTCCCTTATGGATTTGGTTCCTTTGGGTTTTAATTTTCTTGTTGAGTCTGTGCCACAAATGGAATTGGAATAGTAGATCCATTCCTTTTCTTTTGTTTTTCATATTCGTGCATTTCTACAACCCCCCTGCCATTTGATTAATTACAATGAAATGGATGAACTTTCCCTCGAACAATCAACGCTATGTGCAGTTGGACGTTGTTACGGTCAAGGTTGTAGGAGAAGTAAAGAGGACCATTGGGTTTGAACCGGTTTGGAAGGGGAAAAAACCGAACTGAACCGAACCAAACCGAAATTAATCGGTTTGAACCGGTTTTCGGTTCGGTTCGGTTCAAAAAATTAAAAAAAAATCGGTTTGGTTGTTTATTTTGGTTTAAAACCGGACCAAACCAGAAATGCTCAGCCCTAGTATTATCTACAAGGATTTGTGAGGGATTTCCTGAGGTATTATAACCTCAGTCATGCTCAAATTCATCCCCATCGATGGATCGTTTTGTCCTTCTTTGAAATATTTTTTAGGATTTCTAAAAAGGAGCCTTCGGTTAGGGTATTTCGATATTGTTTTTCCTTGATCAGTAGTGTTGATGGGGGACCTTCAATCCCTTGGTTTTTTTCCTTCATCAACAAACATAACGAACCAATGAAAAATGCCATGATGGGAACAACCCGTTGATCGAAAAAGTGGAAGGAACAATGGGTAGTGGTGAGGTATACTGGCTCAACCAGATTTTCAAGATGGGTATAGTGCAATTTGAGGTTGTACCTATTTTTAGAGGACACTTCCCACACTACCTTGGACCTGGCCCCTCTTGTCCCTAGAGGAGGAAGGGGCTTGTCGCATGTTATCATTACAACCCTTATATGCTTATACGAGTTTGGATACTCATTCCCTCTACAAGGATTTGTGAGGGATCATCTGAGGTATTATAACCTCAGTCATGCTCAAATTCATCTTCATCGATGGATCGTTTCGTCCTCCTTTGAAATATTTTTTAGGATTTCTAAAAAGGAGCCTTCGGTCAAGGTATTTCGATATTGTTTTTCCTTGATCATTAGTATTGATGGGGGACCTTCAATCCCTTGGTTTTTTTCCTTCATCAATAAACAGAACGGACCAATAAAAAATGACATGATGGGAACGGCCCGTCGATCGAAAAAATGGAAGGAACAATGGGTAGTGGTTAGGTATACTAGCTCAGCCAGACTTTAAGATGGGTATAGCCCAATTTAGGGCTATACCTATTTTTGGAGGACACCTCTCGGGGGTGTAAATGAAAAACCTATATGTCCCTAGAGGAGGAGGGGGTTTGTTGTATGTTATCCAACCTCCATACTAAGTATGACATCAATTGTATGGCCCAAAGGATATACGGCCTCTCGGGTAATTTTGATTTCATATGTTTTTTTTATTGTAATGTCCTTTATTTCCTGAGTGTTTCCTTGTGCAACATCTTTTCCTGGAACAGCTGTATCTGAACACAGTGGGTCTACGACATCCATGCCTAGTCACGTGACTACGCCCTCTCTTAGTTGCGACTCCTCTTTTGAAGAACATCTACCAAGAGTTAGGTCTTCTATATAAATAAACATTGAGGAAATACCCACCCTCGCAGTCCTAACTGAGGATGTTGCTGAAGACACCCTCACCACTGACCTTCATGTTATGGAGAATGCTCAAGGGCAGCAAGGGAGTCTTGATCTCCTTCAATAGGAGGTCATATGACGCTAGCACCCACCTCGGTCATTTTGGAGGTGGCTTCTCGTTGGAAAAGGAGAACCTCCATTCCTTTTAATTCTGAGGTGGAGATCATTCCTCCTCCATAAAGTTACCCGGTCCCCCAAAGTCCAAGTGGCACTCCCACAAGTCCAAGTTATTTGTTTCCTGGGTCTTCAAATCAACCTCCTCCATCCTTCAGGATGGAAGACATCTTGTCCAATCTAAGATTGGATTGTGCCTCCATCTGTTCCCCATTCTCAATAAGAAAGAAAATAGGGTAATGGAGACTATCCTTCAGGGGAGGTCCACGCTGGGACCCGGTGGTCTTGATGTGGTGGAGACATTAGAAAAACTCATTTTGCCTTCTAACGTACGAGGACTAACCAACCCAAGCTTTCAGCACAACCTGGCCATTACAAGGCAAATGGCGTTTCGAGTAAAAGAGCATGTTAATTTTTATGTCCTTTTATTTGGTATGTTATTCTGAAAGATAACCTGTTTTTTTCTCTTATCATCATTTAGACCTTCATAATGTGTGCCCATTCTAAGAATAGATGGGCAGAGGAGAAAAGGGTTATGAAGGAGGTCATTAAGCAATATAGAGCTGACAAGTCTAAATTTCACAGACTTAAAGAAGAAAGGGTTGGTCAAGATGTTGAGATGGACTCTCTTCGGACAGCATACTCCAGGTTACAAGGGCAGCTGGGGGCACAAACTCATGCCATGGAAATGACTGAGCAACGACTGGCTGAGGCCTTCAGCCGTATTGACCTCCTAGAAAGAAGGATGATTGAATTGGAGAACAAGGCAGCTGAGCTTAGAGGGGCAAGAGACACCCTAAGGGAAGAACTAAGGATAGCTAGGGAGGAGGTTCAGAAATCTCATGCGAGGATGGACAACCTGAAGAATTCTTTTCAGGCATTTTGGTCAGAATATGGGGAGTCCGTGTTTCTAACATAGATAATAAGAGACAAACTCTTTTTGGCCCTGACAAATTTGTATTTCTTCAACTTGTCTAAAGGTATACAAGTTGACTTCAGTGAGAGTTTTCTAAATAGCCAAGTCCCAAACTTTGCCGATGTCTTTCCTGTTAGAGCTACCTCAGCCAGGAGTAGAGTCTATCTGGCCCAAGAACCTGGTCTACAGATGTGATTTCTTTAAATATTAATTGTAACGTGTTGAGTATTGGGATTATTAAAGTCCTGAATTTGATCATAAGGCATGTGTTTCTAATTGTTCACATTTTTGGCAACTTAGTGGGCCTGACGCCCACTATCAAAAAACACTTACCTATAATGCTTAGAAAAATATTTTGGATTCATTATAAGATTAATATTGATGATGTTCACAAATAACTTAATATTGTCTGAATTTTGCAGTTATAAAACTAAGAGGTTTTTTGGTGTTTAGGATAATAGGTAATTTAAACGTTTAGTATTCGAATTTCTTCCTTTTTTAGAGGGTGTTTGGGAGTGTGGTAGCGGTTGCTTTTCAAATAGCTTTTCGTGCCGAAAAGCATGCCAATAATGTTTTTTTATTTTTTAAAAATCATTTTTGACATCAGCACATCAAAACGATCCAAAAAGTACAAACCGCACTCAATTTTAGCAAAAAAAAAATGAATTTTTTCAAAAAGCCGGTTTGGCCACAATGCCAAACAGACACTTAATGGACTCCAAATCTACTAGAATGGTCTTGAATACCTGCAACAACAACAATCCTAATTGTAGGACTTTAAGATCCTCGATGATAAATTTAGTATCTTAAAAAATAAATCAGGGTAGTTGAGAGTGTTTTCAGAGTCTGAACCTTTTTTTCGTGAAGCTCTCATGGTGTAACTATAGCTTATAAAAGGAGGGCCTGCGGGGTCATTACCCTAACAACACTGAATGAGGGATAAATATCCCTTACCTTATAACAATATGGTGGGTCCATGAAGGACTTTGATACACCTAAAAAAGGATAGAAAAACTATAGTTTAAGACATCTGTTATAGCTAGAAAAGAGACTAAAGTTCTTCCGAGTTTTGACTTGAAGGAGGTTAGTTATTATCTTGGGTTTGGTTATGTTAAATCCTAATGTATTGGGTCTGGAATGAGTGTCAGACCCAATACACTTGAACTTGGCATCTGCCAAGTCCAAATATATTGGGTCTGACATGGATGCGGGACTCAAACTACCTTAGACTTGGCTGACTGCCAAGTCCAAATGTATTGTTCGGGACAATTGCTGGACCCACCATACCTTGGACATGGCCCACTGCCAAGTCCATGTGTGTTGGGTCCGGCATGCTTACGGGACCCGCACTACCTGGACTTGGCCAACTACCAAGTCCAACTGTAAAGGTTCCGGCATAGGTTCTGGACCTATGCTACCTTGGACTTGGCTAACTTCCTAGTCCAAATGTATTAGGTCCGGCTCTTATTGTGGACCCATACTATCATGGACTTGGCATAATGTCAACTCTAGGTACCTTGGGTCTAGCACACAAGAGCCAAGTCCACTGCCAGACCAATAAAAAATAAATAACTTAATAAAAAATCCGCTCAGATCATGTTGTAACAGCTCTTTAAGATGGGTTTGACATTAAGTAGACCTATGAGCATATAGACTCAGATCATGTATAAGTGAAGATACGAGGGGTGGCGACTCTCTAACGGGCATCCTTGTGGAGGGTAGTTCCGAACAAACAAACAAAAAACAATAAAAACCGATCCATTAACTATGCATTAATTAATGATTCTCCGCATAATTAATTGTTTCAGCTCCTTTAGTCTATGATCATCCCAGTAGTGTTTTTTTGTTCTCTCTTTTTTTCCAAATGCATGAGCTAGCATAGAAGAATCAGACATTATAAGAAAGTCCTATTTTGAAGTTAATTACTTCCTAGTCCAAGTGTATTAGGTTCGGCTCTTGTTGTGGACCCACACTCCCATGGACTTGGCTTAATGCCAACTCCAGGTACCTTGGGTCTGGCACACAAGAGCCAAGTCCATTGCCAAACGACCCAGACCAATAAAAAATAAATAACTTAATAAAAACTCCTCTCAGATCATGTTGTAACAGCTTTTTAAGATGGGTCTGGCATTAAGCAGACCTATAAGCGTATAGACTCAGATCATGTATAAGCGAAGATACGACGGGTGGCGACTCTCTAACAGCTATCCTTGTGGAGGGTAGTTTCGAACAAACAAACAAAAAACAATAAAAACCGATCCATCAACTATGCATTAATTAATGATTCTCAGCATGATTAATTATTTCAGCTCCTATAATCTATGATCATCCTAGTAGTGTTTTTTTGTTCTCTCTTTTTTTTTTTTCCAAATGCATGAGCTAGTGTAGAAGAATCAGACATTATAGGAAAGTCTTATTTTGAAGTTAATTAATTTCATCTTAGCAGTAGGTTTAATGCATTGCCAGTAAACCTAGCTTAAAAATTGTAATGTATTTTAGCAAGTACTAATTGGATGCAAAAAAATACTTTTTTATTTTATTTTCATAAAAAATACTGCAAAATATTATAATGAAAAAATAATTTTTTTAATATTAATAATTTTTTTCAAATTTATTAATTATAATAAAAATCATAATCTTTATAACACGAATAATACTATATTTTATATAAATATTTAGAATTATAATAAAAATAATAATATTTATCACATAAATAATTATATTAAGAATTCCAAGGATGATTATAACACAAATAATAATATTTTTGATATAAACACTTTGAATTGTAAGAGAAATAATAATATTTATAACACATTATTATATTAAAAAAACTAACATGGGGTTGAGCATGGACGCGTCCAGGTCCATCATGGAGTTGGGCGGGGACACGTCCAGGCCCAACTCCATATTGGGTAAGGACGCGTCCGGTCCCAAAGTGGGGTTGGGCGGGGACACCTCCAAACCCAATGTGGGGTTGGTTATGGACGCGTCCAGCCCCTACTTTATGCTGGGCGGGGACACCTCCAAACCCTGCGTAGGGTGGGGCGGGGACGCTCCAGGCCGAACATGGGGTAACGTAAGGATGCGTCTACGCCCAACATGGATGTGGACACGGTGATGTCCAGACCCAACATGGGGTTGAGCGAGGACACTCCAGTCTAAACTTTAGGGTAGGGCGGGGACGCGTCCAGACCCAACATGGATGTGGACGCAGTCGTGTCCAGACCCAATGTGGGGTTGGGCGAGGACACTCCAGGCTGAACTTAGGGTAGGGCAGGGGCGCGTCCAGGCCCAACATGGATGTGGACGTGGCAAGTCTAGACCCAACATGGGATTGGGCACTGTCGCATGCCCGCGCTACGCAATAGGCTCACTTTTTATTTTTATAAGAAATACAATAAAAATTTATAATACAAAAAATAATATTTTTTTGAATATTAATAATAATTTTGTTTTCAAATTTATTAATTATTTTTTTAATAATATTAATCATAATAAAAATAATAATATTTATGATACAAATGATAATATTTTTAATATTTGTACTATTAATTATAATAAAAATAATAATATCTATATCATCAATAATTGTGATGATTATAACATAAATAATAATATTTTTTATATCTATACTTTGAGCTATACTAAAATTAATAATATTTATAACTCAAATAATAATACTTTTTATATGAACACTTTGACTTATAAGAAAATACTAATTTTATAACACATTATTATATTAAGAAAACCGATGTGGGATTGGGCATGGACGCATCCAGGTCTAACATTAATAGAACTAAAGGTATTATGAAGCCAATATTTCATGAAGAAAAAAAAAGTTGTGTTGGTGATAAAAAAAAAAAAAAAAACTTAGAGACTGAATAAAATGATTTGTAGCAATCCACGGTATTTTGTGAGGAAAGATACAGTGCTTTAACGACATGATGTAACTTTTCTATTAATAAAAAGCAAAAAAAATATAAAGCTAAAATTTCCACCAACTTAATATTAAAAATGGTGAAATTAAGGAAATGAAAAGTTAATATAGTGCTAAATTAAAAACAAATAAATTAACTATATGAGATAAACAATTACAAAGTCAAGTTAAATTAAAAAGAAAAAAAATCTCACCAAACTTATAAACCGGAACAACTTGGGTTACCCTAGCAAATAGATAAACCATTTTAACATTATAAAAAGGCAAAATGAAAAGAAATAAATTACAAAACTTAATTTTTAATTACATCAATATAAAAAAAAATAAACAAAAACATTTTTTAAAAAAATAATAACAAAATTTTAAAAAAGTGAAAAAAAAAAAGTAATACACTGCAAGTGAAAAGGAAATTACAAAGCGAAATTTTAAACCAACTCAATATTAAAAAAGTAAAATTAACAAAGATAATTTTAGAAAAAAAAACAAAAAAAGGAAAAAAAAAACAAAAAAAGGAAAAAAAGAAGAAAAAAGGGGATAGTACTGCAGGAAAAAAAGAAAAGAAAAGGGGAGAGTAATACATTTCGAGTGAGAAAAAAAAGAGAGAAAAAGTGCAAAAAAAAAAAACAAAAGTAATACAGTAGAAAAAAAAGAAGAAAAGGTGCAAAACAAAAAAATGAAAGTGTAAAAAAAAAAAAGTGAAAAAAAGGAAATACACTGTGGAATATTATTATAATCCACAGTGCATTGAGTGTGGGAGAACAGTAAATTCCCCACACCTTTTAGCTTATTACTTAATTGGTTGTGTTTTTTTTTTATAACAAAGAACATACTCGAATTAACTTAAAATTCTTATACATCAATTTAGACTGTCATGTCTTTGTAACTCCATAATATTTAAAAATAAAAAAACAAAAAAAAAACTCCACAACATGCCCATGTTGTTTTGGGAAAAATTTAATTGACAGATGACATGTCCTAGTATTTCTTGAAAAAGAAATCTGAATGATATGTAACCAGGTATTTTCTAGGTTCAAAATCAAGATTGTCAATTCTGTTTTATTTTATTCGAAACAGTCAAAATATTTCATACCAACTCAAAAAAATGAAACAAAACAAAACAATTTTTATCCCATTTCAAATCTCGGTCTATTCTGGATTTTTTGGCTAAATTTCAGTCGGAATGTTCTAGTTTTATTCCACATGTTCTATTCCAGTCTTGAAAAACCCTCAAATCAAATTGAATCTGGTTCAGTTTAATTAATTAAACCATCCAAATATAAAAAGCTCTTTTTCATTGTTATTTTCAATAACAATGGTATTAATAATAATATTGAAAATTATCATTACTATTTTCATTAATAATGATATTAATTTTTTAAAATTAGATTTATCACTAATATATATGGTTTATATTTATATTTTTTTTTTCATGTTTATACTTTGTAGAAATTTGAGCAAAACAATGGATTTTTAGATCTCATTAGTCTTAATAACTTTGACCTAGTTTTATATTTAAAATATTTATGTTAAAACATTTTATTTTTTTAATATTTTATTTAAGTTAAATTATTTTAAATTAAAAATCTATTTAATTTTAATTATTTATTTGATACTGTATTTGTATTCCATAATTTATAATTAATTTGGATTTAATAGCTGTAAAAACAGAGTCCATGCTTTTTTTTACTGGTACAAAATCTCTTTAAAAAAAATCCGAGACTAGGAATTTAATTCAATTAAAAATGAAGCAAGAAATGACAAACTTCTCAAAGTAAATTGGAAGTTGATAAATCCAGACGACTATTTTCACGAAGAAAAACCATAGTAATTTGTAGCAAACCACACGATATAACAAAGGAGCGGCGGTGTCAGCACACATTTGGTTTTATCATGTTCACTTCTAAAAAGGTTGTTTTGCATTTTTGATATTAAAAAATATTAAATTAATTTTTTTTAGAATTTTCGATAATTTTTATAATAAAAAAACTGATTTTTTAAAATAAATAATACTTCTAAAAAATATTATACACCCGTAATAACAATATGCAAATGTATTATCCTTGAAAAGAAATAACTGATATTGCTGTAACAATCACAGGAACCTTGACTGTTCAGCCTATAACTCTAACCCCAAAGAGCTAAGGTTGGAAGAATTGGTTCTCTTATATGCATTTATCCAGAAAAGGATCACGGTTCATCAAAACGAAGAAATCAATAATCGTTTCAAATCTCCTATCCATTTACTTCCCAAGTGAACCTAAGAAAAAATGAGCACAGCACATTGAGACGCATGTAAAACAATTTGCAATCCTACAGTCAGGTTAGAAGCAGAATTGTTCAGATACACTATCCATCTTAAACCTTTCAAACTCTGATAGCTGAAAACCAGAGCCTACAACACTAAAAACAGCCTTCACAATCCAGCTAAATATGGAAGTTGGCTCAATGACAAGCTCAGCAAGATACGACTACAACACAATAATTAAGAGCAACCCACATCAGGTCAGGCATCGATAAATCGAATATCAAAGGTGTGGGGATGTATCTGCCAGACATTCAAGGATGCGTATTCCTCTAAACATTCTTTCAACTGTGCTTCGCTGTATCCCTGTTCACAAGCAAGCAATCAGATTTATTTGGACTTTTAGAAACAAAATGTAAATTTTGCTAGGTTAGTAGAAGAATCAACTTGGCTCAGGTTGGAAGTCAACCCAACATAGCCAATAAAAAGAATATCCTAAATCCTAGTGCCAAATTGGGGCTCAAACATGTTCTTGATCTGTGATAACTACTTTTGCAAAATTTGATCTTGTTATGCATTTGTAGTCTTTCCCAGAAAATTTCAAATACTGAAGGATTTACACAGACTATATGATCCAATTATTCAAAATGGGGTTGCACTTGGTGGTCACGATCCCTTGATAGAACTATGCATTGTTGACAAATAAGAAAACAATGCTCAGGAATTGAGACATGAATAAACCCAATATTTCCAAGTCAAACACTGGAGAGCACATCATGTTATAGACTGTAGTTTCAGAAAAAGCTAATCTCTGGGTAAAATGAAGCTGGAAAGCATCTTTTAGATGGAATTGCATTCTAGAGTTGAAGTTTGAAAACTTCAAGTGCCCTTCAATTTTCTAAATCAAATGCAAAGTAGGTGACATGAATTCGCACAAAGAGTTCCGTCAAAGAAGCTAAAGGATTCCAAAAGGAACTGCCTGCTGATGATGTTAGGAAGGTTCGTACCAGGCAGGATTAGCAGCAGCAAGAACAGCAGTTTTTAATTTCAATCAATACTGGGATGACATGTTTTGCGTGTCCCTTTTTTCCTAGAAGCACTAGATATTAACAATTAAATTCAATCAATAAAATCAACAAACCTTTCTAGAAATCCAGTTGAGTGCATGGGCATAGCTCACATCCATTTTATTGGCTCTTGCAGCTTCATCCCGCAAGATTGAATAGATGTCAGAGATGGCATCCAGACCAGATCTTTGACGATCATCAGAATATAAAGAGAATTTTGACATCTGCATTAACCTCAGTGCCTCATCCACATCACTCTGAGCCACACTTTCAGAAAATCTAAGTCTTGCTAAGGCCTGTAACCAAATGAAATCAACTTCAAGTGGGTTGATACAACTCAAAAATCAAGATAAATTTGACATGTCAACTGATTTATCCTATGGATGGGATCAGGTGTCTTTGGTCTAACTATCAGCAGCTTAAAATCAGCTTTCAGCAATACAGCTGAGCAATTTTCAACCTCGACCTCATAACCTGAAGTACAAGCCCTCGTTAAGAAGGTGGAATCCTGGTTATAATTTGTCAAGGAAGTAGCCCCGCCCTTAGCCCAAGCTAGACCAGATAGTGTCCCATACCCCATTTCAATGCACCAGAACAGCCATCTCTTATGATTAGAGAACAAATGAAAATCAGGACTTACAGCTGATATGCGGAGTATGCTAAGCAGAGTTCGGACAGTCGTGTAGGAATGAGGAGTATTCGATTTAGCTTCTTCTTGCCGCATGCCTGAGTATGCAGTAGCAATGTATTCCTCCAGTTCCTTAGGCACATAAGGGGAAAATCTTCTTGCAGTAGAAATATATGCCCTGTGAAACATTGAAAGACAAAGCAATCAATTTTAAGGCATTTAAATGCTGGTCACCTAGAAACCAGAGTCAATTTTACTGTAGTCAGTGTTTTTATTCTAAATACCTTCCAACATTTGGAATGAAGCAAAAATCAATTTTTTAAACTTAAAGATCTTTTTCAAATGCCAGGGCCTCCCTTAATCATCATGAAAAAAAAACAGAAATTAAAGGAATTTAAAGAAACCAATAAAACACATGTAAATATATGAAGAGCAGTAATCAAAGGAGCATGTCTACACCAGACAAAAAACTTGTATGTTTGAGCAACTTCAATATTGGGAGTGAGTTACAGAGAAATTTAAGGATCCATGGTGAGAAAATATAAGCTACTCAATCACCTTGAAAATTGTGAAGTGAGTCATCCATAAAACTTGTTACTGTCAATTAAAATTAATTATGTAGAGATTTATACCGGAGAATAGATGGTTCAAGTGGAGTGAAACCAAGAGCAGGAGATTCTTTATTCTGGTGCACGTAAACAACATGCCTAGCCATTTCAAGGTCGCTGTCCATATCTGCCCGATCAAGGATCAACCACAGAAGATCAAATCGTGATAGGAGAGCAGGAGGTAGATTGATATTTTCAGCTGGAGTTCTCCGTAGATCATATCTTCCCCTTCAACACAAATAACAGGACCACCAAACAAATTTAGACTAGTTTTTTGTGCATTGTAGCCAGGGCATTTGTACTGTTTAAAGCAATAAATTTATATTGGCTTATTTGTGCACAATGGCTAAGAGGTCTTGTTTAAAGAAGGGAAAAAAAGGAAAAACTGCCATGTATTTAGAGCAACATATTTAGGTAAAAGTAATGGAAATAATATGGAATCCAGCAAGTGAAACAACTTTGAGGATGTTAGGAAGGCTCGTACCAGGCAGGATTAGCAGCAGCAAGAACAGCAGTTCTCGCATTGAGTGATGTTGTAATCCCAGCCTTGGCAATGCTGACAGTTTGCTGCTCCATAACTTCATGAATTGCTGTACGATCTGATTCATCCATCTTGTCAAACTCGTCAATAGCACATATACCCATATCAGCCAGAACCTGAAAAAGATAAATGCTTTTATTTGAACCAAAGACATCTTCACAACAATTAGATTTAAGAATCGAAGATTATGCTAACATAATTACATCAATATCAGATGAAACCATTAAAATTAGCTAGATAAAAGTTAGTAGGTCAAAAGACTAAAAAGTGAACTATAACATAATTAGATCAATATCAGATGAAACCATTAAAATTAGCTAGCTAAAAGTTAGTAGATCAAAAGACTAAAAGATGAACTACAACCAGGCCAATGTAAGCTCAGAGGTTTGTAATTTATGCATGCATTGCATTAAGTAGTAATGATCTTTCCAAAGCCATCTCTTCACATGTAGATAACTAGTCAATGTCCTATTTGAAAAAGTTAAATTTTACACAAGTACAAAACTCACCAATGCTCCTCCTTCCAGGACCATCTCGTTTGTAACTGGATCTTTCTGGACAGCAGCAGTTAGACCAACTCCACTGCTCCCTTTGCCAGTTGTGTACACTCCCCTGGGTGCTACGTTTATTATATGCTTCAGAAGCTGACTTTTGGCAACACCAGGATCACCCATCAAGCATAAATGTAAATCTCCTCTAATCTGCAATTCATTGAGCTCCTATAACTCTTAGGCTATCAAAGCAAACAGTATAGAAAACACTGAATAGTCTTCTTGTATTTACAAAAATGTTCTACTCATCACTTATACATATAGGATAGAAATGATATATAACAACCAAAGTAGTCTATGTAATGTTATAAAAATTCAATATTGATTGGCCGAATACATCTGCTAATAAACATGATGTGATCTCAAAGAAATGCATGCATTTACCTTCATCCCATCCTTTAACTTTCGATGAGGAGCACCGACGAGAAGAAGAAGTAAAGCCTTTTTAATATCTTCATGTCCATAGATTTCAGGTGCCAAAGATTGTGCCAACTTATTGTAGATATCTCCATCCTCAGCCAGACTTGCAATCTGCTTTTCCTCGTCTCCTCTGGGTTCATACCTGCAGTACAGAACAATTGGATCACAAATTGAACTCTCCTTTGATCTCATTCACAGGCAATACAATAAAAAGCCTTGCCAGTGTGGCTTCATCCAAGATGGACATATCTCCTCAAATTCTATCAATAAGGTGGAAACTCACTCCACGAGTCCCTTTAGATTCTAAACACCATTTATCTGCACAAGGTTTACCATAATTGCATATTTGAGTTGTTAGCACATAGATTTATTTGGACAAACTGAACTTATTTTTATCTAGACCACAAAGATGAGTAAGAAAAAAACAAGAGAAAGAAACTTATTAGTTATCATATACCAGATTATGAAGTGATTATTTGATCTTTTTATCCAATTCAAATTGTCAAGTTCCTAATAAATAAATGCAGATAGAATGACAAGGTTGAAGAATTAGACGTTAATATAGGAAAAATCCCAAAGAAACTGAAGCTTCCCTCACTGGCAAAGAAAGCAAATTTAAAAGAGAACAATAGAAAAAACACGATGCTTTCCCCCCACCTTATCATAGAGAAAAAGTAAGACTCCTTTTGCATCTTCTATTTTCCCCCATTTCTTTTCTTACAAGTTTGTTCTTCTTATGGATAAACCTTCTATCAGCCAGAAAGGTGACAAAGAAATCTAAACCATCAACCACTAGAAAAGTAAACTCCATGGAATAAAGGTGTCAACTCACCAAATAAGCTACTGTTCAAGGTTCAGTAAGTTATGGGGAAACTAGAGGGAAGTTAGCTTCATGTTGATAAAACTCAGTAAGAAGAGTACTTCACTTGATTCAAATAATTACAAGTGTTTTGTGATAAAGAACAGAAAAATGGCCTACTCTTCATATTTTTTCTTGAAATGAGTAACAGACATGGCCTCCAAAAATGTGTCGGCAACTAAGCCAGCACGCATTGCTCTGAAACCAGTGTAAGGAATTGGAAGGAAGATCCCTGATAATTCAACGACATCACCTGGTGCCACCTGGAAATTTTAAAACCAGGTAAGTAAAAGCTAAATGTGCCAGTAGCATGTAAGACATTCAAACCATGATAAAGCAAATGATGAACCTGTTTGCATGTTGCAATTAAAAGGACCAAACAAACATCACTTACTTTAAGGACGCATACAAGAAGCAATTTCACATTTAAGTTACTCGATACAAATTCTCTCTATTTTATAGGCAATTCAAAATAAGAGCAGCTAAAAGGGTAAACAAGATTTCTCCAGAAAGTGTGATCACAACACCAAAAAACTTTGCTACCATCAACTAGAGATGGGGACTTAAAATATGAAACTGATGACCGGGAGTATAAAGCTACTGAGGGTGCTTTTCCCTTGTACTAAAAGATATTGACACCGTTCCCTCAATGAAATTCTTGAAATTACCAACCTTTCTTGTGAGTTCTCCTCTGAAATGAACAGTCATCGATCTTGGAATATGGCCTTTTGGAACATGTTCTGCTAGCTCTTGAATTTTGGCCTGAAGACAATCATCTTCATGTTACAACCAAGCAGAAAGGTTGGGTTTGCCATTAATACATTGTTTATGACTGAAAATTAAAATAGTTACCTCCTGAAACTTCAGAAACTTTGATGCTCTGAGTTGAAGAATGAGGTTCCCCTTTGTGTTGTTTGTTTTGCAGCGCTTAGTTGGGCACTCAAACAAAGGCATGAAGACTCGAGCGGTTACTTCCTGTTCAATGCACAAGAGGACAGATGAATCAATGGAACAGAAGAAAAGAAGGCAGCAAAAGAATTTCAAGAACATAATATTAACAAATGAAATAAATAATAAAACAAATCAGCAAACACTACCATCAACAAATTTCTTGTCAATCAAATTAAACAAGATGTTCATTTCCAACACACTAAAAAGGTAAAGGTGAAAAAAGAAAACTTTAAAAGCAAAGTGTCATTTACACAACATAAGACATAGTTGACGAATCAGACAAGACAGATTTGCTCGTTAATTACCTGGTAAATTTCAAAACCACATTCTTCACATGTATACACAGCTACCTGCATCAGTGGTTTAACATCTGAACAACGCGTCACAATACCAGATATCTTCACAAGCTGGCCAATGTTTGAAGCCTTGACCTCTCTAATGGTAAATGGCCGCCCTTTTGAAGGTGCTCTAATATAAACTTCACTGGAAGAAGAAAAAATACACAAAAAGAGACAGAATAAGTTAAGTGACAGCACAATACACCTAGAACTAGAAAACATGAGATGCATAAGCAAACCCTTCACTAAACACGAGTAACCATCCATTCTATTATAGACGCAAATAATTGATGTGAGAATGGTTTTTATCAAGACTAGACTATCCTGCAAAATTTGTCTGCCCTGATCAGTCAAAGAATGCTAAACTAAACACTATTAACAACGCATTCGGCATCCAACCAATTTTGGCAAGCGAGTTTACAAATTGAGACTCGGCGGAGATGTTTAAAATTATGATTCATCAAAATCAGTAATCCTAAATTATTCAGAATCTCATTACATGCTAATAATAATAATAATAATAATAATAATAATAATAATAATAATAATAAATGATTCTGGGCTAACAAACAGAAGCGGCCCAACACTTATCAATGTAGGAAACAAAGATATGCTGCTCAAATCAGAGACAAATCCAGAAATTAGTTGCGAATTCAAACCCAAACAAAAAAAAATCAAAGACAACACCAGAACAAAGAACATATTCAACAACTATAAAGGAAATGTCAGGGTAATGCTTACAAGTAACGCTTGATCTCTGAAGGCATCTTCTGATTCGCATCAGAACCTTCAACATTCTCAGTTGCATCCTCAGACCTCTGTGTCATTAAAATATCATGGTCATCATCCGGAAATGCCTCAGTCGGCTTTGGCAACACTTCGTCGATAGCATCAGCAAAAATCCCAACATATCGACGTGTGTTCTCAGTAACACGTCTAAGGAATTCCTCATCCAAGTCCTTATACTGTGAAAAAAAAAATGAAAATTAGGGTTGTTAAAATCTCAACCAAATAGAGGTAATTATAATAAGAACTTACATTAATGAGGTCTTCGAGATCGATCTGGACAGCACGGAACTTATGATTTGCAACATCTTGCTGAAGCAAAGGAGTGATCAGGGTTAATTCGATGATATTTTATATATAATTAGAAAAATGGGGGGAGAGGGAATAGGGAAAACTCACAAGGATGTTCATGTATTTAGATTCGCCATTTGCGTCGGCGAAATTTGAAAGGAAATCCTTGGCGAGATCTGAAAGGACCGAAATGAACATTACATAAACAATAAAAGTTGAAGAAGAAGGGGAAGAAGAATGGAGAGAGGGAGATTTTGTTACTTTTCTCTTCTTCAAAGCGGACGGGTTTCATGGTTCTACGGCAGAGAAGGCACGGAAATGAGACAGACGGACAGAGAGGGCAGCGGCAGTGGTAGAGATTTGAGTAGATGGGAGGGAAAGAGGGGTTTGGCGGCAAATAATGAGAGGTAAGGGAGGCTTTTGGCGGGAAAATGTGGTGTCATATAATTATGGTACAGGTGGGATCAGGTGCGGACCCCGCTTAATGGGGCAAAAAATTTAGTGAGAGGTAAAATGTGGCTGCCGGGATTCGAGCCCAGGTCTCTACGGCCACAACGTAGAATTCTTACCACTAAACTACAGCCACTTAGATGTTGAGGTTTTATTAATATTAAATTAAATATATTATAATACAGTAGAGGGTCCCCTTGCATCGAGATTGATTAGATGCGCTAGAACTAAGGCCACGTCAATTGGTCCAGGCTATGTCATTGGCTTAAATTTAATGCTGTTGGATCCACCTTATACAGCAAACAACGCTGTGATATACGATATGATATTGAAACATCATCCTATTACATCCTCGATTTCATTTATTGGATTGAAATCTTTTTTTTTTTTTTAAGTCTATCTTATTTTAGCTCTTAATATATTTTCATCATTTTTATGTACCATTCTTTTATCATTTTAATGTAGAGATTGATCGAAAAGGTATTATCATGTTATTTTTTTTTAACGTTTTATTTTAATTTTAATAATGTTGGTCTTGAAAAAATAAATTATATGACAGAGATACATGAATAAAGCATGATTACTAGTGAATGTATATGATGGCTTGATATATAAGCATGTCTAACTTGCTAAAAAAAGAAAGACTTAGGAGTGCTTATAAAAAAATATTCTAGTATTTAAGCCAACAAATAATACATGAGTGACAAAAAGGTTTAAATAGGGTATTTGGTTTTGCAGGGTGGATTGTATTGGAATTATTTTATGTTTGATATCGAGTTAATTTTTATTTTTTATTTTTTTTGTTTGAAAAAAATATTAAATTAATTGTTTTTAAATATTTTTCGATGATTTTAATATATTGATATTAAAAAAATAAAACATATATATAATTTCTATATATTTTCAATTAAAAATTACTTTTAAAAAATATACCATACACTACATTACTAGACAAATATTAATATTGGTAAATTATCTACGTTTTGGAGAATTTTAAGAGAGAGAAAAAAGGTTTATTGCAAGTTTTAACAAATAAAAATTCAATCTATTTATTAAGCTTTCGGTGAATGATAATAGTATCACCTTTCTGGTATCTACTTCAAATTGAGCACCATGTAGTGTTAAAGCTTTTCAAATAATAAAAGAGATATGGGTGTTAAATTTTACCCTGTTTGTGTTTATATTATGGATTTTAGTAGCTTCGTAATAACATATCGACAAAAAAAGAAATGAAAAGGTCAATTAAAGAAAAAGTTGAGCCTCTTATAAGAATTATGAATTTCAGCGTGGCCTCCATTGTAAGAGTCATGTGTAGCCTTGATTAACTGCCCTATTAATGATCCTTTACCTCCTACTATAATCCTCTCTTCATATCTTTTAATTCCTTCTTCATAGGTATATTTTAGATACTTATTAACATCAATCATCTTACCGGTTACAATATCCTGTAATGCAACATCATCTTTGCAGGAACAATATATTTCTTCATACCTAGCTCGCACCACTTTAGTTATTGCATCCAAACTGCCAATTTCATTGCCTTCATTATCATGCTTGTTATCCACATTGCTCCTTCTAGATAATGCATTTGTAACCAAATTTTCTCTGCTATTTCTATACAGAACCTAATAATTCAGACTCAAAAACTTAATTAGCCCTTTCTTTTGAATTGTTGTGTGGATCTTTTGATCCAACAAGTATTTAAGACTCTCATGGTCAATTTGAGTTATGGACTGTTCTTGTTTCAAACAGTGTCTTCATTTGTATACTGCCATTAAAATTGCCAGATATTCCTTCTTATAGAAGGACAGTCCCAAGCGTTCATTGATCCAACAGATATTGCTTTTGAATCCTTGAGATGCTCATTCTTGATTGATGTGAATTCCAATCTCTTTTCCCATTGCTGGAGTGTTCAAAATTCATTCAGAGTTGGCTCCAATTTCTCTTCCTGCCATTTGAGTAGCAAGAAACAACCTGAACTGATTTGATAATGCTTCAATCTACAGATTAATCTGATTAGCTCTCTTGCTTTGTTCCACCCATTGTTCCTCCCACTTGCTTTGCAGATCAGCCATTGATTCTTGAATTTCCCGATGAAGGCCTCGTAACCTTTCCTCCAACCTTCTGCAATGTTAGTCAACAATTTTCACCTTATTGTTTTCTACCATTTCGAGTCAAGATTTACTTCAAGCCCAGGATAGGCTTTGATGCCAACTGTTAAGCTAATAGCTTAACAAGGAGAGAATTGAGAGGAAGAACGAAAGAATAGAATAGAGATAATAGCACGTGCATTCCTTGATTATAACATGTGCAGAATGTAACATAAATCGTTGTGATGCAATGCAAATTGATCGACCAATAACCAGACAAAAATACTGATGTTTGATTTGGAAGCATGAAAACTATTTCTTCCCTACCATAAAAAATTGGAGATAATAGCACGGTAATTTATACAGTCTACAGGATACATGATTCCCAATGGGCAGCAACATTCCTATACTCATCATATCATATATTCTTACCAGCGTGGACCATGAGAGCAAAACTGCAGTAATCAGATCATGAACCATCAAAGTTACACCTTCAAGAGTAAAATCATGAAAGTTTGCAGGGCCATTATCAGGAACCGGGAAACATATACCATCCTTCTGATACCATCTTACCACCCACACCCACAACACACTCACCGGCTCGTGGATGCCTGTGAAGCTTCTATGACTTGATCATTCCATTCAGAAATACACTTGCCAGTTCCTGATGAATTGAGACATTCTAACTACTGATTTGACCTTCCTCTAAGTACGGAGAAATTGGAGTCTGTTCCTTCTCTTTTGCCAACTTTGCTTGAATTAGTTTATCCAAGATAGGAGGCTCTAAAGGAATTGGATCAAGACAACGTTCCGAAGCACCAACAATCACCTGCTCCATAAAGAAATCAATGCATGCCATTTATTGTTAGAAAGTTTCAAAGTTAACCACAGATATCATAAACTCTGAACTCAAGAACCACAAGTAAAGGAAAGGAATCCAGCCCCCATCGATCTTTCCGATATCTACAACACATTTTCATATAATAGAACAACAAACAAACATGAACTCCCATAGAAGATTTCCAGGATTAAACTTCAAATTTTTTAGTCAAGTTATTCCTTGATTTACCTCATCAAGCAAAAAGTCAATGGCAGCTTCGTCTTCAACAATTTCCTTAAGAGAAGCCCTTAGGAACTGAATATCCAGCTGAATTTGCTGGAATCCACTCCGGTTGAAAGCCTGGAGTCGAACAAATTCTAGTAAACTCTTGAGACAAAGTTTTACTACAGTAGTAACAACAGATTCCTGCAAATTGCAAGCAGAACCAGTCCACGTTACTTCATAGTCCGTACCAGCAATTCCTCCCTTAATAAAGTTGAGCAAGTATAGTTTCATACCTGTGTATATTCAGTTTTTGTAAAAATCTCAACTTTTTGCTTGAACAATTTTGCCAGGTGGGTTTCAAGAAGTTGACTCCTGGCCCTATGAGTGTTTGACCGAATCATTTTGTCCTCTCGTAATGGATTGCTGCGAGAGGAAGCAGTGCTTCCATTGCTTTCAGAGCGACGATGCTTGCGGAGTACTCCATGAGGTAATATCTGCTTTGCCTCTGTTCTTATTGCTTCCAACTAGTCAGGACAAAATAAAAGTAAGTCCTCAATATTTCTTTTTTCCCAATAAATAGGCGTGGGTCCACACACCACAAATCTACAAGTTGTCACGATTGTCATTTGTAGGAAAGTCAAATTAAATAAATTTGGCATCCTAATATACCCCCCAAATATCAACAAGATAATAACCCCAAAATATCAATGAAACAACAAACCTCTTGAAGGAATAAATCAACAAACATATGAACTTCTCTAGGTTCCTTGTGCTGTAAAAATAAAGAAAAATCAGAGTCAGATATCAAACTAATTCACATCAAAATAATCTTCTAATTTCACGTGTCATACTAACCTTGACCCAATTTGGAGCTGTAAACCTCTTCCTCAGGAGAACCAATATTTTTTGAGTTATCATGTTTATATACTGAAAAACAGTAACAAAATAGCAAAATGTTAGTTGGAACAGCTAGTAGAAGTGATGTGTGGATGACAAACGTTACTCAAATTAATTAATTCTGCATTGCATTTTCTGACTCAATCTGAGAGAGCAAATGATATCATAATAGCAAAATGGTTAATGAGTTTCTATGGCACCCATGTCCAGGGGAGATAATTGCCTATTTTTGTAGGGGGTGTTGGGAAGGGGGAAAAGAAGGGAAGAAAGCAAATTTTTTATTTTCATGAGGAATGGGGTTTTTATTTTTGAGAGATCATGGCTCTGCTTGGATCCTGTCTTTCTGTTGCATAATTGGGCAAAATTCAAAACCGGAAAGATTCAGTCCCTGATGCTGTGATGGGACCAGTTGTGAGCAAGGGGAAAGTTTTCAGCTATCCTCCAACAGACAGGTGTTTTGGGAGCGGGTAGTGTGGAGTATAACTATGTAGTAAATATATTTATAGGAATTTTTAAAGCAATGAAGTAGTGATAGTGCCATGAAAATCCAAAATTCACCACACCACCATGAATTTTTTTTGAACCATCACATAAAATAGACACTTAGACATTGCTTCAAGAATTAAAACATCTGAATAGAGACTTTAGTTCATACATGCTGTAGAAGTATTTCACCATCTGAATGAAAGGTTTGACAAATTTCACCAGGAACAAGTGCTGGCCCATTTTCAGAAGCAAGACCACCACCACCAGAGAAATAAGCAGCTATTTCCTGGCAATCAGGACATTCAACTTAAAGGTAAGCCCAGAGACTATAGAATTCTAAATTATGATGTTGTACCCGTTAAAAGGAAAATGAAATGAAACTGTGAGTGGCTCCTTGCCTCAGTAATTCTAGGGATGGCAGTTTGTTCAATAAAGACAGACAGTTGAGCAAGCACGAGGACAAGGCCTGGAATCGCTTTCTCAACCTGCATACCCTCTGTGGAATTTTCATCTTGACTGGCAGATTTATTTTTCCCTGAAAGCAAGAGGAGCCGATCATGAAGTGCCCTGAAGAAATCTTGAAATCCTTCTCGAACCCACACAACAATCAAGTTGCTCAGTTGAAGCCCTCCTAAGTTTTCCTCAAGAAGTTGGCGGAAGTCCTGGAATGAATGAGCCAAGATATTCAAAAAAGCTAGGTGAGGATGTCATGTACATGACAGATAATGTGCCTGTTGGTGACAAAAATGTTGAAATAGAAGAACTGAGGAAACGCGCGCGCGCAAATCATTAGAGAAAAAATAGAATGGAAAGCAAGGTTGTAATATCATCGCCATAGATTTGTTAAAAAAAACACCAAATAGCAAGCAAAGAGAAAGTGATAGAAACAGAGTCTAGTTAAATTTTCAAGGAACATAATAGATATTTCAGCAGGATTTATATATATATATATATATATATATATATATATAGCTTTGGTACAGAGGAAAGGTAAGACTTCAGTTATTCCTGGAAGTACTAATGTCTTAATGGCTATTTATTACCAGTAACACATTCACGCTCCCTTGAAGAACTGCAGTTTTTCCTGCCTCAAGGAAAACCACCAAAAGATGTTCTTTTGCTTCCTCCTTTGGTTTGATATGGACATTGGTTAGGGAATCTGCCAGTTCAAACGGAATTTGAGTAAGACTGTTAAGGCTATCTAAAAATCAATAACAATTACGAATTTCCTGAGCTTTTTGGTCAACAAATTTGTGTCCTTGTAAAGTCATTGGGTGGTGTAAGGTTACAGCCTTATGGGTTCCCACCACTCCAGTATCCTTCATAACCTACGAGACATTCTCAAAAGGTGGACAATTGTATTGACAAACAAAAGAACCTATCCAACCAAGTTTTATTTTGTTCATGGTTTATAAGCACAGAAGTAGAACTTTATTGAAAATGTAACAATACCTGAGATATCATGAAGAAGGTGAGAAAATGTGCTTTTTATATATTGTTTGACAGCCACCAGGGAAGCCTGTGACAATGTAGGATTTTTTTAGTTACAAAGTTCCATAAACAAACAAAATTATTTTTCTCATTCCAGACCAGCGAGAGAAGGAAAATGCAGGTAGGGATTATGATTGAATGAAAGCACAACTGATATTAAAGGACAACCTTCAAAGAACAATCAGGGAGAAGAGCCTCATGCAGCACTTTATCCATCAGGTGAACATCTTTCCATATAATTCCTGTATTTGGTAAAGCATTTCGAGAAATCAAATGCAAAGCTTCCAAACAAGAAAGAATCAGCACATGATATTTAATTAACCAAAAGTCATCCATAGGAAACCTGGAGGGAATTCAGAGCAAGGACAGTCAGGAACAAAGAATGTTGAATTGATTAGATGGGTGATGAAAATATTAGAGGAATCAAGCATTTCTTCACCATGATAGTTTTATGATGACACATGCTAACTGCATAAAATTTATACAACAAGGGGAAGTTTCCAGTCTCATAGGATCTAACATAACAGGTTTCATCACATGGAAAGATAGCTTACTTTTTAGAAACAAAAGAAAGAAAACTTGCTTTTGCAGGTATAGGATGAGTAAAAAACTTCAGTTTCCCACTATCTTTAGGACGGTGAAGAGACCATTTTACAGACCAAACTAAAGACAGCAAAAACAAATTGCAAGAATGGCTAAAGCAAGCTCGAGGAGCATCAGAAAACCAAGCAGCTCGATGAGTAAAGGGAACACTGAGGAAGTGCATCACAATTGCAGAGCACTACGAATAGAAACAACTTAAAAACTCAAGTCCACATGGCTATCTGGCAGTCAAGGAAGTTTTTGATGTTGTGTGGTTTCTCCCAACAAAACACCTGACATGGCCCCTAAAGCAGAATGGTGAATTTGGTTGCATTCATGTCATAATTACAGCAATTGATGCTGGAGAATAATGCAATCCCAGTTAACAAACTTTCACTTCTCAATGTGTATTCAACACTCAATCAGTGATCAATCAAGTATTTTAATTTTTTCAATAGAATGTTTCAACTCTCAATTTTTTTCTTTGCAGTTAAGAATTTGAACTCTCAATTTGGTTTACATCAAGTACCAAATTACATCTATTTTTTTTCTACATATTACGCACATATATTGGCAAGTATTTTATTAGTTATCCCTGGTTCTGGAAGTGTTACGTCATGCCATCACTTAATGACCAAATTATTTTATTTTTAACAAACATCCAATTTAGTATTGATTGATCACAAACTTTCACTACTCAATGTGTATTCAACACTCAATCAGTGATCAATCAAGTATTTTAAATTTTTCAATAGAATGTTTCAACTCTCATTTTTTTTCTTTGCAGTTAAGAATTTGAACTCTCAATTTGGTTTACATCAAGTACCAAATTACATCTATTTTTTTTCTACATATTATGCACATATATTGGCAAGTATTTTATTAGTTATCCCTGGTTCTGGAAGTGTTACGTCATGCCATCACTTAATGACCAAATTATTTTATTTTTAACAAACATCCAATTTAGTATTGATTGATCGCAAATTGGGGAGTTGAGATATGTTATTGAAAAAAATAACAATTGAAATACTTTGTTGAAAAAATCAAGAAAGTCCATGTACTTGGAGTGCATTTTCTGGCAAATGATGCATGGTCATAGAGAACTTGATGAAAAAACCATTCATTAAATTTTTAAAATGAAAATCTTGACTGGTCGGGGAAACGAACATTATATTGCCGTCTAGATTGTGTCATACGTCATAGCTAAGTTCTAACCTTGCAAGAACGGGTGCCAAAGAACAAAATAGTTCAATCATGGTTATTGTTTAAGGCCAAAAACAAAAACCCTTTCAATTACACATATTTCTAAAGCAACCTAAACAAAGGACATGAAGAAGAAAAAAACCCTTGAACTCGAGCATAAAGATGCCCCAAACACATGCTAGCGTGTGTAAAGAGAAGTGACATTGTAGAGGAATGACAAATTCAGCAATAAAAATTTTAATTAAAAAGGTAGACAATTTAGAGTAGAATTTGTAGTCCAAAACATGATTTCCAAGAGAAGCAGTGTTGAGAGATCCGTAGTACTTACGAAGAACACCCAGAAAATTTGCAATTGGAATCCACTCCTTTATGTAACCCTCAGTAATCTCAAAGTGCCTAAAGAAATTGCCAATCATATTACATGAGTCATGTGTGTTTTAAATTCATGCTGTCCAAAAATTGAAAAATAAATAAATATAAAAGCTGTTGTAACCAATTCAATGCCCTTACTTGGCAATCAAGTCTTGAGAAAGTTTAATCAGTTGCTTTTCTGAATCAGGAAAAATTACTTGATAAGCTCGAACAGCTTCAGCAAACTCGCAAACTAAAGCCTAAGATCACGCTCAGGATAAAGTTTGTATTAGTATGAGAACTGATTGCCAACAGATATAAAGCTGGTACGTGTTGCACTTACATCATGTGCGGAACCAGGAACTGACTCGGTATTGTTTCCTTGTTCTGAAGGGTTGTTAGATTCTACCAATACATTGGCTATGTCTTCATGCTTGAGCTGAAGGCCTTCAAGAGATTGCTCTAGCTTTTCAAATAGTTTTGCTTTTAAGTTGTCCATCTGCTAAGACAAAGGGCCATCCGTCATCATATGCACACTGGTCTCTCCAACAAAAACATAATAAGAGACACACAATACACATGCCAGGCCAAATAAGTAAAATTTAGCATCTATCAGCAACAATCAAATGGAGCCTACAACTCATAAGTCAAAAGAAATTAAGAAAAAAATATAAAAAAGAACTGCATCCTCATTAACATGTTAGCCAACCAACAAACAATCTGAAGTGATACATTGAGTGCTATACATACCGGAAAATTCAACTTCTTAAGAAGTACTGCTGCCTCAGCCCTTGCTTGTATGGATTCAGAATCCAAGAATAGCTTTCCCTGAAAAGCAGATGAAACAACAAGAATTCCACATCAGGAAAAAAAAAAAAAACTTAACTTTTATAGCACATATCAATAGAAGTCAAGCCTCGGAATTATTCTTTCAGAAAATCTCTTACCATAATTTGGAAATCTTAAAGAATATGCCCAAAGATATAAGAAGTCTTAAAGATTTATGACACAGTACAAAAACTTTGTCAGAGGCTTATACTGGAGATTCCCAACCTCAAAGCATCATGTAAAGAAATCTCAATTTTTTGCAATACTAAAGCTATTCATGTTGTATGGTTTGATATCTGGTATCCAAGTACAGAGCACCGTCCAAACATAAGGAGCATCAACTGAATTCAAATATTTTCACCAGGAGAAATCAAGCAAAAGTAACAATGGGCTAAAGTATATCCCCCGCACCCCCAGAGAGAACAAGCAAGTACTTCCAGTCCAATAAACCTAAATGATAAGTTATTCCACCCCAACTAAAAAAATAAAAAAAGACGAAGACTGGCTCGTACAAGTAAACAGCTTGAAATCTAAATGGCCAAAGAAAATGCTGGAAAAATAAGAGACGAAGACACCATCCATGGCTCCCCCATCCATATGTTTAATTGGGAAAGAAGAACACACCTTCAAATTTTTTGTAATAGTGGCCATAGCTTCTTCAGATGCTTGCTTACAATCCTGGAATGATGAGTCCCCATAGACCTGTTACATCAAAAAAAAAAAAACTTAAATTTGAAAGTAAAATATGTAATAGAAACAAAAAGAAAATTCCCAGAAAAAAACAAGAAAAATAAAAGCTTGAACCCACCATCGAAGGACAAGGTATAAAACGACTAACCTTAAAAATTGGCATTGCTCCAATGTAGATCTTGACTGCATCAGCATATGTCTCTGATTTAATACATTTCCCGAGTCTAGCAGGTAGATCATATATGAACTGCTCTATTCCAGAGAGGAAGAAATTCGTATGACTAGTATAATGCCAAAAACTGGAGTTTTAATTATGTAGAATAAGCGGATTCCATTCAATCCATTAAAAACTTGACTAAAATTATCAACAAAAAAAAAAAATTGAACTACAAGACCCAACGTTAACTAAAAAAATCCATTGCAGCCTTCATTATAGAGACTCTTATGAAACAAAAATGTTGATACATGTGATCATTACTGTCAAGTAAAAACTGGCAAGAGACTAGCATGCAACATGCTCAAAGTTCAACAGCGTAAATAGGTGCACATCACATACAAGTCAACTAGCTAGGTCAAAAACAAAAGTGACTTATACAACATCGAAGTTATACAGTTCCAATTCAGCATGCTTGGCAAGGAACATTCTCTAATCTTCATAAAATATAATTCAATGTTAGTTGAAAATTTTCTCAAAAGTCCCCTGCAAGCATGATGTTATCAGTATATAAATATGAATCACGCAAGAAACGATGGTTTTTGAATACCTGAATTTTTCGAAGAAGGTTGTGTGTGCGATGCAATTTCTCTATATGTTCTCTCTTTTCGAAAAGAGAAGTGTTCACACCATCACTTCTTGATTGTACCGATGTTATCTGCAATGAATTGGTACATTCTGTGATGGTTATAACACTTGGGCACCGGCTTTTACATATATTCAAAGGATTAAACAAGGGAATATGAGAAATTTGGCACATGCCTTGCCAAGAAGCTGCTCCATACTTGCTTCCATGCCCACAATATTACTTTTCATCCTGTAAGACGAGAGGCGAAAAAAAATCAAAATTGCACTGAAAGGAATTGTTAGCAAAGTCAAATTGTGAGTGGGAAGGGATACCTTTTAATTGTGTCGGTGGCGCTAATAAACTTGTTGTAATTTTCATAAACTAGCATTTGCAAATCGGTGTCTAGATTTTTTATCTCAGCTGCCATTTCAACATGCCTCTGTAGAAGCCCTTCCAAATTTGATTTTTGCACCTGAATTCAAGTTATAAATTCATGAATTAATCAGGGGAAAAAAACAATAAAAGATCAATTTAAAAAGCAGGCGTACCAGGAGATTCATGTACTGTTCGGCGTCGAAGGAGGTGGTGTTAATGGCATCTAAAGACGCAAATTCGAAAGAATTGCCAGTATTAGACACTGAAGGGTCTGGAGAATAGAAGCTTGATAACAAATCTCTCGTTCTCTTTGCCTTATCATCCAACGGCATATCGTCTTCCCCCATTTCGTGAACTATAGTTTCGTTTCGTTCCGATTTCAAAGATTCGATTGGTGAAGCTTAGAATTTTATTGGAAATCAATCGATTCTAGGTCCAAGATAATGGCGATGGGTTTGATAATTTGGTTGAGGAAAAGTTACAGTGAAGTAAGTTTCGCTGCTTTTACCATGAACGTCTGACGAGGTGCATGGCCGCATGGGCACGGCCTACAGAGAGGCAGCACCCGTCTACAAGCTCGTTCCATTATGGCCCAATACTATCAGTATTATGTTAGTTTGTTTTTTATTTAACAATAAAGAAAAAACTGTTTGGTTATTTTAAGAGTTTAGTATTGTGGTATAGATTTTTTTTTAATTAAAAATGAATTATAATAAATTATTTTTAAATATTATTTTTATATCAGTATATTAAAATCATTTAAAATGTTTAAAAAAAATCAATTTGATATTTTTAATGTAAAAATCAATTTAAAAATCATTTTGAAAAATAAAGGCTACTACAATGCAAAATGGACATTTAAGTTATGTTATTTTGTACTAGTTCTTACACATAATTGCATTTCAAACATTAATTTTATAAAAACTAAATTAACATATTTTTTATTTATTTTGCATACAAAGATTCATCTCATTGTAATTTTAGCTGCTTTAATCAGGCATATATATATATATATATATATATATATATATATATATTCTTTTTTAAAACAATACTTAAGAGTATTTTTCTTGAATTCATTTTTAAAAGTTATGGTTTTTTTTTTGTGTGTGAGAGAGGGGAAAATACGGTTGTAGTGGCCAGTGGAGATGAAGAGAAAGAAGGAATAACAAGAAAAGAAAAATAAAAAAGAAGGGAAGGGAGAGGAAGAAATCAAGTCAAGGATATTTTATTCTTTTCATTCAGATTTAAAGTGTAAATTTTCAAACATGGGAGGAAAAGTATGACCATACGCGGACCTTCAGAGTTTGAGGGAATTCTCCATTCTTATTTTCTACCCATGAGAATTTCTTAAATAAAGCCATTAAAATCTCATTGTAGTCATGGGATTTTGGACTTTTTGAACTAGTCGGGTGATGGCTTTATTACGACAGACGCACAAAGATTTTTCTTCAAGGGTTGATATTTATTTCATAACTTATTTAAAACTAACTTAGTTTTTAAAACTTGATGCTCTTTAATATATTCATTACTTTTTCACTTTATAAAAATATTGATTTAAGTATACGGGACTTTTTAAATTCACCCAAATGAAACTTTTTTTTTCGTCTCATGTGTCTCTCATAAAAAAAAAATATCTTCTTTTATTATAAAAATTATATTTAATTGAATGAACAAATAACTAACCAATAATTTAACCTTATAACGAAGCATCCTATGTTTTAGAAAATCATCAAGCAGCAATCCAACAATGTAATCACACCTTTTTAAACCAGGCTCAGCATGTAATTTATGGGCAAAGTATTAGGATTTTTAAGATTTAGAAATAAAAAAGATATCATATCTTAATTGAAATTAAATTCTGCTTCAAAGTATTTTTTATGTTAAAATATATTAAAATAATATTTTTTTATTTTTTAAAAATTATTTTTAAAATCAGTATATCAAAATAAATCAAAACATATAAAAAATATAATTTTAAAAAAATTAAAATTTTGATGGAGCATGATTTGAAACATGCTCCAAACATTTTTTTTTTTTATTAAAAAAAAAAACTAACCTGCATCTGGTCAAACATAGGATAATATTTGCAACGAATCCAAGCTCGTAATCATTTCCTTTTTGAGTGTTATATCTGGGCTCAGTACAGTAAAAAACAGATAAATTCTTATAGTTTCCATTTTAAATTTTAAAAATCTCTAGTATCTATCCTCATTATTGATTAAAGTTTTGTATGGAAAAAAAAATATCAATAGCAATTCATTAACTACTTAAATAATCCTCGTCCGTTGATTCAGCCATGATGACATTGGGCTTTTTCCTCCTTTTGCCAGCCGTTCAGGACTCATGAAAGAAAAAGACCATCAAATCTCTAGAGCACAGGAAGCTTCGTTTTTACACCTTGACACGGTAAGAGAAGAATAATTATAGTATATTCCTCCATGAAAAAAAATACAAAAAAGAAAAAACAATGGTTGGATTGGCTTCCAAGCACAGCTGGCGTCATTCTGCACGCCAGCAATTACACCGATGCCACTCATAACTCACAAGCAAATTTAATAACCCCACTGTTTTTTTTTTTTTTTAAGAATTAAAAGTATTTCTCCACACCGGCTATATCGAACCCTACCTTTTCTATAAAATCCGCAGCCAACAACGGAGCTAGCCTTCCTTTCTCTTCGCCTGTATGTTGGTACTCCATTTCTAACGTTTCTGTCCTCCCAATACTCTCCATCTCTTCGTTTCTTTAGCGTGTCGCAAGGGAAGTCTTCCCTTCTCAGCTTCTCTCTCTATTATCTGTCTTCAGATCTAGAGTTTCGGATCTGAGTTTTGGGTTACTTCTTCTTCTTCTTCTGTTTTCTTTCTTGATAATCTTAGGGATCGAATATTAGGGTTCTTTAAGAAGCACCAATGTTTTTAGAATTTTTATGACTTACTCTATCCCCATGCGACGAATTCGAATTCTCCACTCTTTCTCGGTTGTGTTTCTCTACTGGTTCTACGTGTTCTCATGAGTTAAATTAAATCAAATATCTCTGCTAATCCTGTTTGTTTTTTAGATCTCGATCCCTGATTCTTCATCTAATCTAACTACAACCGAAGGTATTGAATTTATTTGATTAAACTAGTGATAATTTTATCGAAGAATCTAGAAATTGTAAAACATAAAATGTCCGCAAGGCAAGCAGCGAGCTCAGGATCGGACAGCGATCCACGATATGCGAACGTCGATGAGAGGAAAAGGAAGAGGATGATATCCAACAGGGATTCTGCCAGGCGGTCCAGGATGAGGAAGCAAAAACAAATGGAGGATTTGGTTAATGAAGTGAGCAAATTGCAGAACGAGAATAATCAATTGATGCAGGGTATCAATGTTGCCCAACAACGCTACATGGAGATGGAATCAGCCAACAATGTTCTGAGGGCTCAAGCTGTGGAATTGACTGAGAGGCTGCGGTCGTTGAACTCTGTGCTGCAGACTGTGGAGGATGTTAGCGGACTCTTCGTGGAGATACCTGAAATACCTGATCCTTTGTTCAAGCCGTGGGCAGCTCCCGTGTTCAGTACAGCCTATTATGACATCTGCTGATCTTTTACAGAATTGATGAATGTGAGCTTGTTCGGTGCTTTGCTGGGAGATTGTGTTTCTTGGTGGGCTCTTCTTTTTGTCTGTCTGGGTCTTTATATTATATGTAGTTTAGGGCGTAGGTGGATGCTGGGATGGCGTGAATGTGTTTTGATGGGGGTGTGGTTTGATCGGAGTTGTGATGTTAGATGTCCTACTGTCCTGTTTGAATTTCTATCAGCGTTTTTTATGAATCAGTTTCCAATCTGTGGCATTTTCTTCACAGCTATATTTCTGTGCAATTTACTTTCAATGTGATTGTGGTGGTGTTTGTATTTATGTTAAAACCGTGTTTCGTGTTAAATTTTTTATTTTTAAAAAAATATTATTTTAAGAAAACATTATTTTTATAAATTAAAAAAATAATAGTTTGGAAAGCAACTATCAAACTATACACAATTAAATAAATTAATGAATTAATATAAAAGTAAATTTGTAACAAGAATGCCCAAGTGAAATTTTTTATATCTAAAAATCTGACATGAACTCTCTGATATTTCATATAACAATGTCGTGGCTATAATATGGAAAATATAATCTGAAAATTCTTATAAAAATTTAAGTGTGGTTTCACAATCGGATTGAAAGTTATGACCTTTTTAAATTATTATTTTACTCTAAATTAATTAAATCTCCACTTAGATCTAAATTTATTTCATTAATCCATAAATATATATATGTTAGGTCATCAACGGATCTGTTTGAGGCAAATTCTCTTTTAATTATATTATACTCACACATGACTGCTTATAATCATTTATTATTGTGTCAATAATATTTTTTTGAGATTTTAATTAGAATTTATTTTTTACTTTATAAGTTGGACAAAGATGTATATTTTAACACATAAAATATATTTAGAAGAAAAACTTTATAAAATTATGGTTTTTGTGTGAAATAATCGATTAGTTAATATAATTGGATACAACTAGTCAACTGGTTCGAGTAAATTTAGAGTTTAACCATGTCGTGTTTCTGAAACATAAAATTATTAAATTGTATTATTTTATTAAATCTTTTTAAAACGATGCTATTATATCAAATTTTCATGTTTATTGTACTAAATTTATAAAAAAAAATCGCAAAATGTCCCCTGATGCACTTTGATTGCCACACACATGGAAGGAGATGGGACTCGACTGTGTCTGGATGATGAACCAGTACCAGTTTATCATTGTTGTTGGTTGCTTTGTAATGGAAGTAATTCAAATAGTTATAGTTGTTTGGTATTGTGGTAATCATGATGGTTTAAAATGTTTTTTTATTTAGAAATATATTAAAATAAAATTATTTTTATTTTTTTAAAATTATTTTTAACATTGTCACATTAAAATAATATGAAATATTTTTTCATTTTAAATAAAATAAATTAAAATTTTTAAGAAAATCACTTTCCCAAGCACTCCCTAATTCATCCTGCTTCTTCAACGTGAATTGGCGGGTTGTAATGCTTATATAATGATGCAAGTTGCAATGTCTGCTTACTTGCAAGGATAATTGCTCCCACTGCACCTCATCCTCTAAGCACTGGAAGAAAAGAAAATGGTGTTTGTGTACAAGAACTTAATTTTAGTTTTCTCATTCCTGCATCGGAGATTAAATTTGTTACGTTTACTTATAGATGGCATCTAAGCACTTTGCACCTAGTTTCCGAGTGATTTTTCTTAGGTTTGGGATGGAAGGTACAGAAGTTGAACCTTTTTCCATGGGGTTAATTTATGGTCCAAGAGTGCGTTTGTTTACGAGTGGAGCAGGAGCGTCTCGCTTGCTGCACTGGATAGCTGGTTAGGCATACTTCTTATGGTGAAATATTCCTCTGTTATTTTTCACCTGAGAACCAACCCTCCCTGCTAAAGTACTCGTAATCTATTCAGTAGTTTTTGTTTTTTCGTTGTTTTTTAAAATACGTTGACCTTGATGTTTTTCCTAGTCTTTTTGATGAATTTTCTAGCAAAATCATTAATCCTACTGCATCCGATCAAGGGGTTCAATCCGTACTGTCCTAAAAATCCCAGCCTCCGCCTTAAATACCGGTTTTGACTGTCTTCTTAGGAACAAAAGACGGGTAGATTTTATCTAGGGGTATAAGATTTTATTTAGAGGATATTTGAAGGATAAAGATTTTTTTAAAATGTTTTTTATTTAAAAATTTATTAGAATAATTTATTTATTTATTAAAATTTATTTTGAATATTAGCAAATTAAAACAATCCAAAAATAAATAAAAAATTAATTTAAAACAAAAAAACTTTAAAAATAACAAAATAAAACAATAACCCAACCGTAGTGACAAATAATCTCTTAATACATGACAATGGAATCAAACTGTTAATTTTATTGATGTTCATTAATCTAGCTGTTGCTTTATTCAATCGTGGTTAGCCTTGATTGTGCACCAGTATATTATTAAATTTGTTTTTTAAAATATGTTTTATTTAAAAATATATTAAAATAATATTTTTTTATTTTTAAAAAAATTATTTTTAATATCAACATATAAAAATAATCTAAAATCATCAGAATAATATTAATTTAAAATAAAAAAATTTAACGTGGTCAGCGAAAAAACACAAGGTGGTTAATTCTATCCTAGGTCCTACAGTATCTGAAGAAAAATAGAGGCTATTGCTTGAGGAGATGTATTTTGAAGGATGGCCCAGTAATAGAAAAAAACAGATAATTGTATTGTACTCGTAAATTTTTCCAGCACGTAGGCTACAAAAGCTAACGGTGTGGTTCCCTGCATCCAGGCTTCAGCTACATGAGTAAAAAATATTTTGGCTTTTTTAGACTCTTTTTTTTTTTGGAAATATAAAGACGAGATGGCCAGTAATTAACACTAATAATTAGCCATCAAATTTATGATATCCACCATCGATCTCCACTGTTACATAAACCAATATTAAGGATCCAAATTTAATAAATATCTAAAGTTTGCTTATTAAAAAAAGATGCACCAGGTAAAAACCATTTCAATCCTCGTAAGTGCGGCATTCATCTGTCTCTGGGTTGTCCTTGCAGTACTCCTCCAAAGGATCGGACCCTTTCTTCTTGTCCTTGGCATGGCTAGCAGCCGCACTCAACTCCTCCACTTCATCCCATGCAGCTGCGCATTCTCCACTAGCTGCATCACCGGAGCACGCCTCCTCCGCTTCTTTTATGCTCTTTTCCACCTTCTCTGATATTCCCTCAGGGGCTGCTCTCACGGGTCGGGTTTGCATGCGCCCGGACCCCAGCTGGTAGCTCCTCCTCCATTGTTGGTTTAACTTGATGAGGGGTTGAGCTTTTGGTGTGTCTGTTGCCTTAGCTAAGACTCTAGGGGCCGAGAGGTTAAGACCAGCTATGGTTGCCATTCTATGTTAAGTTTGTTGCTGTGGTACGGTACAATGGAGATAAAATTGATATTGTCGAGGGAAGGTGGCCTTGAGGAGCTCGCTATATAATTGGGACACGAAACATCATTTGAACACAGATTTCTTATCAGGTGACAACCAATTGCACGCTTCCACGTTAGACTGGGGCTCGAGATATTTTAAAGAAATATCACTTTCTCCTGACTTTTACTGCATGCAAAAATAGCTGTATTTATTTTTGGGGTTTTAAATTGTTTTTTTTTATATTTTAAATAATTTTATATGCTTGTATAGAAACAAAATTTAACAAATAAAAAATATATATATTAAAAAAACATTTTCTAATACAATTTCAAACACTGTTATTCTCTAAACAGTTAAACTAAATTTTTATCCAATTATATTTCATGAAAACACAGCAAAATGTTATTTTCAAATTTCATTGTTAATTTTGAATTTAGATGGATTGGATTAAAAAGCAAAGTAATATTATTGTAATTTTTATGATAAATAAAATCATGTCAATTTATTTTAAATTTAATAGTTATAATCAGACATCATAAAAATATATAATATAGAGGAATAATTAGTAGCTGATAGTTTGTGATTTATCGGTTATCTACATCTCCCTGTCCTAAAAAGGAGCATGTCCCTCTGTTGTTCTCCTCTTAACCCTACCTTACTAAAACCAAAGCTATAAATATCTTCCGAAGGTGGCTGGTTCATGGATGGTGATCATTTTATTTCTTTTTCTTTTTTTAATTAATTTCCAGTTTAGCTGTTCCTTTTGGATAGTACAAAAGGTTGATTATTTTGAGGTTTTTTTACTAGTTTTTACCATTACAGATCAAGATGGAAACAAGGTTATGGTGAAGCATTTCTAGATTATATTGTTTTTCATTCAAATGACAATGGATGTAAGAAGAAAAAAAAAAGGGACAAGAAGGAAACATGGGATATCCTTTGCAATTTGGATTGTTCATCGTAAGTGGAACTCTCTCTCCTTTTTTTTGTGTTATTCACAGTCATTTTATTCAGAAAATCATGTGTTATAGATATCTTTTGGACACTTTAGACTGAATAATTTGGGTTTGTTCCATATTTTATAAAATGCTTAGACACTTGGCCTTAAAGGCAAGACTCACAAGTAGTTTATTTCAGAATTTGTTTCAAATCATTTGGAAAATGGGCTTGAGCTATCTGGGGATGCAAATTACAAAAGCACTCAAGCTGCAGATGGAGGCGCAAAAGTGTCTCTACATGAGCAATTGGAGGCATGTTTTCCTTGCCACTTAGGCATCCAATTAATTTGTTTCTTGTCATTTTTTCTCTCTCATCAGTGTGATCTTTTATCACCAACCTGGGTTTTTAAACTCCTGTATAAATGAGGAAAAAGAAATAACACAAGTCAATAGATGTTTTTGGAACATGAAGATCATAGCGACAAAAGCAATGAAAGGCAATGTAATTTGTAAGTGTGGCTTCCGGTGACATAACAGCTAATAGTAACAACCTTTTTTTTTATATAATTAATATGGATATTCAAGCCATTATATTAGCAACCACAAGGTTTGAATCTGAAACTATTTTTAATTTTAAGTTCTTATCACTGACCATTTACTAAATAATTGGCTAATAATAAGGTGTTCATTCTGTATGCATTTATTAGCAAATGGATACCTAATTTGCATGATTGTTTTTGCAGGACAGGATGAAGTTTGTAAAGGATGAAGAAAGGATGAAGAAGATAATTTACTTTTTAATACCCATAGCATTAGTATTAATTTGAATGTTTGCTTAAAGCTATTGAGGATTTAAAAAGTTTGAACTCTTGATCATTGTGATAATACCAATTTTTGGAATTTTGGTTACTGAAAGGTGGACAAATAAATAGCGTCGAGTGCTGGACAAGGGAAACATCGGAGATGGACCAAATGGCAAAGGGGGAAGCTGGGTTTCTTGGCCAGGAGCTATTTGAAATTCTGGGCCTGGAAGCAAATTGACAGCGGTGGTCCGTGAAGCAAGAATATTTTGGATAAAAAATCTAGAAAGACAACATGGAGATCGAATTTCTTAAATCAAATCTTAAACAAATTATTGTGGACTAATTAATGTATTTATGAGAATTTATTATTATTATGACTTCCTGAAATTTCAACTGCTAAGCTTCCAGAAATTACCACATAGTTATTGAAAGAGTAAATTTTACAACCCAGTCCTACTAATTCCCTGTTTTAAAGAAGCAAATTATTTAATCCCTCTTGACTCAGAAAAATCATATTTAATCCCCCTTTTCATTCTTTCGTGGCCGTTATTAGTTTAGTATTTCATTTAATTTATTTTTATTTAGATGATGAGTTTTCACCTTTACAATCAATGCTTTTTTTAACAATAACAGTAAAAAATGGTCAAAAAATAATTAATTATTTTCAGAACTAATATTACTAGACCATTTGTCTCTTAAAGATTCAAAGAATAGATTATAATTCAATCGAATTAAAACATAGTTTTAATAGAAGTTGGGTTAATAAAAGGATTTTAAAAGTTCGGTAACAATTATTTTTTAAAATATATTTGGTTTGTAAATAAATCAAAATAATATTTTTTTTATTTTCTAAATTTAATTTAAACTTTAACATTATAAAAAAAAATATTTTTCTTACAAACAAAGTCTTGTAGACGTTGTGAATAAGCACCTGGTTAAGAAAAGAATCTCCTTGTAAAAAGATAGATCCTATTTTTAATTTGATTGAGAGCCGTTTGGACGGCGAGAAAAGAGATTCGTTTGGGCACCAATCAGCTCACGATATCAAGTCAACATATATCGGTGGGAGCAGCAATCACGGCACTGCTACCCAAATTGCTCTCTACAAATCCAATCAAGATGGGCCCAAGTTTGTGTGGCACGGGCTTAATAGCAGACTTCTTCTAGAAAAGATTAGTAAAATGGTGTTTAATATTGTGATACTAATTTTATAAAAAATATTTTTGGTTGAGATTTGTTTAGTATTTATATATGTTTGAATAAGATTATGATTGAAATTAAAGTTGAATAAAAAATAGCTTAATGTGTTTGGTTATAAATGTTTTTCAAATTAATGTTATAAAATTATTTTTTAAAAAATATATTAATATTGATGGTTTTTAATTTAAATATTATAAATTTAACTATTGCTATTATGCCATGAAATGAATGATACTTAATATAAAATATTTTTTATTGTTCCATTAAATTATCTACAATTCTATCACGTATAAAATACATCCGATAATGACTATAATTTTACTGGTTTCGTAAACGCGCAATAATATCATGTAAAATATCATCAGAAATAAAATTAGGATTGCGATCAAATTCTATAGATGTTACGTCATCAAATGATCCCCTTCTAATTTATGTAATGTCATTGATAATGTGGAATATTAGTTTTTCAAATAAAACACAATTAAAAATAAAAAAATAATATATTTTTTCTATTTATTTTACTTGGTCGGATTCGGTTTAATATATTTAACTTTGAACCGGATTCAGTCCGGCTGAAATAATAAAGACACTCTCCACTGTTCAAGTGAATAATGAAGAGTTCACTTTCCACGCGGAAGAGAAGGAGAAGCAAATAAAAATTGATTTTCATAAACTGAGGTTCGATCTTGGTTTTTTAGTGGGATCCATGTAAAAAAATATATGGTTAATATTATCCAAACACTTTAATTCAGTATTTACCTTTTGTCGTTACCACAGTGCCAAACAGACACTAAATATAACACTAAACATAACCTTTTCACTGACCACTCAATTTATCACCATTTATTATCTTGTATATTATTGTAAATCATAATATTATATATATTTTAAAAATATTTGCTTATTTTTTTCATAGTTTAATTTTATTGAACCAAATTAAAATTATATTTTTTTTTGGAAGTAATAGTTAAGTTAAAAAAATAAAGAATTAAAATGAATAAATCAAGTAAAATAGGTGACAAGTCTATAATTAATTTATAAAATTGATTTGTGTTCCTCTTCTTTTCAAGTTTTTTCCTAATCAGTTTCTATAATTTTAAAAAAATATATCTTGATATCAAATTTTATTTTCTTCACTTTTAGTATTTGTTTTGTGAAGAAAAGAGAAGGAGTTGTTTGAACTTGGTCTAAAAAAAGAAAGTTGGTGTTAGAAAAGATTTAAACCATTAAAACAATTGATCTTTATGTTAAATAGTTCCATAATATTTTTGATTTTAGGTTTTGGACTAGTTTTTTGTATGGTTTTAGATTATGAATTGGTTTAACAAGGCTCGTAGTGTGTTTTTTAAGTGTTTCAAGTCAAACAAATAGGTTGAAAACGAGTTTTTGGGTCGAAAAAACTAATAACCCTGTTTTTTCAGCCACATCAATGATTAGATTCTAGGATTTATAGATGGCATAATGTTTAGTTATTTTCAAAGAAACTGGGGTGGTGACACATCATCAAACATGTTAAACCTAAAATAAAAATAAAGGTCTGCATGCAAGCTTTTTCTTGACTGGGCTAGGCATATGACCTCATTTCTTTTTTTTTTTCAATTTTGTACATGCACCTGTTCAATTTTTTATATATATAATTTTAAAATTTTAATTAATACTTACTTTCTATGATGTTTTTTAGATTACTTAGCATTGCTTGAATAACAATTATTTTTTAATTATACTGATGTGTTTAATTTTTGTAGAGGTGATTATGATTTATATGTAATTGTTTTTGTATGTTTTATATATTAAATATTTTTAATATGTACAACGTTGTATTGTTTTTTTATTTTTATTTTGTTCAATAAATTTTATATGTGTGTCAATCTCTATTACAAATTAATTTTTATAAAAAAATTAGTAGACACAATAAAGTAAATGAGTCATGTTGTAATATTAAATATTTTTATCTACACTGATATCTTAATTTTTCAAATTATATTTTTATTTGTTGTTGATTACTTTGTTTTTTTATTTTATTGTTTTACACAATGATCAATGATTTATTTAATAAATTTTTTGATATACATTTATAATTTTTCCATATAAAAAACTGGGTTTAAAAATTCAACTTGTTTAAATTTATTTAATTATGTATTGAATTTTTATGATATTTTTTTCTCAACTTTCTTATAAAAAATTTATTCTTTTTAATTTTACTTTTAAATCAAAGTTGACATTTTTTATTTAATTCTTATTGATTAGTTTTTTTATATTTATATTTTCTCATTTGCTATTTTTTTAAATATGATTAAAAAAATCAATTTATTTAATTGATTAGGACTAAAACACGCTGTCAACATTAAAATATTTTATTATAAAAACAATTAAGACACGCATCGTGTCGCAGTTACAAACAACTAGTGTGTAGAGGTAGATTCTTTTGCAGCGGTCAATTCTGATTGGATAGTTTGGTACATCGTCACAACACCATTACTTCCCGTCTCCATTTAAAAAAAGTAGCGGGTGGTAAATGATGCGGCTTCACAAAGTCTATCATCGCCTCACTCTCTTATCTCTCTCTCCGTCCTCTCCACCACCACCACCTCCCTTGACATCATCTCTCAGCCTATTCACGTCCGTTCGTACTCCTGGCCACCTGAGAACGCATCACTCTAAAAGGTTCAAGTCAATTTGTACTATGACTTCTAGATTCCCCAATCTCGTGCCTCTAAACTCGATTGGAGCCGAAAATGTTGGTGGTCGCTCCAATGACTCTGTTTCTTCCGCGTCTACTGAAGATGAAGGTGCTCGCTACTTTTCTCATCAATTTTTTTTTTAAAAGTTTTGGTTTAGATATAGTTGTTTTTTAAACTGTGTTTTTTGTTTAAAAATAATATATTTTTATTTTTAAAAATTATTTTTAATATTACCACCTTAAAAATTTAAAAACAAAAAAAAGTAATAAAAAAAATAAAAAAAATCATGAAATTGGTGACTAGATTCTTCGAAAAACACGAGTTTAAAGAAATTGGTGAGAAATAAACGATGATTGCTTGATTGAGAATCCTTAGGCTTAGTAAAATAAGTTGATCACTAGTCGAATATATTAAGCAATTTGATTATTTTGCGTAAATTAGGCCTCTGCTTTTGTCAAATCTTAGTATTTGCGGAAGAACCGATGATCATAGCTCTTATCTAGTGTGTTTTTTTTTTTTTGTAAAACGTAGAAGCATTGGCAGGTAAATATCAGCTTCCCCCACCTGAGATAAAAAACATCGTTGATGCCCCGCCTCTCCCTGCGTTATCATTTTCACCACAAAGGGATAAAATACTTTTTCTCAGGCGGAGATCCTTACCTCCACTGGCAGAGCTAGCAAGACGAGAGGAGAAGCTGGCTGGCATGCGTATTGATGGGAAATGTAATACTAGGAGCCGGATGTCATTCTACACTGGTATTGGCATTCATCAGTTAATGCCTGATGGTACATTAGGGCCTGAAAGGGAGATACATGGATATCCAGATGGTGCTAAGATCAATTTTGTCACCTGGTCTCTTGATGGAAAGCATTTGGCCTTCAGCATCCGATTTGACGAGGAGGACAATAGCAGCAGTAAACTTAGAGTATGGGTTGCTGATGTGGAAACAGGGCAAGCTCGACCTTTATTTCAGTCACCAAATGTTTACCTAAATGCTGTTTTTGATACTTTTGTATGGGTGGATAACTCTACTCTATTGGTTTGTGCCATTCCATCATCTCGTGGAGATCTACCAAAGAAACCATTGGTGCCATCTGGTCCAAAGATTCAATCTAACGAGCAGAAAAATGTCATTCAAGTTAGAACCTTTCAGGACTTATTGAAGGATGAGTATGATGAAGATTTGTTTGACTACTATGCGACCTCTCAACTTGTGTTGGCTTCTTTGGATGGGACAACGAAGGAAATTGGAAATCCAGCTGTATATACATCATTGGATCCATCCCCTGACCAGAAGTACCTTTTAGTTAGTTCTATTCACAGGCCATACTCTTTTACTGTACCGTGTGGAAGATTTCCAGAAAAGGTAGAAGTATGGACAACTGATGGGAAATTCGTGAGGGAAGTCTGTGATTTGCCCCTAGCCGAGGACATTCCCATTGCAATCAGTAGTGTGCGCAAAGGGATGCGCGGAATCAATTGGAGAGCAGACAAGCCTTCAACACTCTACTGGTATATAAATTAAAATTCTAATTTTTCACTGTGCTTTGTGCTGGAATTGGCAGGATTACATGATAGCTGCATGACCCTAGTTACATAACAGTATTAACGAACAGTTTTAGCATTATGTAGTGGCATGTGGTGCTGCATGTAATTGTTACTTTTGTTCCTTATCTTTTTCATTGACTGCTGTTGACATTTTAGGGCAGAGACACAAGATGGAGGTGATGCAAAAGTTGAAGTTTCCCCAAGAGATATAATTTACACGCAGCCAGCTGAGCCGTTGGAAGGTGAACAGCCAGAAATCTTGCACAAACTTGATCTTCGCTATGGGTAAGATATGATCTGCATGTTAATTGCTTTCTTTGCGAAATTTGTTTACAATGGGTCCTTGAATTGTGAATGGCTGGGATAATTTTAAAACTCTTGGATCATTTTTTTTTATATGTTTTGATAATGATACTCTCATACTTCGTAGAAAGAGCTTAATCTTGCAGACTCACTGACATTAAAAAAAATTCTACAAAAATCACAAGATTCTTAAAGATAGGTCCAACGCTAGCTTGGACTAGCATTCACTTCTGTCAAAGTATATGTTTGTTCTTGCTCCAAGCTCTAATTACATGTTGCCTTCTCCCAGGCACCTATTTCATCCTTACATTTCCAAATTTTTGTAATTATCTAGAAACATGTAACAGTTGCCTAGGAGGGTCATTTGAAGACATGATTGTGACATTTTGTTTGATCACCTTATGTGGGTGGGTGTGGGTTTATTTTGGAAGACTAATGCTAAAGATACCAAGAAACTTTTACTAAAGTCTCTAACTAAATGAGACATTGTTATCTCGTTGGTGATCTTTGCTATGTAAATGGCACATGATTTATCACTTAGGGAAGATTTAAAATTTATTATGATGTGCCGTTCACCTATATGATTATTTAGCAAGATATTTTAGCTGGAAAGTCTTAAGTTTCTCTATCATTATTCTTTTTGAAAACACGCTAAAAGAATAAACTTAGGTTCTTGTTTTGATTTTTGCTTTCTTTCACCTCCACAGTGGGATTTCTTGGTGTGATGATTCACTGGCACTAGTTTATGAATCATGGTACAAGACAAGGCGAACAAGAACCTGGGTGATATCTCCTGGTTCAAAAGATGTGAGTCCAAGGGTACTATTTGATCGGTCATCAGAAGATGTGTACTCCGATCCTGGCTCTCCCATGCTGAGGAGGACTCCTGCTGGAACTTATGTGATTGCAAAGATAAAGAAGGAAAATGATGAAGGCACTTATATTTTACTGAATGGACGTGGTGCTACATCTGAAGGGAACATCCCCTTCCTTGATTTGTTTGACATGTGAGTTTTTCAGAAAAGAACCTTTCGACACATGTTCCTTACCTGGTCCCCAATACTCATTGCTCTCATAATGATCTATACCAATTTCTTTCAGAAATGCAGGCAGCAAAGAACGAATCTGGGAGAGTGACAAGGAAAAGTATTATGAAACTGTTGTTTCTCTTATGTCAGATTACGAAGAAGGAGATTTACTCCTTGATCGGTTGAAATTATTGACCTCCAAGGAGTCAAAAACAGAAAATGCACAATATTCCATCCAGAAATGGCCTGAGAAGAAAGTATGTCAGATAACAAAATTTCCACACCCATACCCACAGTTGGCGTCATTGCAGAAAGAGATGATCAAGTACCAGAGAAATGATGGGGTTCAGCTCACTGCAACATTGTACCTGCCACCAGGCTATGATCCGTCAAAAGATGGTCCTCTTCCATGCCTGTTCTGGTCTTACCCTGGAGAATTTAAAAGTAAAGATGCTGCAGGACAAGTTCGTGGTTCTCCTAATGAATTTGCTGGCATAGGTCCAACATCTGCTCTTCTTTGGTTGGCTAGGAGGCATGAATTCTTCCCTCCTTTTCTTGTTATGATTTGTTATGTTGCTTGTACTGTCTCCATCATCAGCTGATTTCTGCTGCACCTTTACCATGGCTTGCGTGATTTGAACATGCTGGACCTCATTATAATAACTTCACATCCTGCAGGTTTGCTATTTTATCTGGACCAACAATCCCTATTATTGGTGAGGGTGACAAGGAGGCGAATGACAGGTAACTTAATATATATGTATCTTACAGATTTCTGTTTTTTTTTTCATCTTTCTAGTTCATATGAATATGATTGTGGGTTTTCTTCATGTACTCATCGAGTTATTGTCATGAGTTGCTAATTATTCACATAACTCAAACTCTTGCATTGAGTGGTGTATACATGTATGTTTTCTTGAAATTATGGTTACAACTTACAAGTGAAACAAATTATTTGTTATATGGCAATCCTTGTTCCATGGTTATTAACATAAAGCAAATGGTTCAAGAAATAAGAGGATAGCGTTAGTATGATGCCTTTCCCCTTAACCCGTAAGTTTTTGCAACATCCATAATATTGAACAAGGGGCTAACTCTTCAGTTGTTCTCTGTTATCAAGAGCATGTTTTTAGATTTCTTCTTAGGTATAATATGAGGTATCACTAAATGAACTACGCTGTAGAGTCCCTGCAATTTTATTTCTAACTAAATGCGCCAACTAGATATGTAGAGCAACTGGTTGCAAGTGCAGAGGCAGCTGTTGAGGAAGTTATCCGACGTGGAGTAAGCTTCTTCATTTGTTCTTATATGACTATTAGTTCCATAGCACTGGATGAGTTTGTGACAAGTTGTTTTGGTGCTGAATATTTTAAGGTTGCTCATCCCAGCAAAATTGCTGTTGGAGGACATTCTTATGGTGCATTCATGACTGCAAACCTCCTGGCACATGCCCCCCATCTTTTCTGTTGTGGAATTGCTCGCTCTGGAGCGTACAACAGAACACTTACACCTTTCGGTTTTCAGGTAACAGAATAGTGGAACATATGTTTTTTTCCCGTTTTTTGCTCTGGTACATACTGCTAATTGAACAGCAGTGTTTCTTCTATTTTTCTTCCCTTGATTGTTATTTCTGTCATAATTTTGGATGATTGTTTTTAATGCTTTTCATCTTTATTGATATAGAATGAGGACAGAACTCTTTGGGAGGCCACGGGTACCTATGTTGAGATGAGTCCCTTCATGTCAGCAAATAAAATTAAAAAGCCAATACTGCTTATCCATGGAGAAGAAGACAATAATTCAGGAACGCTAACCATGCAGGTATTTATATATATAAAAATTCATGGTTCTAACCTCCTGTGCTGATTATATAAATTTAATTGGACTATCCATCAGTAGGGAATTATTCTATCCTTTATATTCTTACTGGTTGATACCATCTTTTTAACCACTGATTTCTCAGTTTAGTGGTTTGTTTCCAGCTTCAGTTTGTGTTCCCCGACATGTTTACTTGCTGCTTATCTTCCATTTTCACATGATGCAGTCAGATCGTTTCTTTAACGCCCTGAAAGGTCATGGTGCCCTTTGTCGCCTGGTCATTCTACCCTTTGAGAGCCACGGGTATGCTGCACGAGAGAGCATCTTGCATGTTCTATGGGAAACCGATAGGTGGCTTCAGAAACATTGTGTGCCAAACTCTTCTGATGCAAGCGCAGAACTTGATGCCTGCAAGGACGAGGTGAGCCAAGGAGTTACAGACTCTGATAACCAAGCAGTTGTTGCCAGTGGAGGAGGCGGGCCAGAGCTGGCAGACTTTGAGCGTGAAGGATTCTACTCTTTACCAAGGTCATTATTGTGGTAATTTCTCCATCCCTATATCTTTATTGACAAAATATTCAGTCCACTAGTCTGTGATTGCTTTGTTATGAAATCAACCAGAGTGAAAGCGGTGTTCAGTCTTATAATGCTGAAACTTTAAATCAGTGTGTTTAGTTACCCGTCTGAACTCTAAAGCACACTACTATCGTGTAGATGGTTCGCCATTGTCAATACATCTTTGTTTTGTCAAAACTCCTGTTCCCCCCCAATTCAATCTCTTCATCTTGTGCCCATGAATTTGTTTAGTTAAGGTGAATTTTTTTTCGACTTGCATTTATGCATAGTTTTCGTGTCTGAATGACCAATAGTTCGTTTATTTCTGTTTCCTATGTTCTTGCATGTTTCAATTTATTGTCAATACATCTTTGTTTTGTCAAAACTCCTGTTCCCCCCCAATTCAATCTCTTCATCTTATTCATCTTGTGCCCATGAATTTGTTTAGTTAAGGTGAATTTTTTTTCGACTTGCATTTATGCATAGTTTTCGTGTCTGAATGACCAATAGTTCGTTTATTTCTGTTTCCTATGTTGCATGTTTCAATTTATTAACCTCGAACTATCATCAATGTCTGTTTAGACTCGATGGTGTTTGCCCGCCGGGAGTTGATGTGGAGCAGCAGCATTATCGGTCCGTGCTTGGATGCAACAGCTACGTCGCGTGTCCCCTGAGTACAAAATATAAATCAATTTTACAGGCCATAGATCATTGATCATGAAATGTATCATCCACGATTGATTGTTGTGTTACATAACTTGTAAAAACACCACCCTTGTCAAGTTTGATGTATTGCCACCCAAACCAGTATGATAATCTAACTACATCCATTGCATGATTTTGTGCTCTATGAAAAGATTTTTTACAATCCCTGACTCTCATGGAACTATTACAATACTTACAACTTGTTTGTTTGGTGGAAAAGATCCAAACATAGAGTTTGCCATTATAAAAATTAATTAATAAAAAATATTTTTCAGTCAGAAAATTTGCTTGGTTTTATTCGAAAATATTTTTCAAAAATTATAAAAAATTAAGAAATATTATATTATTTGTTGATTATAATAAATTTAATTCTCAAATTTTTAATTATTATGTATTTATTCTGAATTTTTTTTTCAATTTTACCCTTTAAAATTTGATTTTTATATTAATTTTGGTATTTATTTTTTTAAATTGTTATTTGCTTTTATTTTATTATTATTTTAATTAAAAATTTTTATTTATCAAATTTGGTCTGTATTTTTTTTATTGCTACTTATTTTATTTGAAATAATTTATGAAATTATAATTATTATTATTTTAATTTTATTATTTTTTAATTTTTTTTCTCTGTTAGATTTGAGCTATATTATTTTAATTATTATTTATTTTATTTGAAATAATTTATAAAATTAGATTATTTTTTTTTAATTTTATTCTCATTCAACCTTTTAATTTGTAAAATTTATTTCTTATTATTTTAATAAACTTGAAAAAAAATATTAACAAGTTATTTTCTAGTTTATTTTTCATAATATAACTAAATACTAGAAAACATGATACAACCAAACATTAAAAAATAATTTACTTTTAAAAAGTTTATTTTTAAAAAATCTATTTTTCTAAAAAAAAATTAAACAAAGCCTCAGCTCCCTTTGCATGCAAGCATTTTAGCTCAGTTTATCATTAGTTGATTGTTCTTACACTTGATCGGCAAAACCTTACCGCAGAAGTTTCAGCGCCATACGAGGACTATTTGAGGTTGAATTGAATTTAACATAGGCCTTTTCACATTGAAACCTATTGCTATCCAAGGATCATCCCAACAGCAAGGTGCCTACCTATGCTCATTTTCCCGTGCCTTTCTCTCTTCGATTCAAACGGATGTTACTCTATTTATGCTTGCTTAAAGCAAACTTGTTAAAATCCACCAGTGAAATATGAATTAAAGAATAGCCTTCAATCAGGCAACTTTTAAAATAAATCAAGGGTGTTTTTGACTTGACTTATGAAAAATAAAATTGCTTTTCGTAAACAACTTGACATATAAATGAGTTAAAGAGTGTTCTTAAGTTGGAAGTATTCTGGCAGGAATAACTCAAATAATTTTTAAGAAGAAACGTAGTCGTATAAGTTGAATTTCACAAGTAAAATGTTATTAGTTTTTTATTAAAGCAGGATCTTGATTTAATTTTATAGGAGACTTATGATTTAATTTAAGCTAGAAAGTTAATACGCATTTCATGGAGCTGTGCTATTTTTACAATTCAAATCTTGAACAAGAAATGAAAGAGTGCAGCGTATTTGAAAGTGTGGTTGTGATTATTTTTTAAAATATTTTTTGTTTAAAAAAGTATGTTAATAATATTTTTTTTATTTTTTAAAAATTATTTTCAAGATTAGCATATCAAAATGATTTAAAAAATTATTTTAAAAAAAATATTTTTAAAACTGAGCTATCAAATAGGTAAAAATCCCACCCAATACTTGGACGCTGGTGCTTACCGTGAGCAGTCCACAAACAAATCCAATTTTAAGGAAAGCCAATGTGATGATAAGATAACTGAACATGTTTTGGGCACTTCAACATACGGATGATGGTTCTGTAAGAATACGACCTCTGATACCAGCTGGAATTTGTCTCTTCTTGCTCTACTCGTTCAACTTGGAAGCCTCTGAAATGAGTTTCGATTGATGTTTTCTAGGTTCCCTTTTGTCGGTTAGGAAATATATGCAGGGAATGTCTTGTAAATTCTCTTGCTTTGCTTCGTAAATTCTGCCACATTGTGTTTGCTTAGAATTTTTAAGGCCATGATATCCTGCTGTATCCCCCTTCATCGTTAGTGTTAATGTATGCTTGTCGTCAGACATGGCAGCATTCCTAACTGATTACTGTTTTCTGATAAATGAGTTCATGATTCTGCAGCGGTTTGTCTTCATGGTTAATACTTCTTCTCATGTGAGATCTGTCCTAAAGTTATACTGGTTAGATTCACTGTCTGAGTTGACCTGGTATATTTTTGGATAACTTAGTTACCCTTGTGCCCTCCACATCCAAGGTTCAGGGAGTGTTATATAAATATACCTTTTTTCCTTGCAAGATGTCCGAGTTTGAGCGTTTCGGTTTCCAGGCCTACCACTTTTGCAATCTAATATTTGGCTTTTATAATTGTTGGCTTGTCCTCTGACAATTTTTTCTTCTTCTGTGCATGAGAGACTTTGTTAAAAAAAGATAAATCAACGGTGAAAAAAGTCGCACGAAGACATCTAGTACTGGAGTATTTATTGGCAACCATGCACATACTGTTCAGATGAGTATTTATCTGAAGTATTGAATTCATTTTTTTTACGAGGAATCTGCGAAATATTTCGTGTTTAAATTACGAAATGTTACACCATATCTTGAGTCAAGATAAAGATATACACAAATAACATGAGACTTGTGAATCGCATATGTATTTTCCTTTATCTTGCACATGTGCTGAGATGCCATAGACAGAACTCCTTTTAACATGGGCCCAAAGGAGATAAGGGGAGTTTTATCGATAGTCATCGATTTTGGTTTTGAGTCTGATTTATGTTAGCAAAGGTCTATGGCATGGTTTTACAATACCCGAGCCTTTATTTCAATTTTGGAATTAGGAAGTAGAAAAACTCTTGTTTATAATCTCTCATATCGACAGTAAAATTACGATGAACATTATTAGTTAGCTTGCATGCATTCCATTTTTCTTTCATCACCGGGAAAATAAAGGGGGCGGGGGCGGGGGCTGCCCGTCAAACTTCAAGTTTTATTGCATTTCTATTTCATGATCTAGCTGTGCACAAATTGCAAAACCAAAAAAGAAAAACTAATATCTCAGGTAACAAAACCATAAGACAATCACGTTAAGATAGGAGATGGCACATGACAGAGTGAAAGGCATTAACTTCACGCATTCATGTAAAACAATTGTGTGCTGCACATCTCAAACAAGAAATTTATTCTTCAAAGTCTGAAGGCTAAGTACCCACAGCTTAAAATTAAGACATGGGAGAAAACAGAAAAGACAAAACAGAATACTTCTGAAGCTGTCCATAACACAATGGCAGAGCCAGGGGAATAGGAGATAATTTATTCTTCTACAACAACACTGATCTCACCTTTCTCCAGCAAGTCATAAAATGATCTCACTTTCCTCTGCTCGTTCCAGTGATGCATTTTCCAAAGACTACCAGCAACCAAGCCAAGTGCAAATCCAATACAAAGCTCCCTGACAACACTTGGTCCTTTCAAGGTCACATGAGCAACCCTACCGCCAGCCATTTCACTTTGCTAGTAATCTGCAAGCGACACGAAAATTATAAAAATGTACTATTGCAATAAGCCAATCAGTGTGTCTCTGTGTGTTGGGGGGGGGGGGCGCTCCTCTAGAGATGCATATCTATTAGCATAGACTAAAACTACTCCATTGCCCCTTCGAAAAAGAACAAACATAATTGGCTACTTCTAGAAGACAACGTATGATATCGGACTCCTTTTAACGAGTGAAAATATAGAGAAAAAAGGGAGCAAAACAATGGACAACAAAAATAAGTAATGCAACTTGTAAACAAGATTCCTAAATTAAACAATTCAATCAAGCAACAGATATCTACCCTGTAACAGATATAAGGGGCAAGAGAGGGACTAAGAGAACAAAAGGGAGATTGATTTGAATTACATTGCAAAACTTGATGCAGACACTTAAACAAATCTTATGGCTATAAATATAAAACATCCAGCCTATTGACAGAGAGCTGAAGCCGTTAGTGTGTAAACTGTAAGATACTATAATTCTTCTACTCATGCTTGGTTTTAATTCATAATCCAATCACTCATTTCAAGTTTGACCCATCAGTGAACAAGTTAGCATTACACGTAGGCTTTGGCATAATATTTGCATAGAAACCCATACAGTTCTAAGTGTTTCAAATTGCAAACACCCAGCCTTTAATTTCTCTTAGACGTACGAGAATTTTCAAAAGTGAAAAAAACCCTCGTCTATTTCATTACTTTCCAGTAAGTGTATTCACACACATCTATTCGTTTTGCATAATTATTAATCAAAATCACGATTAAATAATTAATTTCAAAATAGAAATATGTAAACAACATCCCGATTGCGAGAGTTGTAAAATTGGATTTCTTTTCTTTTCTTTTTGCAAGTGCAAGATTGAATTACAAGAAGCAGATAAAGCGAGATTTCTTCCAGTGACATGTAAAGTTACATATAGAAACTTGAACAGCAAGAACAAATCGCGTGATATTAAAAAATAGATAGATAGATAGATCGAGACCTAAATAAAATGACAGGGTGACTAATAAAGAGAAAGAGTTCGATCCAACATAGATCGAGAGGGAGGGAGGGAGGGATGGAGAGACTAGGGTTTGCTGACCTTAATTGAACTGCGCTGCGAAGCTTATTACGGAGGTTCTGGAGAAATGAGAGGCGATAACCTGCGTGACTTTTACCTTTCGTGTCTTCTCTGACGCCGAGGGCGCTTGTTTGTGAGGCTATTTGTATCCGAAACAGGGCTAGGAATAACGTTAATTGGAGGACCGCATGGGCCCATTTGGGATGTATAATTGGGCCATTTCTGGGCTTCTTGATTTAAAATGATTTGAGATAGGGAATGGACGGTAAACATTTGGTTCAAATGCACTTCACCTGCTCGGTGTTTATGTTTTTTTAATTATTTTTTTGAATTTAAATTTATTTTTTTTGAATATATTTAAATTATTTTATTATATTAATATTAAAAATATATTTTTAAAATAAAAATATTATTTTAATATATTTTCAAATAAAATATTATAACAAATAATATCTTGAAATAGAGAATGTTGCCGGTCCTGCAATCAATCCTTGATTCTTCCATTTGAAGTCTGAGCATGTTTGGCTCTGCGGTCGAAATTGCGTTTCGTCAAAATTTAATTTTTTTTTTTTGTTAAAATTGAATTTGGTTTATACTTTTTGGATCGTTTTGATGTGCTGATGTCAAAAATAATTTTTAAAAAATAAAAAAACATCATTGACATGTATTTCGGCACGAAAAGCTATTTGAAAAGCAACTGCAACCACACTACCAAACACGCTTTAAAGCACCAGCCGCTATGGACGCAGGCATGTTTGGAATTGTTATCTTGTGAGATAAAAATTGTCATGAATATACTATAATTTAATCATTTTTTTTTAATTTCTTAGAAAATTATAGTTTATATCCTAGAGTAATTTAATTTTAAATTTAAATAAAAAAAATAAATATTTCTTTTAGTAATAAAGATATTCTATTACCAATTTTCATATAATTTTCACCCAATAAAACTATTCCATCTACTTTTAAATAAGCTATTCACCATTGAAAATATATATTTATAAAAAAATATTATTATATTTTAACACCTCTTAGCAGAGAAACACACATTTATAAATCCATTATGGTATATTAATGATATACTTTCTCTAAATATTATTTATTCTTTATTAATAATAATAAAAAATTCATTATTGGTTCAGTCTACTCCACCCAATAAAGTCCAAAAATAGCTCCTATCACTCACTACATGTACCTTTGTTATATTGACAGCACAACAATACCAGTCGATAAATTGTCTTTTATTTGCATGGCTTTACTTCTCTCTCTTTTTTCCTCTACGACGAACCTGGAACATCCCACGTTAAAAATAATACGATGAAGGCAATTTTCTTGAGCCAAAAAATCAAAGTTTTTGTTGAAAAAAAAAAGACAGAAAAGTCATGGATTTTGAGAGAAAATAAAAATAAAAATTTTTATAATAGTATTTTTATTTGAAATTAATCTATTTTTGCTTATTTTTTAAGATTTGAATTTGAAATTCAAATTAATATTCTAAAAAAATATCAAATACAAAAATTGATTTAACTATTAAAATTGAATTTAATCTCACGAGTTTCAAATAACATGATAAAATTCAGAATATCAGGCCCCCATACGCCCCTTGAAAAGAAAGATGTAATTTTCAAAACAATAAAAGTAAAATATAAAATAGTATAAACTATGAGATATTTAGTGTGATTTTTTCATTAAAATATTTTATTTTGAAGCACGTGGATACCTCCAGAATTGCTAATGTTGAGATGACTAGTAAATAATCAAACGTGTTAAATTAACTAGATAAAGGGTATCGGTAGGTGTTCAACTGTTCATGGATGATGGAGATAAGGTGGGGATCATCACCGAAGAAGATAACGAACAATTTGGAGAAAGATAGAAATATACTTTCGAAATTTGGCGATCTGGAATTAAATCGGTTTAAAAAAATAGAAAATAAAAAAATTTGGTGACTTACTAATTTGATAAATTCAATAAGATTTGATTAAACTTGGTTACAATTCGTTAATTTTTTTTATTAAAATAATATTATTTTGATTAAAAAAAATTTAACTTAAATAATTTAATGATCCAATCAAAATCTGGAATCCGGATCTTAAATTAAACCGGGTCTAAAAACTATAAATTAAACTACTTATTTTAATTTACACTTTAATACACGACTTTTGTTATTTCAATATTTAAATTATCTAATGTTTGAAATAGCACCTCTTTATTAGGATTCCAACATTATTATTGATGAGAGCTCCACAAAATGAAAAATTTTGCTGCCATAAGTTTATTATTTCTCGTGTTTGATATTGTATTAATTTTGTGGTTTGAACAAATATATTTTTATATATATATATATATAAATTATAGTTTTTTTATAATTAATATTATAAGAAATATTTCTAAGTAAAACCACATGAAATTATAGTGAATATTGATTAATTGAATACTTTTTAAAATATAATTAAGATCAAATATAGTTTCAGCTACACAGTACTGGCATCGTTTGGGAATGCGGTGCAAACCGCGTTTTCTAAAATTTTAATTGTTTTTATTAAAAATTAATTTTTTATGTATGTTTTGGATCGTTTTGATATGTTGGTCTTAAATTTTTTTTAAAAAAATTAAAAAAATATATCATTTGATGCATTTCAACATGAAAAGTACTTTGAAAAGCAACCATAACCACACTCCCAATTAAGCAAGCAACAAAAGGGAAACATGCACATTGGTTTGATGTTGGGAAGGTCCACAAGAGATTTAGGGTGTAACATTCGTTTATTGGGGATAAAACATTAATTATTTATCAAATAAAAAATAAGATAAATTTTTTATATAGTTTTTGTATAAAAGTTTCTTAAAATTTCTATCAAAATTTCAATAGAGCTTCTTCTATACCGAGAGGTCCTATATTATTAGCATATAACATATTTACACTTTTAATATCTCACATCTCATAACTCAATCACAACCACAATAAATAAGATAAACAAACATACATAGAACGTGATCATATGAATTTCAAAGTTAAGTCCATTTATTCCAATTTGAACATTAATTATACAAATTAAGTTATATAAATATTTCAAGATTATAAAATATAAGGATATATTTCCTAGAATTAGATAACAAAAAGTGAACAAAAGCTAGGAAACATTCTTGTCGTGTATGCGATGGTCATAAAACAAAATTCATATTACTGAAACAAGAATATTATAATAAGTATAGTAACACAAATATCAACAAAGACACCATTGATGGAGAATATTAATCCACGTCTATCTCATCAGGTATAGGATCACCAAAATCTCCACAATACTCTTCTTAATAAAAAATAAGATTTTTATTGTGCTCGTAGCTCAAAAATAAATTCTCAAAAGTGGTTAAGAATTTGTGATCACTTTTTTCATGCTTCTCCGGTTTTCTCTTCTTCATCTCTATTAATCGACGAGGTAATTCTTTAACTTGTCTCGATGACTTTATCATTTTTAATCGACAAGTCAATTATGCAATTTATTTTTATATGTCTTATATCACAAATTCTTGAACATTTATTTACCGTTAAAGAAACACCTCATCCTCCTCCACATGTAAACATCCTGTTATGCAATCACTAAGAATAATTGAGCTTTCATACCATCCAACAGAGCTCTAATATCAATAAATGTAAATGAAAATAATATAAGAAAAATAATAAGTATAGTAATATAATTTTTTCTAAAAAAAGGAATCACACAAAAACATTAATTCATAATTTTATTATTGATTATTTATTTTCAATTAGCTTGTTTATCTAGGAACTTTACAGCTTTCTAAACAAACAAGAAAACAATTTAAACAAAATAAAAAACCTGAAAATAAAAGAAAAATAATAAAAATCTTAAACAAATTAGAAAAAAGTAAAATAATTATATATAATATCTAATTTTCCAAACTAAATAAAAAATAAAGAAAAAATAACAAAGAAGAAATAATTTTATCTGGAAAAAGAACTTTACAACTCTCTAAACAAACAAGAAAACAATCTAAATAAACTAAAAAGCCTGAAAATAAAAGAAAAATAATAAAAATCTTAAACAAATTAGAAAATAAAATAAAATAATTATATATAATATCTACTTTTCTAAACTAAATAAAAAATAAAGTAAAAATAACAAATAAAAAAATCATTTTATTTAGACAAAAAACTTTACAACTCTTTAAACAAACAAGAAAACAATTTAAATAAACTAAAAAGCCTGAAAACAAAAGAAAAATAATAAAAATCCTAAACAAATTAGAAAAAATAAAATAATCGTATAAAATATCTGATTTTCTAAACTAAATAAAAAATAAAGTAAAAATAACAAAGAAAAAATAATTTTATTTAGAAACCTTGGTAAGATTAAAAAATAAATTAGTAAAATTACGCGGGTAGCATTAAAAAATATTAAAAAATGAAATAGAAGTGTAACATCGATCAACGTATAAGGGCAATGCTACACTCACTTTTTCCTTGAGTTTCGAGGTGCTCCGATTATTATTATGCTAGACTTCCAATGGTTAATTAATTTATCATGTTAATAAAATACATTAAGAAATAAAATCCGAATGGCAATGACAAAATCAATAATCAAGCCATTTCCCTAAAAAGCAGCCACAAAGTAAAGAGAATTAACTGAAACCAATTTTTTACCGTAATTAAATTTAATTATAGTATTTAATTTAAATTTAATTAATAAATAAATTGAATTTAAATATTTTTTAAAATAAAATTTATTTTATTTTATTTTATATATTACTATCATTTTCTATTTTCTCTAAGATTGTTTTTTAAAAAACTAGAGTATTTTTTTTAAAATTAATCTTAATATTAAGATGAAATTCATTTTAAAATTCAATTCTTAACCATCAACATATCTTATTTTATTAAAACATTTTAATTGAATCCAATTAGAAAAGTCACATACATGCTGGTAACCAGCTTATGACTCCAAATCTCAGTACAAAAATCCAACCACCACGCCGTTCCAATCGCATCTCTACCCTTTGCCCATCTCTAGTTTCTATCGCCCCACTCACGATAAAATCAGAAGCCCAGGTAGACCACTCTGCTCCATCTCTACAACAATGGCCTTTTCACTCTGCTCTACGAAGACCCTCCTCTTTCTCTTCCTCATCTCAGCCATTCCTATTGCCTTTATTATCTCCATGGAGCTCGCCAAGCCGCCAACCCACGTGTACCACTACCACAGCTCAGGGTTCTTCCGCGAGTGCGCCAAGTGGGATGATCTAAACCGTCGATTCCTCGTCTCCTTCATGGAAGGTGGCATAGGCGAGATCGCCGTCCCCGAAGATCATGGATCGTCATTGGAAGAGGCTGTTTTAAAGGAAGTGACGGTGGTTAAAGACCCTGACTTGACCGGGAACTCTTCTCTTGGCATCGTGGTTGACCGGCCGAGGAATCGCCTTCTGGTGGCGATTAGTGATATATTAGGGAACAACTACAACGCCCTAGCTGCTTATGATTTGTCCACGTGGGATCGTTTGTTTCTTACCAAACTTGGTGGCTCAGGCACGTTATTATCCTTTTCTTCTGCTCTTTTGGTTCATTTCCTTTTGTTTTTTTTGGCCTAATCACTGTTCCTGTCCGAGTTGAATTCGATACAATTTTTTATTAATGCCATAGACGACACGCAGTCCATTTTCTCGAGGGATGTTAGGGCAATTTCGTAATTAAAGAGAAAATATAATAAGGTTGCTTCTTTCAAGAAGGCTCATTCTATAAAGGCGTGTTTGGTTAAGCTGTATTTTTTATAAAAATCAAAATTGTTATTTTATTAAATTATTTTTTAGTGTTTTAGATTATTTTAAAGAGTGTAAATTTTTAAAAATAAAAAAGATTATTTTAATATATTCAAAACAAAAATATTGTAAAAAGCAATGGTATTTAAAAGGAAAAGCGGATGATATTATATAAAATAAGACATGTATTACCCCATCTTTTACGAAACTTGTCGAATTATATTGACAGTCACTGAAAGGAAGTCTTGGTCATGCATGCAATATTTGTCCATGGTAGGTTTGTTTCTAGAAGCAGAGAAAAAGGACTCTTACCTGCTAAAAAATTATGGTGGTTGAACCGCGACGCGACACATTCTCCGAAGACAATTTTACCCCTCTGGCAAGACGCAACAAATTCCACCAGGGTGGTTGGCCCTCCCAATGATTTTACCATGCGGCTGGGTGTCCATTATTCAATTTAAAATATGAAATGATCTGGGGCATGCCACCCCTGAAGTCTTAGAAAGATTCCAGCTTGATCATTAGATTTTTTATTTTTTCATGATGGTTAAGCATTTGGCGTTCCCAAAAATTTCATATTTCCTCTTTCCATATTTGATTCTTCCAAGGGTTGCTTGTGAGTGTAGATGAGATTATTTTAAAGCTAAAAAAAATTAAAATTCTTTAAAAAACATGGTTAGATGATAATGCCAAGAGGTTTCATTCATGTCGAAACTAATCCGTCTAAATTCAACTCATTTGGAAATCATCCTACTAGTTTTTTTTTTTGACACCCCCCTTATGAAGTTCTAGTTCCTTCCTCATCTATAGTGAGTTGATAGAATGTGTATCCTCCCAATGGTCAACGCACCTTATGAAATTTGCCATCTAGGTTTCTTACTAATTGATAATAAAATGATGACCTGAAGCATGCTTTATGATTTTTAGTTGATTCTGCCTGCTTTCAATCTTGTAGACAACGAGAAATCATTTGCCGATGATGTAGCAGTTGATGCAGAAGGTAATGCCTATGTCACCGATGCCAAATCCAATAAGATTTGGAAGGTTGGGGCGGATGGGAAGTTCGTATCCTTTATAAGAAATCCACACTTCATTGCGAAAGAGTGGTACAAGAACCTGATTGGGTTAAATGGGATTGTTTACCACCCAGACGGGTTCTTGATTGTCATCCATACCTTTAGTGGCATGTTGTATAAGATTGACATAGCCAAGGAAGATCATGAAGTCAAGTTAATTAAGGTAGCCGGAGGTTTACTTGCATTTGGAGATGGTCTAGAACTCTTGTCTCCAACTAAACTTGTAGTTGCCGGAAATCCTTCCGGGAGATTGGTGGAGAGCTCCGATAGGTGGGAGACGGCGTCTGTTGTGGCAAAGTTCAAGGGGCCTGCGCATAGGTTGGCAACAGCAGCAACTGTCAAGGATGGGAGGGTTTATCTTAACCACTTTCTTGGTATGGGATACCCCAAGAAGAAGCATGCTCTTGTCGAGGCTGTTTTTTCTATCTGAGAGGAGGGCAATTTGAGTTGTTGGTTATATGATCCGATTGAAGTTTCATTTTGCAAAACTGGCTCCTTGCTGGTTTTGGATCTGTAATATTGTATCGCTACAGACTACAGAACATTTCAGTTCACTAGTGAAGCATTCTGTTCTCCACGCCTGGCCTCAACTTCCCCGGGAGAATCCTCGGGACAGATCAGAATTGTTTATTGAAAATATTCTTGTTTTCGTGTTATTTTAATTACTTGTTCGCCAAGGAGGACTAGGTTTTAAAAGTGATATTACACTGTCCCATCCAGCTGTGCCTCCCATTCTTGCATTTTCCTGGTTACAGACGGTACACTGTTAGAGGTTTTTTTTTAAAAAAATACATTAGAATAATATGTTTTTTTAAAAATATTTTTAACATAGCATAGCATATTAAAATAATTAAAAAAAATAAAAATAAAATTTAAAAATATATTCCACTAACTTCTGGCATGCAACTCTTCATCAAAGTCAACTAGTCCAGTAACATGGTTAAGTTGCTTAAAACAAAAAGGGACAGGAAGCTGAGATGTGAGGGCACGTGGTAGTATGGTTATAGTTATTGTTGTTTTTTAAAGTAATTTTTATTTGTAAATATATTAAAATAATATTTTAATATATAAAAAATATTAATTTGAAGAAAAAAAATTATTTTTTTTGTAAATTATTTTTAAAATATAAAAATAAAAATACATTTTTTTATTTATTATTCAA